>JAQLOL010000012.1:405998-434733 GCA_029783665.1 Naso thynnoides
CACAGAGTGATTAAATTGAACACCAATGCAGATTTTGAATATGGATTCATTTGAAGATATTTTCGAGCTGAATATTGATTGATGCTGAACTTCAGTCACTTCCTGTTTGGCTCCCATGAGTCTGAAATGATCTCCAGTGTTCATGCGTGCAAATAATGAACATGTGAATCAACAGCAGGAACAGAGTGACTGTGCTTTTTCCTACAATTTGCTCTAAAAAACAGAAAAGTGTGAAAGTGTTTGTTTTACAAATATGCATGCATATATTTAGTGTTATCCCTTGTTAAGTTGACCTCTTCATCTTCTGACAACGTTGATGTAAAGGTGCAGAGAGTTCGGTTCGGTTTGTTGAACGGGTGTCCTGCTGTATTTGATGCTCTTTATGAACTTGCAGCTCTGACAACATGACAAAATCACAGACTTGCTGTCTGCAACAACTTGCTGCTCCCCTGAGACGACTCACTGAAGTCCTCCAGCTGTCACCTTTTCCTCTTTTAAACAACGACAGAAAATGTGTGAACCTAACACAGAATACTGCAGGATCTTCATTGCTGCTTGAACCTGTTTTTGGTTTGTGCTAAGCTGAATTATATTTAAATTCATGAAGAATTTGTTGTGATGGTGGTGAGTCAAGGCTGGATGTGCAAAGACTGTGGCTCATGTTTCATTATGCACCAACAATAGTGTCAAGGTAACAAAAACAAGGCAGACATTCGCCTGGACGGTCCAGATACAGGGTTTATTAGACACGGATAAAGAGAGGACAGGAGACAGGAAGGATGGACAGGCAGTGCGAGGAGGGGCGGTGCAGTGAATACAGTGAAGACAATAAAAACAAAAACACGTCCGTCCTGATTGTCTTTTCAGTCTGCTCTATATTCTTCACATAAAGGCAAAACTTTATCTGTCACAGATTCATTCTGATATTTATTGTCCTACACATAGTCAATACCAAAGGCCATTTAATAAACCATTAGAAAAGTACAACTGTCTCCCAGTGAACACATCAAACAACAACACGTCTTTCAACTGATTGAGATATTCATTTCTTTATTTCCCTTTTGTTTTCCTCGACTTCTCTTCTGATTGATGAAGGTAATAATGTTCCGGGGAAGAGGAGGAGGAGGAGGAGGAGGAGGGAACGGGACGGGAGTTGAAAATCAAACCTTATCCTTAAAACAGTTTCTATTTTTACTTGCTAAAAGCTCTTCTTCGTCTCTAGCTTGTCTACTCTACAACATTTCACATGGTGACAGAGCTACACTTTGCAGATTGTTTTTGCTCTAATCAACTGACACGACAGCTGTGGAAAGAAAAAGGGAAATGCTAAAAGGCTCTACAAAAGGATTTTTTTTTTCTATATATATCTCTGTCTGAGACAAGAAGGCATCTGTAGCAAATGTTCATTAAAGGTACAAGCCGTGCTTAAAGGGACAGCAGTCCATGCTCATAAACATTCATCTCAACACGCAGTTTCCTGGCTCAGACTATGAGGCAGTATTTGCTGCTTCTCCCCGAGTTCTCGCTATTTTTGGTCTGTTTTATTACTGACAGGTTTGTAAGTGTGCGCGGTCGTCCCTACAGCTCTGTTTTCTCCTTCCTGTGTCTTCTACATAAGCTCCAACTCTGCTCTGTCAGCCTGAGCCCATCTTGTCACAGTGCATCGGTTCGTGGCTGTAGGGCTCAGTGGACAGACCTGGGCAAACAATAGTATGTGTAAATTTGGTATTAAACATTACTCAGTCTCTTAAAATTGCACTTGATATGTTTCATCAGGCAGTTGAAGATCTTCAAAGCCCAAAGCAAAGAAAAGGAACATTTGGAAAGCTCTTGGACAGTACCGGGTCACTGGTTTGCTCAGGTCGAGTGCTTGGTGCAGTGGGAGGTGGTGAAGAGGTAACCAGAGATAAAGAGGAGGAGGGAGGTGAGTGAGAGGTGATGACAGTGCCCATCTCTGTCTCTCTTTGTTAGTCCTGTTGCTATGGCAACATGATGGGAGTGTCTGAGAACACGGACATGATAGAATCTGTCTCTCCTGCCCTCTGCTGCGACTGGTTGGGGACCTTTGAGTGCTGCTCTGCCCCTAGAAGTAAACCCGGACCCAAGTGTTCTTGCACTGCCCCAGCTACTGGCCCCGCCCTGAGTCTGCCGTTCTGCTGCTCTTTAATTGGCTCCAGAAAGACCACATGCTTGTTAGTACTGACCTTGCGGCCTGGACCCTCTGTGGTCGCCGGTGGAGTTGGGGTGAGAATAGAGGACTGGATGCTCCCTGCCCCGGCCTCATTCCCCTGACTCGCGGTGGCTGTGGCAGGGGTCAGGGCCTTATGACAGGGAGGGCAGCGGCATGGTGTCAGGTAGAGGTACATGAGGACCAGCAGCAGGCTCACCACACAGCCCAGCAGGGTGGTGAATCCGGTGTTGAAGGACTCGTGAGACTCGTCATTGTGCGGCACCACGGTCACGTTGACCTCCAGCGTTTCATTGCGGTGCTGCTGCTGGTCCAGAGCCATACACCAGTACATCCCAGAATCCTCGACACGTGCGGCCTCGATCTCCAAGCTACCGTTGGAGTACATCTTTAATGATCCTTTGTTTCCTGGTGGTGCCACATACTCCTGATTGGGTGACACCCAGAGAAAGGTGATGTGCTGTCCGATGAGAGTGGTCACACAGTGCAGCAGCAGACCCTTTCCCACCTTCACTGAAACACTGCCCTTCTGCTCTTTCAGCAGCCAACTCATCGCAGTCAGGTTGCATTTTTCAAAGTAGCGGTCATGCTGGAAAAAGCGCACAGTAGCTTTCTGTATGCCGTAGAGCAGGCAGGTGTGCTCCTGCCTGAAGTCTGTCACGGAGGCGAACTCTCTGCGTTCCCAGTGGCGGAACAGTCCGTACATTGAGCAGTCACACACCAGAGAGTTGTTGTGAAGGTAGAGTGCTTTCTGGATTGAGATGGGTAAGTTTGATATGTCCTCCAGGGGTAGTTTGGGCAGGCGGTTTGAGGACAGGTCCAGCATGGACAGATGAGGGTGGCTGTGCTCTTGGATGGAAAAGAACGGGAAGTCAGTGAGACGGTTATGACTGAGGTAGGCCTTGCGGAGGCTGCCCAGTCCAGCCAGAGCTCTGCTCTCCACTTGGACAATACGGTTATTGAACAGCAGCAACTCCTCCAATCCAGGCAGATCTTGGAAATAATGCTGCTCCAAAACACGCAGCTGATTGGACGACAGGTCCAGGTGTCGTAGGAGAGTCCCAGAGATGTTTCGAAACGCCCCAGGGTGAATTGTAGTCAGCTGGTTGTGTGCTAACCGTAATGAGTCCAATCGATAAAGTCCTTCAAAGCTACCCCCCTCCAGCTGCTCGATCTGGTTGTGGCTGAGATCCAGAGTGACAGCAAAAGTGGGCAACTCTCCGGGGACTCGCTCCAGACCTGCGGCGGTGCAGCTGAGGATGTCAGAGGCGCAGAGGCATCTGCCTGCCTGGGAGGAGTCCTGAGTCTGGCAGATAGCGGCCTGAACGAGGCTCAGCTGGGGCAGCTGGAGACAAACTAACAGCACTAAAACAGTCCACCATGAAGGTGCTGCTGCTGCTTTAATGTGTGGTGCCACCCCACCCTGCAGGAAACAGCTGACAGAAGCAACATACAACATGATGCCAGCAGCAGCCTGTGGGCATCAGATCTGTTGAGTCTTCTCTTTACGACCCAGCTTCTGCACTTTCAAACAGAAACTGCTTCTGAAATGTATTTTTCACATCAGTCATGCAGTGTGATTCAGCTCACTCTGATGCAAGCTGCAGAACACATGCGGTAAATAGAAACACTAACACGAGTGTACATGCTTGTTTTTCATTTTAATCTTTACGTTTTGAAGTAACGTATGTGCTCTGCTGCCTCAGGCCAATGTACCAGTGTAAATGTTTTAATCCTTCACTCTGACTCTCTCCTCGTTTTCCAGACACGTCTAAGACAGAAACATTATTTGCTTTGTTGGGCTACAGGGCACAAACCAAATGTCACAGTAATGCATGCTCGCTGCTTTCATTTATGCCTCTGGCTCGTGCTGCGCCGTGATCGTTTGTTTTGTGTAACCTGGTTAATGTTGAATGAGGCGACTGCTTCTGCATCCACCTGCCAGCATGGCAGCCATCTGGAGAGCAAACAAGGGACAGAGAGGTGGCTACATAAAAACAGGTTAGTGAGTTCCAGGTGTGCCACTGTGCAAACAAACAAATCCCTTCTGCTCTGTTTTTATTTTTTATTTATGCCCAGCAGGGTGAAACGAAGCAGATGAGACAAAATCCAACTGTGTCAATGAAAACAGGGAAATGTTTTGGCATCAGGTGAAAAGATATTAATGGATGAAACAATGTGAATTAACACAGTCGAAGCTGAGTGACTTTAAAACTCATCCAGATGTTCAGAAAAGTGATTCAATACCATTTGGTATTAGAAAATTCTCCTTTGTTGTCTGTTTCCATCCAGCCAGAGCAAACACTATAAAAGCAGCTGTGCCGAGTGTTCAGCGTGACGTCCGCTCACCTCTTGTCCGTCTGTTTAGCCCATAACTGCTCTTGTACCTGCAACACAGACAGAAATTCCTGTCCCGACTCTGCAATCCCGAAGGTGTTGACGACTTTTACTACCAAAGATTCCTCGATTCCTCCCTGGAGATTCAAGCGGACATGAAAGTCAGTTTCCAGTGAAGTAAAGAGGCCACATGAGCTGATGTTCTCTCCTCTTCTTCTTCCTTCAGCAGCTCCTGTTGTGCTTCTGAAGCTTGTTTTGGTTCAAGCATGTCTTTGTTTTCATGCCCAGTCGGGTCGCAGCTGTCTGCCGCCTGCAGCCCGCCTCGAGTCTCGGATCACATTTTCAAAGCAGTCAGCATCCTGTCCACTTCACTTGCCTTCACGTCACCTCACTCAACGGGCAGCAGCAACCACTTACAGCTTTCACACTCCACACACATACACACTCTCACCCACTCTACTCTGTTGATTTCTGTGTCGTCCTTCCTGCAGATTTCTGCAGAGCCAGTTCTTCCTCCTGAGCAGTGGGAGGATGAAAGATTTTCATGCAGAGAAGAAATCTGCTTCACAAAAATCCCAAACATGAAACGGGCAGCGGTGGGCTCCTCCTCCTCCTCTTGATCTTCTCTCCTTCTGCTCAGAAGAAGTGATGACACACAGATACAAAGACCAAAGTGTCAGTGGATCTCCTCCAGATGTTGCTGATGGATCCTGATGTGTGTGAGTGCGTGGAGGCTGATGTGACTGCAGGCAGTGCTGCCTCCTGTCTACTCAACACTCGCACTCAGCTGCCTCTTCTACTGCTCGCCCAGCTCCTCCTCTCTCCCTCTCCTCCACTCTGGTCTAACCCTCCTCCCCCTCTCTCCCCTCAGCATCCTCCCCCATGTCAGACCCTCCTCCTCCTCCTCCTGTCCTCCTCTTTTTACTGCTCCACTCGTTTTCTGTTCCTGTTTGTTTCAGACTCTGGCGTCTCTCTCTCTCTCTTTCCCTGCTGCTTTCTCTCTGTCGCTCTCTCTCAGATGGTTTGCGTTCCCACAGGAGGAGCATTAAGAGGCTGATTCGGGAGGGAAATCTGATTGGCCAGAGAGAAATGCACATGAGAAAGGCATGACTGTCATCTCTTCTGCAAACAGTAGTGTTGTTGATTCAGCTGGCATGCAGCGTGTGTCATTATTTTTATTTCTACATGCTGACACTGATTATAGCACATTGTTTCACAAGTGGCTGTAGGTGTTTGTGTTTGTAGATACTAAACACACTTACACGCACGTACCCGTAAATAGTGACAGGATGAAAGTGGCTGTCTCTCACCTCTGGATTCCTGATCATCTGTAAACTAGAAGTAAGTTTGTTGTGTTTGGAGAACGTTCTTATCTCACAGATGTTTATGTTCCCCTCAGGATGAACTTTAATAACTTTGGTCACCAGTCATGAGTTCTGGGTACACACACACACACACACACACACACACACATTTTTCTGTGTTTTGCGTGTGTGAATGTCTTGGCATGCCTCCTTTGCATAATTATTCCTTGTAACCTTTGTTCAACCTTTAGTTACAGAAAGAGATTCAGGACTTGGAATCCGTCACAAGCTGTGTGTCGACTCCATGTTTTTAAATGGAGCGTTCGGCTGGACGTGTACACCGTATATCTGATACAGTTCCACACATAGAAGGAGTCACACTCTGATTTAGCTGCTTATGATGATTGTCTCTGTTAAGTCGACAGAAACTTAAAGACTGGTTCCTCCTGCAGCGGCGAGGATGAGTCACTTGTTAATCTTCATCATCTCAGAGAAATTGTGTCAGGATGAGAAGCTTCAGACGGTTCCTACGAGGATCCAGAATGAATTTCAGCCGTGAATCAGTCAGTCAGTCAGCTGGTTAATATTCATGTGTGTTTGGACAGGTGCTCATCCATCATGTGCCGAAACCGTGGCTCGCTGCTGTCACTGTGTTTGTGTTTCCTCACGTTCAAGTCATTTTTCTCAGCTCCTTGAATCATTTGCCTTGTCATTGGAAATGATTTGGCCTTTTGTTGGTTTCTAATTAAAGAGGAAGCACAATGGACTCGTGCTGACTACAAACACGGGCCTTTGACAGAGACGCAGTCGGTGACATTTGGCCGTCCTGTGAATCACGCTGCTCTTCCTCCTTCACGAAACGATCTATTCTCCTTCTTCTGCTCCTTTTCTCCTCGATAAGATAAACTCTTACAGGTCATTATGGAAACCAGTGAGAGAGTTATAGATGAAGAAGGCTGGATGAGGAGAGAGCGATGTTTCTGTGTGAAGTGTCATGGCGGCTGTAATGATAAGGTCAGAGCAGATTTTATCGGTAAATGTCACCATGTTTGTCTCTGTGGCTTCCACCTGTGAGGGACACAGGTGACCTATCAGCCGCTGAGGAGCAAATAAATGTTTCTGTCCGAAGACACGAGGACCTCACAGTGTGACAGCTTTCGCATCAAAGAGGAGCCAGTTACAGTCATCCTTCAACATCAATCAAACATTCATGTGTTCACAAAGTGGTAAATCCTCCATCCTTTATTTCCATCACCTGTAAACAATGAAACTGTTCACCTTTGGAAGGTTCCAAACACTTGTTTTTGGATAATGTCACAACTTTTACTGTCTGTTGTTGCTCCAGTCACAACCTGCTCAAAACCTGTTGCTGCATCAGATTCAGAATGAACAAATATTTATGGGAATCAGTGAAGTGATGATGTCAGACATGACATATTTTGTCTTTGTGCTGTTTTGCAGTCGAGTTTAAGTCAAAAAGGACAAAAAATGATCAGATGCTGTTTATGATTGGAGTTGTACCAGGACAGGATTTAAATAAGAGGATCAGTTCAGATTGTGTGACAGTGAGTCACAGAAAAATCAACATCACTGAGCAGTTAACAGCAGTAATCAGGTCTGAATGAACCTCATTTAACTGAATCTTCTGCTTGTCATACCTTCGTTCACAATCTAAGCCTGAGAAGTAACTTGATGTTGAAGTGGATTTCTGCATAATTGCGTACATTTCATACCTTTAATGCTTATGTCCTGTACACAACATCTTGAACACGAATGACCACTGAATGAGTAAAGTAGCAATAGAACGATTGAGTAACAATGTAATGTGAAGGATGAATAATGCAGCAATAGAGCAAACAGTCATTATGACGGAGTTAGTTTTTCTGGTGGAGGAGGGCGCTATTTCACCCCTCGCTCCAGTCCCAATGCAGCTGAAGGTTAGGGGCAGCGTCTGACGCACACTGCAGTTGTCTTCCTCAGCGTCAAAAAAGATTTGTGAATTGTTGAAGTTTATTGGTTGGCATGGAGAGGCGGTCCTCTCCAGCTCCTCAGCGGATGCAGGCGTCCGACCTTTTCCTCATCTGAGAAACAGTCACCAGCAGGGGATCCCCACAACGGGTGTCACACTAGAACTACCCTTCGTCTTTCTCATCCTCTGAGTCTTCACCGCTACTCGGGACCTGGAAACAAATCTAGCCCTACATCACCTATAGAGCATAGAATGCTCTAGGTGAAGTAGATTCTGAAGGAGAAATGGTACGAAAAGGTTTAATCCCAACTAAGAACATATTTGCCTATTAAGCAGAATTTTTAGACTCTGAATTATATATTCTATCTCGTTTATGTAGAAACCAAATTATGTGATTCAGGGGAAGTTAAAAGTGAATCCCATTATCTTTTACTCTGCACAAAATAGGCCTCAAATGATTCAAGAGAGGTTTTTTTGTTTGAAGAAATTACCTGATATGCATCTGAAGTGCTCTTGAGCTTTAAAGCAATTTTTCTCAAAAATCCCAAGATGGAAAACCTTTTTTGTTTTTTGTTTTTTTTCACTTTGTTTCTTAATTTACTGTTTTATTACGTATTTGCCGCAATCTGGCCGTGGCTTGTCTGTGTTCACGGTGCCTTATAAACTAATGTGTGCTGGGCAAACAATAGTATTCAAGGCTCAGTAATAAAATTTCATTTATTCACTCTAACCCAGATTACCAAATTGTAACAAAACAGTCACAGCAACATACCTGAAAATGAAGTCGTGATTATTAGAAACAGCAGGAAAATTAATGCTCAGTCATTGTGGAAAATCTTGAAGCAAAAACCTTTTGCCGTTTACCATTATTTAAGATTTCACTGCAGCTGTCAGAAACATGCATCGGAGTAAAAAGTCCCATAATTCCCTTTGAATTGTGTTAAAGTCAAAGCATGAAGCAGGAGGTTGGAGGTCAGAAACTGCAGTAAACACAGTCGTCCACCTACCAAGACAGCAGTGGGTGCTTCAAAGCTGGCTGGCACTAAGAAGAGTCCAGAAATAGTCAGAGAGAGCGAGGAGCGAGCAGAGGATCAGTCATAAGAAGAGACAAAAGAGGAGTGTGTGGAGGGGTGGGGGGGAGTCAGGTCTTGTGGAAAGCCCCGTTATTAAAGATTGATGCAGAGAGGTTAGATGTGTGGCGCCGCGGGGGAGACGAGAGAAGGGAGAGGGGGAGTTTGATTAGCAGGAAGAGCAGCGAGTGAGCGCTGGATGGATCAGAGAGAGAGAGAGAGAGAGAGATGCTTTCACACGTGTGAGAACGAGATGAGGCAGGAAGACGGACGGAGGAGAGGTGAGAGATCACGTCCTGCACTGTGTCGGGCGTGTGCTGTGAAATGAGCTGCCGTGTGAAAGCAGAAAGAAGCAGCGTTTCCTCCTCTGACCAGCGCCATGGTGGCATCCAGAGCTACGCAGCGGTTCAGGTGTGCTTCCCACCTGTTGCTCGCGTTCATTTGCTCGGCAGTTGTTGTGGCTGTTTGACCTGCTGCTGGTCACAGCTGTCAGTGTTCAGTGAGAGGACGTCAGATCACATCTCCTGTCTGATTAAAGCTCTCTGAGTCAGTGTTGCCCGTGAATCCTCTGTCACTTCCCCTCACTTCACTTTAGGAATGTCGGGATTAACCGATTTCACTATTAACCACAATTCTAAACGTCACGGTAGGGTAACCGTAAGAATTCTGTAAGCTACAGTATCTCTCGTGACACGTCATTTACGTGGGAAGGCGTGGGAAAAGTTTCACGAGTCGCAACGGGAGACACCTCGTGTGTGGGTGTGTGTGGTCGTACCGTGCACACGAGGTGTCACTTAAACTTACCTGGCAAGTTGAAAAGCTTTAATTGGCAGAGGGAACTGATATTCCAGAGTTATATCTATCAGAGAAACATATTACATCAGCAGTGTAAGATCATTTCGGCTTTTAAAATAATGACCAGGGCGTTGTGGTCAGTGATGGATGTCTCATCTGCAGAGCCTGCTGCCAGAAAGTTGCCGCTAAAGGCTCCAAAACGTCTAATTTGTTCCAACATTGTTGGGATAATCATTCATCCCTGCACAACCAAGTCAAGGTAGAAAACTATATCAGCTAAATTGACCGAGCTGGCCCTGAGGTGATGAACTCCTCCAAAGCAATGAAAGTCGCAGGAAGTTCACAGACACGCGGATACTTTTCGAGGCAGGAGGGGGAAGTGCTCTCTCTCTCTTTCTACCTTCTGATAAAAAAATGCTTTCTTGGCATTAATATTTAGTGAATTATATTGCTAAAGCCAAAGATAATTGTATAAAATAATTTCAGTCAGACAATTTCACTTTAACTTATGTCAGCCTTCACCAAACTTAGTATAACCCTCAACCTCTGGGGCCCAATTATGTAACTGGGGGGAAAGAATGGCTTTGCAGCAAACACGTTTGTTCAGAGCAGGTCATGGCTAGCTTGAGGAGCTGCATGAAACTTTTGCAGGCTTGTGGAGAGAGAGTGAAGCCTGTCATGTCTGAGCTACAGTGATTCAGCGCTGTTGAGAGAGCCGCTGGTTGAGTGACAGCGTCATGGCGGCTGGATTCGATTAGCCTACCACTGCAACCTACAAAGTCTTCTGGGTTTCGTAGTGTTGCACAGCTAAAAGCAGACCTGCTTAAACACACATGTCGTTGAATATACAGTTATTTCAATTATTTGAGGGGGTCGCCACAGACCAGCAGGCATTGCTCCGCGGCCCAATGCTGGTCCATGACCCTTAGTTTAAGAAACACTGCAGTATATAACCATCAGTTTTAGGCTATCCAGTCAGTTGCTTAATTGCACCCCTAATGTTTGACTACTTTAAAATAAGTTATAGCCAAATGGCTAATGTATTAGTGTAATATTTGTTTGGCTACATAAAATTTATTCCTAAAGGTTAATGGGAAAAGGGAGGAGTGAAAGAGAGACTTACAATTATATAGTTATATTCAGCCTATTTGTAATATGAAATGAGTCTGTATGTGTGTGTTTGTTCACAATAGATAAAATAGTGTCGATAATTGTGAAAATTGTAAAGCTGATAGTTCCTCTGACATAAATCGTGACACCAAAATCTGACATCGTGACATCCCAGCCTCACTTTCATAATCACCCAACATACCTGAAATAAAGAGATGCTGCAGGCTGAATGCAGCATGGCGGTCCTCTCTGGAATCGAACCTGTCTGTTATTACAAAGTTGACTTGTTGCTTTCAGGTTCAGTTCGAATAAACTGTACAAAAGAGCGTTTGATATGTTGTGTTCTTCTAAAGTCAGATGTTCCTCGAATGCTTGATGAAGGTGTAGCACGAGCTTTGCCTCCTCTAACAGTTTGCCCTCTGCTCTCTCCTCTCCGCTCCCTCTTTACCCCCCGTTCAGGATATCCCGAGCTGCCTCCGTCCTGCTCTCCGATCCCTGTTTCCAGCTCCACTCCATCCAGCACCTGTTAGGAGAAGGAGGAGACTCCAGTAGCTCGGCAGCAGCCGTCACCTCCACCGCGCGTCCTGTCGTCGGGTCCTTTGGGTCGTCCGTGGCTCCTGCGATACCTTCAGCCGCTGGAAGCTCGGGCTCTTCAGAGCGCAAACACTTCTCTCTGCACGCATGTGAGTTAACGCTGTGTTGTACAACGCCTCCAGAGGGCGCTGTGTGAAGTCAAATGTCTTCAAGGAATTTTTGTTGTTGGCCAAAAGGGAGTGATTTTACCTGACATTTGTAGCTGCTCCTCTCCTTATTCACTGACTGCTGTGAGTATAACTCAAGCTGCTCTCCACTGGGATAATTTGATATGAAGAAACTTTGCAACACAATTATTCTTAGGCAATTTATTGTTCATTATGTTATTGAAAAAAGCATTTTTTTCTGTGATTTCTGAGTGGATTTCTGGACATTTGTTGACACTGGATGTCAGAGACTGTGATACTCTTGGAAAGTTTAACTCTTGCTTTATGTCTCTTGTCAGAACACAAAGACAGAAAACACACGTGGCTCAGAAAAGGAGTGTAATTTCTGTCCTAAGTAGACACTACAATATGAAATTCAAAGTAGATTGTTTAAGATTAGCAGAGGTGGGTAGAGTAGCCAAAAACTGTTCTCAGATAAGAGTATTGATACTGTAGAATAATAATAAATTAGGGAAAATTCAGTCTCAAGAAACATGATATGGAACAGTACATCCTTGAACTTTGGTAGTTTGGAATTCAAACATAGTTTGAATGTGAAGCCGGGGCTGTTCTGCCTCAGTAGTCACAATGCTACTGTGTGTGTAACTATCGGTTACAAATGTCCGGTTCAGTCTACAGGATTGTGGCCATGATCTTGCTGTAGGCAAGATTTTATTCAAATCAGAGCACGCTCCCATGAACAATGATCGTTATGTGTGAGCTGCTCAGAGACACAATCATGAGCTGGCAGACAGCGTGACTGAGCGTCACAGGATATCCAGCATGCCAAACGTCCGGCCCAGTCACAGGTGTGCAGGTACCAGTAAGGCCAGACCGACCATCAGGAGCACCAGATGTTTTCCCGGTGGCCGGACCTGGTAAACGGCCCTCAGGCAAGAACTTAAAGAAAGCCCAACGTTCACCTGTCAAAATAAACCGCAGTGTTTGGGCTAGTGGTTTATTTGTAGGCTACTAAACTGCTGTGAAACTACGAAAGTAAAGTTTTATTTCGCTGATTCATCTGCTGTCTTTTAACACCGCTCACTCTCTTCATTCTTATTCGACCAGCACTGCTCTCTCTCTCTCTCTCTCTGTCTCTCTCTCTCTCTCTCTCTCTGTGTCTCTCTCTCTGTGTCTCTCTCTCTGTGTCTCTCTCTCTGTGTCTTTCTCTCTGCAGCACAGAGCTGAATAAAAAAATGGTTGAAAATAAAAGTAAACAGAGGAACATGGCCCAATGTAATGGAGTAGAAGTTGCATTTCTTCTTAACAAATAAACTCAAGTAAAAGTAAAAAGTATGTTGCGTTAAAGCTGCTCTTACAAGTATAATTTATCCAAAATGTTGCTTAAGTAAATGTGATGGAGTAAATGTAACATGTTACTATAAACCTGTGAAGATTAGAGAGTCATTCATTCACTGTGTAGGTCACTGGAGACGAGCATGAGCACGAGTTCAGTATCTTCCAGCTGGATTTTTTTATAAAGAGCCAAAGGTTGGAGAGCATCCAGTATGAAAACAGCTTTATGACACTTAGGTGAATTCTTGAAGTGTTTGACAGGAGAGCAGTGGACTTTTCGGCCATTGGAAGTCTCTTGTCTGAAAGGACGAATCAGGACAAGAACCTGAAAATCGATTCAGTGTCTCATCTCAGAGTGAATCAGTTTGAAGTTTGCCTGAGTCTGTGCGCTGGACACAGGCCTGTTCTGTTCCTAATGGGATTTCCACTTCACTTTAATTGTGTTTGTGGCTGCAGTCGCAGAGCTCTGCTCGAGCACGAGAACTGGACCTGTGTGTGGTACAACGCTGAACCTCACCCGGCTCACACGGTTTATGTCATGATGCGCGCCTTGTCGCTGGAAGCTGCAGCACATTTTTCTTTGTGGTTCTGGTGGAATCTGAAGGACTTCATGTGTTTGGCCTTCAGGCTTTTTCATGTCTGTGTCGTTGTTTAAGTATAAACCCACAATAAACTCGTCATCACAGACACTGCAGAGACGACGAGTTAGTAAGTGTCACAGCCGAAACGTCTCCCATCAGGTTCCCTTTGGTTTGGTTGAGGAGAAAAATCAAAGATGTGCTCAGATGATGTCATGATGCCTGTTAAAGAAAACTGCTGTCATACAGACACAGACTGTCAGAACCTGATGACTCTACAGACAGACAGGCAGACACAGAGAGAGGCAGACAGACAGGGGGGCAGACAGACATACACGTCTGGACCACTTGTTTGTGAAGAAAACGAATGCTAAAAATTCTCTTTAATCGGTTGTTTGTTACACTAACAAATGAATGTGTTTGTTCGACTTGCTTTGTTTGTGTGTGTGCGTGTGTGTGCGTGTGTGTGCGTGTGTGTGCGTGTGTGTGCGTGTGTGTGTGTGTGTGTGTGTTTTTAGATGTTCTCTCTGTGTCACTGCTGCTGTTGATTCCTACAGCCGTAGCAGAAAAATCAAAAGGCTAAGTGCCCTGGAGTTGAGCTGTCGCTGTGGGGGATGGCCTGGTCACCACGGCATCCTCCTGCGTCGTCATGGAAACACAAGCCGTTTCCATGACCACTTTAGGTTGCATCACCCACAGGATTTGCTCTGTCCGTGTGTCTGTCTGTGGAGGTCATACTTAACTGAACAACCCCCAATAAACACAGTTATAAACACAATGTAACACATGTAATGCTGTTCATTAATAATTCTAATCATCGTCATCGTCATCATCATCATCATCATCATCATACAGTATTTACAGGTGGAAAGTACCTTTCCTCTAGTACTTTATAGAAGTATTTCCATTTCATACTACTTTCACTTTTACTCAGTTTCAGAGACAAATTTGTACTTTTTATTCCCGTAACTGTAACTTATCAGTCAAAGTGACCTTACTGAAGATTTTACGTAAGGAAAATGAGGGTTCATGAAATATGATGCGTTATTTCAGATTGAAAAACCCAAAAGAACACAGTGCAGTCAAAGTAGATTCAGCTCCACCAGCCACAGCGTATGACTGAGCATTTGAACACACGATGAGGTAAACATGCGAAGCTGCTCGTTGGCGTCCGTGTTTGTTTTGGGACAAAAAGGCGGCACAGTTGGCGTTTTCTCGTTTCCTTCCTGCTGCTTTCCGTCTTTGGCCTTTTCTCCGTCCTGCATGTGTTATCGATGTCATTGTGGTTTTCCTGCAGTCTGTTGAAGTTCATCTGTTCTTTGTACTTCTCCTACGTCTGCACTGAGGCTGTGGTCTAGTGTGTGGATAAGTGTGAATAAGCGATGTGTGTGCGCGTGTGCGTGTGAAAGGCAGTGAAAACCTGCAGCGTGAGTTCAGTTAAAATCAATGTTTGTCCAAACGTGATGTGACTCTCAGCTGTGCATTGTGCGTCTCTCATTGTGAGGAGCTCCTCTGTTTATTTTTAAGGGTTTGTTGGTGTGTGTGTGTGTGCGTGTGTGTGTGTGTGTGTGTGTGTGTGTGTGTTGGTGGAAGCACTCACATCCCTTCAGCTCCGAATGAATTATGGATGGGATACTGAAGAGAGAGAGAAGCATAGATGGAAAACGAGGAAACGATGAATCCGTGCCTTCACACGATTTCTCTCATTAACATCCAATCACTCTTTCTCTTTCAGACGAGTAAACACGCGGTTGATACAGGTTAGGGCTCGACAATGAATCCATTTTAAATCGAAATTGGAACTAATGTGTTTGGAAGACGTTAAAAAATGAAAATCGTAAAGTTGGGCTGGCACTTTATTAATCCCAAATTGGAGGATTCATCTTTGTTTGATCAAACCTTTGTTTAAAAAAAGGTTCAGTTTGGTTAAAGCTTTGTTTGCACTTTATTCCCAACAGGGAAATGTTTGTTTGTTTGAAATAAAAGCAACGTATTTGAAATAATTTCCATGTCTTTTGTAGTTTAAAAAAAATCGATATAAAATCAAAATCAAATATGGTATGAAAAAATTTTGAATTTTATTTTTTTAGGCCATATCGCCCAACCCTAGTTCAGACCTGTAAGAGCTACACATCAGGATTGAAGAATGATATCACACACAGTGTCATCGTCAGGCTCAAGAGCGGAGCTGTTGTTCTCACCCTCACTGAAGTTCAGTTTGGATGTTTTTGTGCGATGATCGTTCGGAAAGTTCAGAGAAAATCCGTGCAGGCGTGTCGTCATGTTGCAGAGCTCAGTTTGCG
This sequence comes from Naso thynnoides, assembly GCA_029783665.1. NCBI lineage: Eukaryota > Metazoa > Chordata > Actinopteri > Acanthuriformes > Acanthuridae > Naso > Naso thynnoides. Next base: position 421,689 of record JAQLOL010000012.1, read on the forward strand.
TCGCGCCAAGGTTCAGGTGGTTCGTGCTGAAAGTTACCTGAGACGTCACAATCGTTTCTCCGTGTTAACACTCTGACAGATTCACCATACACACGCATTAACACTAACACTCCCCTCTGGCTTTCTTAGGTATGTGTAACTTTCACTCCTTCAGTATTTTCAGTTGATGCTGCAGAGAGAAATAGATTTTTCCTTCACACAAAACTTGTGGGAGGTTTAGTTTGTTTTTACTTTTGCTATAATGATTTTACATGAAATTAAAAAAAACAACAACAACATATTGGACCTGATGTGAGAACAGTTTGTGTTCAATCCATAATTCTGCATTTTTTACTCCAAAGAAAAGTCTAATCAAGTTTTAATGGAATTTGGACAAAAGAAATGTGTGAAAATCAGAAAACATCCAACAAATATTTGACCCGGGCGTTGCTGACAACAGTGTGCGCCATCACATCGACCCAGAGGAGTGTGTGAGCGGAAGGTTGTGTTAATGATTGGACGTCTGCAGCGTGAGAAACACACGACCTTTGTACCGATGCTGAGCCTGCAAACACATGCCTGCATAATGCCAGGAGGTGAATGACCGAAGATTCATTTGTTCACTGTTAAAACCAGCTGGTGTCTGCGCGGTGCGTGGTTTGATTCCCAAAGGCATCGGAAGAGGTTTCGTATTTTCATGGACTCTTGTGTGCTCTGCTTTTGCTCTCAGTGAGTCTGAAGTGAATGAGCCTCCATCAGTGGATGTTAACAACAGGAACAGGACAAACCATTTGTAGAAATGCGATTCCCTCATCGAGCTTTTCCTCAGCGGGCTGTTGAAGGATCTCTGGGCTGACTTTTACCTGATGTCCGTCAGATCTCTGTGAATCCAGGAGGGATTCAAGAGGAGCGAGAATCGATCTTCCTCTTCCACTCTCTTGTCCATCATTCTTCTTCTCTTCCCTTATTTCCTGTTTCTTGCTGCATTTGCTTTAAGCTCAGGCCACGTTCACACAGTACTAAAAAACAGGAAGTCTTTCCTTTGTGTCTTCAAAATATGTCTGCGTTTACATGAACGACCGAAAGTGCTGCAGTATGCATGACGGGCCAGTCGTCAGCAGCGTAACTTTGTAATGACATACCATCAGAGCTGCCAAGTTGCTAACTTCCTGTTGCTGCTAAGTCCTAAGCAGCCGCAAATGAAAGAAATTCAGCCATAGATTGACTTCGGAAATTATGCTACAAGCACTCAAATTGGCCTCAATAGACTGTCGTCATATTTGACCTGCTTTCAGTGCCCTGCAGAGTGTTTAATCAGAGTTTGGTAGTGGCTAGAGTATTGGCAGTTGATCAGCATAAGGGTCGTCACTGCATTCACAGGCACTTCACTTGCCAGTTTACACAGCCAGAAAGAAGGCTGTGGTTTCAAAAGATTCTGCTTTGGGACCCGGTTTCAAACATTTGCAGTTTCAGGAGCGCCAGCACGCCGTTGCCATGTAAAAGGAAGGCCGAACCACAACAAAAGTGTTTTTGTTTGATGCGAAAAATTGCGCCTTGTGAACCGCCTCTCACAGTGTCAGTCTGTTTTTTTTTTCTCCCCTCCATATTCCACCAAATATCACGTGTATCTGCAGTAGCAGCACAGGTCAGATCAGGCTGCTACCACTCCCACATGAAAGAGGATCCGTCTGATAACAGAAAGGGGGGAGGAGGGGGAGAAAATGGAAAGCCATCAAATGAGAGAGTGAAGGAAGGAGGTGAATAACTGAAGAAGAGGAGCTGTTTGGGGACTGAGTCGGCCTGAAAATGTTTTCCGCTCTTAGTTAATTCACACATGCATGGTGTGACCAATGAACCGAACGGAGAGAAATGATGTCCTCAGCAGTTCGACCCTCTGACCTGCTCATCATGACCACATGCTGCTCGCGGAGCTTCCTGCCACGAGAGAGCCGTGCATCAGACTGTGTTTTCAGCTGCAGATTAAACCCACAAAAATATATGTAGTATTTAAGAGTAGCTTCATCCCCAGAAACTCCAACATTAAGTCTGTTTTTTATTAATACACTAGTAATAACGATCAAATTAAACAAACCGTAGAACACTGACAGCAGCAGCTCGGTTAACAGCACTTCAGTGTTTGATGCTTGAAGTCAGTTTTGTTGCTAAAGCTTCTCTATTTTCCTTTTTTCCAACCAACCACGACTCTGCGTTGTTGTTGTCGTTGTTGTTTCCCTTCATTAAAAAGAGTGTTGTGGGTGTCGTCTCGGTGTCCTGTGACTCCTCATCTTCTCACTGCTGTGATGGAACCCCTCCTCCTCCTCCTCTTTTCCTGCGTCTCCTCATTAAAGCAACCGAGTGAAACAAGCAGACTCACTTCACAGTTTGTGATCAAATTGTCACAGATCACTCTGATGCCTCTTTGATTTATCAGGCACTCTAGCCTGGGCCCAGACCAGAGACTCCGCCCACTCCACTGAGTGTACTTGACTCTCTTGGTCTGGCATTGTGCTCTGAAACTGTCATTTTCTCCGGCTGAAAAGGCGATTGAGTGCCGGCGGTTGGTAGCCACGGGCGGGACTAAAGACTGTTAAATACTGGAAATACAAGCGTCAGCGTGTGTCTTAAGAAAAGTTAGCCCTAAAGTGTCGGACTCCGTCTGTGGCACGTGCTTTGGTCTCCATGGTAACCAACTGAGCGTTTCTCTGTAGGCCCACAGCCCAAACCAGCGGTAAAATGGCACGTTTCTCTGAGACATTGGATTTGGCAGAGAAAGAAGAAGGAGACGACGGAGGAAAAGACTTCGGTCTGTTCGCCCAATAAACCGGAGTAGAGAGAAGCAAGGGGAATATGTGTTGGTTAATCAAATGACAGAGATGGATGAGGAGCGGCACTTTAGGATGTTTTAGGATGTCTAAATATCATTTTGATATCCTCCCATGTCGTATGAAATGCTATATCCAACACCTAAACAGCCACAGCGATCCCGCTGGAGTTTTACAAGGACCACCTGGCGCACTACGGATCTTCACATGTTGAGTCATCACAACAGTGTATCGTGTCAGCCATCCATTTTGCAACCCTACTCTTTTTCCTCTTCAGCAAGTAGAGCGCTGTTTCATCTCTGTGGCAATGATAGAATGCTTGGTCCAGCCAACCAATCAAAATGTGAGACGAATCAAAAACCACGTCTGCAACGTTGCAAGGTTTGACAGGTGCAAGACACTGTCGGACGACCAACTCCTGTCTTTTCTACGTCATCTTTCTCCGAAGACACAGTGGACAGACACTTTTCTTTTGAGCAGAAAAGAGCCTTAAGCTGTCTGTCAAGAAATATCAGACATTTCAACCTACAAAGCCATGTTTCAGGGTCAATAACGATCATGTGGTTGTATGTGGCGTCGGTGAAAGGTCTGTTTAAACTGATGGTCTTTCGTGCAGGCCCTGCCAAGGCGACAGTGTCCTGCGCCTCTCAAAAACTTGTAGCATTGCAGACATGGTTTTCATTTGTCTCACATTTTGGCTGGACGAGCATTCTGGCATGCGAGTTCCCCGCTGTTTTGGTGTCTACTCATGGTGATAATATGATGTGATCTAAAGCAAAAAGCATCTGTTTGTCTCCTTGCACGATGCATGGTGGGTCAGGATCTCAATAACAACACAATATATCAACATCTATGTGATTATGAAACAGCTTGTGAAGACATTTTCGGATCTCTGTTTTCTCACTTTGCCAGACCTCTTTCCGCACTCACTCCACAGTCAACGAAACGCCCCCTGGTGGCGTATTGACTGTTCCCGCTGATTAAATTCGAAAAGGCAACGACCAGTGAGGAAGGGTTAAGGAAAATCTAATCCCTCTGAGCATCGCCTAGAGGCAATGCCAGACCAAGAGAATCAGGTCCACTCGGTGGAGTGGGCGGAGTCTCTGACCTGGGCCCAGGCTACATCCAGCCCGTGGTCTCTAGATGAATTACTAGACAGAAACTCAGACGATCTTTTGTTCAGGCTCCCTAATGTCAATGAGAGGCTGAAAGTGTCCTTCCTCCACTTCCTGTGCTGAAAGCAGATAGTTGTTAGCATACTTAACGCTGTGCTGCAGCATCCTGGGAAAATCTCTGCCACATCATCCCAGTTATCTGAACCATCACTGACTCCTGGCACACCAGAATCTTCAGATGAACAGATGCTGCATCCCTGCAGCCTGCAGATCGCTCTGAAATGACATTACAGTCAGACAGGATAGATATCACCCATTACTAGAGAGCAGCTGCAGATTCACAGGCGTCCATCACTGAGTCCACTTCCTGTCCTGCTGAGGACACAAACGGTGCGACTGACTGATTAACACAGTTCTCATCTGTTCAGTCTCACCTGTGAGACTCTTATGCACCAGACTAGGGGTTTCAGCTGACAGTTATTTTCATTGTCAATCAATCTACCAAATTGTTTTTTCTGCGAAACGTCAGAAAAGTGCTAAAATTGCTCATCTCAATTTCCCAGAGCCAACTGTGACGTCTTCATATTGCTTTTTTTGTCCAAACAACAGCCCAAAACACATTGACTCCGTATTTATTATCAGAAAAGATACAAAAAAGCAGCATATCCTCACATTTAAGAGGCTAAACTGGCCATTCTTTTTACATCCTCATTCAAAAAAATGACTGAAACATTTAATCGATCATCAAAATAGTTGGCGATAAATTTTCTGTGTATGCATTAATTGATTATTCAGAAAATCGTCGCAGTTCTAACCCTGACAGACAGCAGACTTGCTTCAGGTGTTTGAGCTTCGATCTTTTCAATCAGAAATGGTGAGAAAGCCCGAACCACTTTCTGCTCGTCTGACTGCAGCTGCTTAGCATTCTGCAGAGAAACTCCTCTGAGCGGACATGACATAAATCATCACTGTCGCCGTGTGTACATCAGCGTCTACATTTGAGGTGATATTTGGTGCTTCAGCTGTAAGTGGATCTCTGAAGTGGAGCTGAGTTCAGAGTCTGACGCTGGTCCCTGATCAGCCTTCTGAGCATCTTATGCCCCCTACAGACTACAGTATTCTAGCCACTATGTTGCTGCCTGCGACAGTTTCTGGAGATCATAGGAAAATCAGAGCGCACTCCCAGAAACCCCAGTTGGCATTCGTGAACTGTTAAAGGACGCAATCATTAACTCACCGACAATGTGACTGAGATTCGCAGGATAACTAGCATGCCAAACATCTATCTCACAACATACAGCAGCCTTCATGGTGGCACACATAGCAAAATAAACAGTAATGTGAGGGTCTAGTTTTGTTTTTTTGTACTCAACAGCTGTGAAATAATCAGAAAATAACTTTAATTTCTCTGATTTACTGCTTTCTCGTTACCACAGCTCCCTCTCTTTCATTCACTGTAAGCTTGTTCGATCAGTGCTGCGCTCTCTCTCTCTCTCTCTCTCTCTCTGAGAAGCACAGAGCAGAGCGTACGAAATAGGAAATACTATGACACGGATAGTTCCGGTCCTTGATTCTGATTGGCTGAGCCACGTTGTAACTTTTTTGTAAAGTATTCTACAAACACAGAGCTCTGACCGCATTGCAACAGTATAACTGCGCCAGCCAAATAAGTTGTTTCAAAATGTCGGTGTAACTTTGATTTACTAGGAGCGCTGAGTGTGGATGAGTGGTGGAAAGAGACGGACAGGATCGAGGAGGAAGAGAAGAAAGAAGGAGACACGCTGAATTTAATTAGACGTTAAAGTGCTCGAAAAAGTCAAGAAACGAAGCTGGGACCGTTAAACAGACGTGGTCAGTTTGCTGTTTTCAGACCTGGTGTGCCGAGTAAAGATCTGGCTGTTGATTTTAAACCGGTCACCAAAATGGAGCTGAACCAGTCTCTCCATCAGTTTTTTTGCCACTGAGAAAAACGGGAAAGGTGAACCCTGTGGTTTCAGCAGTTATGTTGGCTGACGTGCGGGACTTAACCGCTCCATCAGTGATCCACCGATCAGCTGTTCCTGGCGTCTGATGAAAGATCTGTTTACCACTAGCAACAAAGTTTTCAGTGAAGTAGTAAAAAACTTTGCTGGGCAGGATGTAACAAAACATCATCACCAAGCGTCAACGGAGGCAGACTTTCAGAAAATCAAGCACTCTCACTGGATCCAGATAAATGTTGATAATCACCCCATCTTCAAGCATTTCCACTGTGTCTGTGTGTTGCTAGGCAACCATTCTACTAAATATTGCTGAAGAACCACGGTGGAAAAATGATTTTCATCAATGAATTCTTAAGTTTTTTGTTGCTGCGTGTTGATTTCATGCAACCTTGCCAGGTATGTAGTAACCATTAAAAAAAAAAAAATAAGCGCCACGAGGTCATAGTTTCCAGTGACGCTCCGTGTTGTAACTCATGACCTCGCAGGGCTTATTGCCGAATTCTACAACAACAGCGCTCCTTATTGTTGACTTTTCAGGTGGTAGGTTGCAACATTAACATATTGTAACTGTATTTTAAGTTTGAATATTTAACTGCACTGACTGACTGGGGACCTCACACACTCGTCGCAGGCCCCTCCCACTGAGAGGATCTTGTAGTGTGTACCTGCTTGTTGCCGATCAGTCATGTAGTGTGAAAACCTCAATGATTGAAAGACTCCCGATACAAGACAGACAGCTGTGCAGTGTGAGCAGTAAAGAGATGTGATGACTTTGCAGGTCATGCAGTGTGTTCAACCCATTACAGACTCGGTTTCCCACAAAGCATCACTCCTTCCTGTTTTACTGCTTTATTCATGTTTGCTGCCGTTTTACTTTGAAAGTAAAAGTGTGTCAGCGGTGTTTCCTTCGTGTGTGTGTGTGTGTGTTTGTTTTTCATCTGAATCAGAAAAATGCAGAAATGTCTGGCTGTCACATGACTTGTTTGGTCTGTGAGTGGCGGAAATCGCGAGGATCACTGATTCAGAGGACGAGCGTTTGCAGAGTGTCGACCCGAGTCTGTGCTGCGCATGAACGCTGGCTGTGTTTTCTGCCCACAGACACAGACTACATCAGTGAGGAGGAGAAGCAGAAGGTGGAGCTCATGCTGGCGTTTCTCACTGAAGAATCCAAACAGGCTGCGGCCAGCACAGCTGTGAGTACCACTGCACGTCCGTCCTGCTGTCCCCTGCTCACACGTGTCCACTGTCATCACTGTCTGCTGTCACCCTGCCGTCCTGGAATGTGTTTTTAGGGCCGAGCTTTTGAAAAGTTCTCCTCATCCCATCGTTATTCCAAAGCACTGAGGAGACGAGCCCGGTGTGAGGAGTCTCACAGTGTTGTCGTAAAAACAGACACGAAGACACGCTGGCTCAGGACAAGAGAGTCTGCCTTTATTCTAATCTCATCACATTAATTCTTAATAATACGTGCAAATTTTCATGGCAGTTTTTATCATAACAATGCACTATAACCTAGACATATCAGCTCTTGAGTAGGGACGGGCACTTGAGCACAAAAAGTTCAACAGTTGCTCAGCATTATTCAACGGTTGTTCGAAAGTCACTGCATCCTCCCCAACACACACACGCACACACATACACACAAACAAACTGCAGACCCAGCACATGAGGCCTCGGCTGTTTTTCTTACCTTAAGTTCACCAGATTTTTAGCAGTTTGCCGCTCCAGCATTGCTTAGTCTACCGAACAGCATTCTATATTTTTCCAGTGGCTGAATAATGGCAGGCGACAGTCACATGATTCATCTGTCAGCGCTGTCCATGAATCCGTGGTCAGAGACACTTTTTCTTATCAAACAACTGCGCAGCACACATGTATTATCGTCATACGGTTCTCCAGTCATGCTTAGGGGTGGGAATCTTCAGGCACCTAACGATTCGATTTTGATTCAGGGGCCGACGATTATGATGCATGTTGATTTTATCTTAGTGTGACACAGGGGTAGGGGTAACCCTGACCCTAAGGACTTTTCATGTAGGAACAATGCTTTATAAATGATAATTAAGTATTTATTAATGCTTAACTAATGCCTAAAAGTATGTAGTTTTTAAAAAGTGTTACCCACATTTGCTCTACACGTAATTCTTAGAATTTAATAATTCATAAACTGAAATGAAATCATTCTGAGGAACCAGGAATCAAACCTAACCAGACTTTATGTTTGTAAACAAAATTGTGACCCTGAACTTTCCATAAGTTGTAAAATAGTCTGAACCAATATGAAAAACTGAAGAATCATGATGAAATCGAGATTGAGATACTGCTGTGAAAAAGAGTTCAGACATGATGATTGTCAGGAAGCTCTGCAGCCTCTTTGCTCTGATTTCTCTCTCAGTGTTTTAGTGTGAACAAAGAACCACAAAGAGGGAGAATCAAAGTTCTGCCGCTGCAGACTGAAGTTAGCTACGGTGACGTATTGATCTTGTTGCCCTTGAGGGTGAACCTGCTCAGGAGAAAGCCATTTCCTCCTCGTGTCTGTCCGGCTCTTCCTCTCCGCAGTGGAAATCTGAGCCTTTACTCTCCCCTTCAGACTCCACCGCAGAGCTAAACTGGACCGAGAAAGATTTTATTATTGATCAGGGAAGGAGGAGGAAAAAAGAGAAGCGCTGAGGGAGGCGATGGAGGAGGAAGGGAAGTTGTATATGTCAATTTTTTGCTACATCATGCTTTAAGAAGCAGAAGCTCAAAGTTTTTCGGCAGTATTAATAGAACAGAGTGTGGACATCGTGAGCTGTGCTGAGACGGTGAGGGGGAGGAACAGAAAAGAGAGCAAAGGAAGGGAAATAAAAGAGATGGAGGTGAAGAGCAGCGAGCCTGAGGTCTGTTCCCACAATCCCTCTTAAGCGTCTCTGCTCCAGCTTGTGAGGTTTTTCCATGATTGGAAAGTCTTTTCCTGTCCGCTCACTCTAACAAAGGCTTCATGGCTCTGAGGTGACTCTGATTTCTTCCCGCACGCAGGCTGCAGAATCTGAATGAAACTCATTTTCTTTTGCCCGTTCCTCTGAGCCGAACTCCAGCACCGTTGGCTCTGCAGCGGCAGGGACACACACTGTGAGCCGCTCACTGAATATTTTCCACTGAACATCAAGAATTTGTTTCTGAGTGGCAGTGGCAACGTTTAATGTAACTGTCACTACCTCATCTCCTATGATCCTCTGCTTTAGTTACCCTCGAGTTTACGTAACAGCAGAGTAAAGCACTCAGTCACAGTTTGTCACACAGTGCTGTGAGGAACGCAGGAAGTTCACATGCAGCCTTCAGATCGCTGCCATTGTTTCCAGCACCACACGATGAAGAACTGAAGTTTAGTGCGAAGGTTCGCTGTGCAGCTCAGAGGCGCAGCTTTTTGATCCTGTTTGTTTGTTCTTGTTCAGGCACATGAGGACGCACGTATGCTCACACTCAAACACAGGCCTCACTCATTTTATTACTATTATCATTATTATTGAACCTTTATTTAAACAGGTTAAAACCTTGTTTAGACAGTTCATCTCTTTCACAAAAGGGATCTGAAATATCCAAGCGTACAGAGAGTTACACGATGTGGTCATACAATACAATACAAAATACAAAACAAACAATAAACAGAACTAACAACATAGAGATGCCGGCACAGGGCAAAGACTGCCACTGAGCGTAAAAAAACAACACAGCTGGGCGTCAAAGCAGGCACAGCTTGTGAGAAGTATTTCAGTTAATTTCTGTTTAAAACTGGATAAAGAGATGAAAGAGGCCATTTTGAGGCGAGACTGCAGGTCATTCCAAGACCGCAGGCTACAAAAAGAAAACTTCTTTTTCCAAATTCATGCTGTACAAGCGGCACCGCGAGGCAAGACCGAAAAACCAAGCACTGACTCTGAGGTTGTGAGAGTCAGTAGCAAAAATAAACTTTGAACAAATGTATGAAGGTAGATGACCCAAGGGAGCCTTATATACAAAATCATACCAGTGCTGCATCCTGCAGGTAGTAAGGGAAGACCGACCTACTAAGTTATACAGAATGCAATGATGTGTCCTGTGGGCTGGTTTAGAAATATGTCCCAGGGCAACATGATGAAGCTAATCAAGTTTGGACAAGGCAAAGCTTTTGTCGTGACCACCTCACTCTGGAAACTGGATATCACATTAATATGCTCAGTTTGTCTAGGGTCATCAGATATGAGGTAGTACACAACAGTTGTCCTTGTCTTTCGGACTAGCAAATCCCCAGCTGCCAACTGTGTGTGTGACTTACCTTCCCCCGAACCCGACTGTTTTCTCACACGGCATACAGCTGTCGCGACGGCGTTCCTCTGACTTGCGGTTCTTCCTGCCTGAATCAGTCGACTAGCTTCGGCCAACCCAAGCTTCTAACGGTCCCCGTCGCTGTGTGGGTGGCAGTGAGTTCAGTTTTAATTAGTTAAAAGACAAATAACGGAACAAAAAAACGGTTTGGGGTCACCAGTCGCTCCAGTCTTCCTTCGGTCAGGCTGTTCTTGATGCGGACACAACCAACAGTCTCTTTCCTGCGTCCGAAACAATTGTCTTTTTCTCTTCCTGGCAACGTTAGCGCGTGGTCCTGAGCTCTCCAGGTGAAACCTTTCCTGTTGGGAAACCCCTCACGCTACTCCTCACGTGACTCAGACACACGCCCACCCCGTCACCAAACGCAACCCACACAGTATGTGGCTGCTACATAATAATAAATATATCAGCTTAAAGCAACACTATGGAAATTTGACCGCAACCCACTGCTTTGAAAAACGAAACTTAATGATGCACGTTAATATGTTCACAAAGAAGCAGTTTTTCTAAAACCAGGTCAAATTTTATGTAGAAAATGTCCTCTGGTTTTCCCTCTGATGTCCTACAACTGCTTTGTTTGTCTGCAGCCTTTTATTTTAGCAGAGCTGTCAACAGTAACGACCCGGTGCTGCAGCTGCAGCTTCGGTCTGCAGGCAGCCTACATGTTGCTTTCAGGGACCTCCGTGAATCACAGAGTTGAGGCGGAGCAGTCGTAGGACATCATCTCCATAAAATATGGCTGGTTTTACTCAAATTGTTGTTTATGTGACGTATGAACGCACATCGTTAAGTTTCGTTTTTGGAAGCAGTGTGTCTCGCTCAAAGTTACATAGTGTCGCTTTAAATATTAATACTTTCAGACACCGGAAAAGTGTCCATAGCACTATAAACAATGTCACCATAATCTAGCTGGGACAGAAACAAGCCCATAACCAGCCATTTCATTGTAAGCTGACATCACTGAAGCTCAAGCTAACTTCAGTTTAGCTCGTCTCAGTTTGGTTAAAGAGACTTCAGACGGAGGACGGTTGTATTTTCTGTTTAGTGAGTAAAATAATGTTTCTTAGTTGATTTTGTTGCTGGTATAAATTTTTCAGCTGATCAATGGGGCTGTGACGTCTGAGTGCCCCCTCTTGAGGAACAAAGTGGAATTACAAGACCAGACGGGCCCAGGCTAGCTGGTTAGCACGCTAAAACACGGAAGATCTTGATAAATGTTTGTATGTTTCTGAGTGTGATGTTTTGTTGCAGATAAATGAGATCACGTGTTTTCCTGGGAAACAGATGGTGAGTCAGTCTGAACTGCTGCTAACACTGATGAGCTGCTCTCTAACAGACGATGAGTCGCTGCGATCAATAACCTGAGTGGTGTCAGCCAGTCATTACTGTGCTCATGTCTTTGGTTAAAGCACTTTGAAAGAAATCATTTAAACTCTTAATGGACAGGAGGAGTGAAGCCAGGCTGTGTGTCCACACTCCTCCTCTTCATCACTGAGAGTCAGAGGAAGCTGCAGGAGCAGAACGAGCTTCTGCTTTAATCACTGGACTGTTTGAAAAGCTGTCAGCAGGGTCACTGCTGCTGTGTGGTGCTCTTTCCTCTAAATGTTTCCATAGACAGCCGACACCTTCACACACACACACACACACACACTTCACGCACTTCACACACTCATGCAAACACTCCGATATTTCCAAACACTCTGCAGGGTCACAATTTATGCACACACTCGTTCATGTGCTGATGTTGCCAAGACAGCAGCTTGAGATGTCAGGGCCACCACAGCAACGGCAAGTGTGTGTGCGTGTGTTTGTGTGTGTCTTCTTGTACTTGCACTTCAGTGAGGACCAGCGTGAGTCTTTCCCCAACAGAGTGATGTCATTTTTGGGAAGCGAAGATATTTTGGCAGATCCTCACTATGTTGCAAGACTTTTGAGGGTTCAGACTTGGTTTTAGGGTTAGAATTAAGTCTAGGTTAAGGTTAGGGTAAGGGTTAACTTTGATGATTAGGATTAGGGTAAGTGGCTAAAAAATGCATTATTGCAGTGACTGTCCTCACAAGTGTAGCAATACAAACGTGTGTGTATGTGTGCCGGCGTGCGTTTTTTTTTTTCTGTATATGTGGGATTTGGGTTAGGATGTACAAATGAATGGAAATCAGTGTAAAGACCTCACAAGGACAGCTGTACAAACGTGTGTGTGTGTGTGTGTGTGTGTGTGTGTGTGCAGCAGTGAGCTGCTGTCTGATGACTACCAATGTGTTGACCTTTCTGTTGTGCTCCGGTCTGGACTCAGTGTTCCACCTGATCAGTTCACTTCAGTGCTTCTTCGTCCTCGATGTGACTTTTCCATCGAATTCAGTTAAAAACAGAGTTGACAGAGTTTGATCTCTTGCTGCACTCAGACTAAAAGGAGAGGCAAAAACATTTTAACTGGTTTGTTAACATGTGAACACCTCACTGTGACTTCAGCCTCGGATGGATGTTGGACCTGATGAGTGAGACACAAGCTGCAATCTGTGGAGTCACATCTTTGTCTACAAATCAGCAAATTTCATCCTCCCGCTGTCTCTCAGTTCAGTTCTAAATGGGTGGCTCGGTGGCATAGTGGTTAGCACTGTGGCCTCATAGCGAGAAGGTGTTCGATTCTCGGTGCAGGACCTTTCTATGTGGAGTTTGCATCTGGTTTGATGTGTTTGCGTGGGTTTTCTCCAAGTGCTCCAGGTTCCCCCCACCATCAAAAGTCAGTACCTGAGTGTGTGTGTGTGTGTGTGTGTGTGTGTGTGTGTGTGTGTGTGTGTGTGTG
>JAQLOL010000012.1:442345-454479 GCA_029783665.1 Naso thynnoides
GCGTAACGTTATACCTGTGTTTACAAACTGCCGGCTGGGCGAAGGATCTGCTCGAATTTTGCCCAAGGAGCTCTGAGGACTCAGTCATCACAGTCCCTCATCAGCAAAAGTTGGCTGTGATCATGTGACGTTAATCTTCGTTGGAGCTTTTCTTTTTTGTCGTTGTTGTTTCTTGTTGACTGGGTATTTGCTTTTGAATTTAAGCTCACACAGTGCATGCCACACACCAGGTGGAGCTTTGTTGATGGAAATTATAGGTACAGGTAAAGAGCAGCAGATGTGAGCAACAAGTTTTTGACCGTGTTGGTGTATAATTTTGTCTGCATTAAAGTGTTTTCAGTATGTTAATATCCTGAGAGGTTGAGCATGGAAAACAATGGATCTCTGAATATTAAATAACGTGACCTGGACATTGTTTTCTACCTGTGCATGCATTAAAAGTCACAACAAACTTGTTAACAGCCTTGAAACAATATTGTGGTTCGTTGTAGGGATAGTTTCCAGTAGGGCTGTAATTAAGTAAAATGCTCCGCGTTGAGTTGTTTACATCACTGTAACATCCCAAATGGTGCTTGGACCCAAAATGTGCTGCAGCTTTTTTACGTCACCTGACAAAGACGGATACAAAAGACAGGACCAAAATAAACATGACCGAAATCATGTGTTCCCGCTCCAACACAAATACAGGCTTCGGCTCGTCCTTCATCACGGCAGAGACTCGAGCATCAGGCAGCGATCAAAAAGGGGAACTTGGACAAACCTGTAAATGTGAAAGAAAAATGACTCTAAATCAGCTTTCTAACTTAATGTGAATTCTGAGAGCAGAGGGAGGAGAGCGAAACTGACTGAGAGAGAAATTAAAGGAACGAGGCGAACCCGAGAGCTGCAGAGTGAGGAGCCTTCAACATGTTGCCCTCACCTCTTCCTCCTCACTGTATCTCCTGAGTTGAGATGCAGGGGAATCAGCCTGACAGTTGAGACGCAGGCAGAGAGTCAGAGAGTCAGAGAGTGGATGGGTTTGTCTGTGAGAGTTCCCATCACTCAGCGTCTGCACACAGCGTGAAGGAGACATAGAGAGGATTGCATGTGATGACAGGCTCAGTAACAGAGAGTCCAGTAATCCAGAACTCATTCCATCTCTGCGTCTCTTTTCCTGTGTGCCGTCTGCGGCAGAGTGTCGCCCACTTTTCTTTGAGTATTTCATGCAGCACTTGGCAAAGCAGACTGTTTGGTATTGATCAACAACTCTAACAAGCATCCAGTAAAATATGACTCAGTTTGAATTCAGGCGGCGTTTTTCAGAGGAGAAGGAGTAGAAACATTTCTGCTTTGCCGCAGAATGATGTTGAGCTGCAGCTTGAAAAACATTTTTGGATTCATCCTCCTAAAGACCCCATAAAACGGAAATCAGAGTGTAATTTGCTTTTGCATTTTGACGTGTTTCTGGCAAAAACAGGCCTCTAAGTAGGAACTTGTCACTGATATTGACTGACGTTCACAGTAACCAACATTAGGCCTGAATGTGCGCTATGCCCACCCTGTGCCTTGGCTGACAATATTGCTGTGTGTGAATACAAAGAGCAGTACGACTGGAGTCCAACAGGACTTTATACTCACCACGGGACGATGTTATGAACACACAATGTTGTTAAGTTTTCCAATGTTTGTAGGACTTGAATAACTGTTGTGATGCAGAAATGAGAAGTGTATCACCGTAGATTATGATAGAAACCCCTCTTCCTCTTCATAATACTAGCTAAGCTAATGCTAACTGTGGCTGTGTGTTTATTCACTGAGCGGTGCGACACATTAACAGACCTCCATTTATTTTATGAACACAGACACAGCGTTAAGTTTTCTAACATATCTTCGACTTCCACAACTGATAAAGTTCAGCAAACACGGTTATAGAGCAGCTGTAATCTCCACAATGGAGCTGATGCGGGTGAACTGTAGGCTTTGTCTGTATTAATGGAAAAAAATCGTGAGAGCATTTTCATCGGACAAAAAAACGAAAAAAAAAAACACCCCAGAGTGCAGGATGAGACATCACAAGATTAAAAACGTTTTCCAATCAGAGAAAAGACCAGATTTTGATGTTTAAATACTCGGAAATGATTCTTTCATGTGGCATGTTGGATGAGGACCACAGAGGCAAAGTCGTCGTTTTGTAAGTCACAAGTCAAGACCCAAGTCAAGACAGGCAAGCACTGAAGTCCAAAGTCACAAACTTTAAAATTCGATTGTAAACAAGTCATCAGTACTCTTTAAATCTATTAAAATTAAAATCGTGAGTTCTTTTAAAAAGTATTTACTTCTCTAAGTAACGTTAAGACAAGAAGACAACCTACTTCGTTATTTAACCTGATTAGATATTGTTGGATGCTTCAAAGTGGATTCTTTGGGGAAAAAGTGCCGACTAGCTGAGAATGAAGAGCATTAACCTTAGTTGATTCAGGATATGAAGGGAAATATATCGATCTGTGGCACACTTTGTAAATAACATACATCTCAAGTATTTTTGAGTCAAAATGATCGAGTCCAAGTGAAGTCATGAGGTTGGTGGTGTTAAAAGTCCAAGTCCAGTTGTAAGTCTTTTATATGTCAAGTCAAGTCTTAAGTCAATAAATTTGTGAGTCTCGAGGGCAAGTCATGTGACTCGAATCCACATCTCTGGAGGCACATAAAGAATTAACACACAAACACAAGACTGAAGCTGGGAAAAAAAAATTTCATTTCATGGGGACTTTGAGGAGTCATTAAAATAACAATGTGAGAGGAGAATGAGTCTAACACAAAGCAGTGAGGAGCTGTGAGCAGGACACGAGCCAAAGAGACGGGAAACCAGTGGATCACGTCTGGTGCATCTATGAAACTCTCCAGCAAGAGTCAGAAGCTCTGTCACGCAACAGAATTTTACTTTTTGCGTCAGACGTAAGAGTCGAGTTTTTGTTGGAGGACAAACTTAGGATGAGCATCTCAGAGGGGATTAATTAAGACTAACTGTGCAGTGACATCAAATGAAAGCCGTCCTACGCTGTCCTCGTCATGACTGTCTGTCCCCGTCGCTGTGCTAACTCTCCCTGCTTCTCCTCACCCTCTCTCTTGCTGGACCCCTGAAAATAATGATGCTCGTCTCCTCCTCCTCCCCCTCCTGCTCCGTCTCTTAGCCTCTTCCTGCGCCACAGATAAGAAGTGTGTGGGAAGGCCGGCTCTGTGTGGATTCACATTACTAACCTTCAGTGTCCAATTAGATTAGCCGCCACCAAACCAATTAGTGTTTCTGAGAGGGAGGATGAGATGCTGCCCGTCATATTAGAGCTCTGATATAACAGCAAGGAAACATGCTGACGAGGCTCTTCAGTATCCACTGGAGTGGAAAATGCAGTTGAGTTTTTTTTTTTTTTTTTTGTAGAATAATAAAACACAAAAGTTTTGTGTTTCGAACTTGGAAAAAAAATTCCGTGCAGAGGAATTCAGGTGAAGTGGAAACTTTGGCATTAATCAGAGAAACTGCAAAAAATCTTCAGTGTTTTTCTTTAAGCTTGTGTTGACATGTGAGATGGATGGACTGACCCTGTTCACTCGCTCTCGTCTCTTCCCTGTTCCACTTTGTCCACACAGCAGCTTTAAGGTGTTTTCATACCTGCCTTGTTTAGTTCAGTCGATTTAAACTCTGGTTCGTTTCCTCCTTGGTGCGGTGTGTTTGTGTAGGTGTGAACACAGTAATCAAACTCTGGGGCGCACCAAAACAACTGGACCAAGACCTGTTTGAAAAGATCGTGTTGGTTGGGGGTGAACGTGATCCGACCTCGAACTGCTTGAACTGCAGAAGAATTGAAACATGATTGGAGGGATGACCTGGAGAGGTGACGAGACAGCTAGAAGAAACCCATACATACTGGCCTGTCGGAGAATCTTTTTGATGTGGAAGAAAGCGTCGCCTCCTTCACCTCCTTCATAGCTGTGTGACACAACGTCTGTTTTGGAATTGGAAAGGATGAAATTCTCTAAATGGGTCTCTGCTGACAAATTTTATAATCACTGGCAACCCCTGATCACTTATGTTAAAAATCTGACTTCCCTTCACCCAGAATGACTGCTCATCACTGCCCGATTTGGCACGATGACGACCCACTGGTGGCTTATATATTTGTGCTACCTTTCAGTTTTGTTTTTTTCCCCTAAATCTTATGTTATTTTATGCATTTTGCCCAATATCTTAATTAATATCAGCTGGTATGTGTTTGGTTATTTGTCACTGTCCTAGAGTAGTGAGGCTGGGGGGGGGGGTGTCTAACATAATTTCGTTCTTGTGTTCATGTGATGATGTAACAATGCTAAAATGCTGAAGAAGCATGGTTACAAAAAAGCAAAACAAACAAAAAAACAACCACCATACATATGATGAAGTGATCAAAACGCTGAGTGGGCGGCTGAAGCAGAGGCAGTGTGACCAACGCACTTTTTGACCCATGAACACAATGAAGCTCCCACATGGCTTTTGTTTGAGCTGCTTGAAATTTGGCTGAAACCAAACCAAACGCCAGCGGACTCGATGGTGGGAGTGGGGGTGGGGGTGGGACAATTTCACCCCCGTTGCCCTAATGTTTAAAAAAAAAAAAGGCTGCAAAAGTGCCCTCTTGGATGCCCCCATGGTAGATGTAACATGATGAAGTGCCTTGCCTCGCCAGTTGACAAAACGCAGTGAAGTGCCCTCAGGGGTTCCTTTCTACGGAGTCCGTGAGCTGACATGGATGTGTGTTGTTGTTTTTTTTTTAAGCACGTGCGTTTTCTATTTTCTGAGCATGTTTTATAACTTGCACGTGCATTTTATAAACTCGAACGTGCATTTTACTCTTGCATCGCGCATCGTTTTTTTTAAAAAACATGCGCGAAATGTGTAGAACACACATTTCATAAATCACACGGGTGTATTGCAAATTGAACACGTGTTTCACAAATTGCGTGCACATTGTTTGTCGTGTGCCAGTTTTATTAAAAGGTGCATGTGATTTATAAAACGTGTGCATGAAACAGGAAATATGTGCGTTTTAAAAAAATTTAACCCATCCATGTCACCTCCCAGGCTCCATATCTTTCCACTTATTTAAACACAGTACAGGCCTTCACTGCAGTACAGTGCCCTCTGGGATGCCCCTCCAGTGGAGAAAATGCAATAAATTGCCTGCGCGCTGGCGCCCCATGGCATACAATAAGTGCCCTTTTTACTATTTTCACCCCCGGCCCTAAAACATCCCTCGTCCGCCACTGGAACTAAACCAAAGTGAAAATGAAAATGATTTGCAACTCATCCACTGACTGAGACCAAATGAACCAAACTACAGGTACGAAAACCTGCGACTCCCTCGCCAGCAAACTGCAAGTCTTCATCAGAGCAGCAAGGTGAAACTGATCGAGCAGCAGTTTGCAGAGGGTGATTTCCATGAAAACATTTACTCTCATTACTGTCAAAGAGAGGGTTTTCTGTGCAGTTTGATAGTTTTTACTTGTTTTACATCTATCTAAAAGTAACTGTTCTTCTATTGAAGAACATTTTTGCACAATTGAACTCCTGTGCTGCTCTTCCACCTCTGAGCTGGGTGTGAGTTCCTGCTGTGGATCGGTTGGTGTGAGGACACAGCAAAGCAAAGCTGACCTCCTCTGCACATTTATTCATCTCACGAAACGACAGCTTCTCTCAGAGAGAGCATAATGATTTTATAATCGCACAAAGGCGGCGTGAGCGGTGCATTCAGGACCTGCAAGTTCTGTTTTATTGATGATATTCAATGAAAAACAGGCGTCTAAGGAATTGAAATCGAGTGCTTCATTTTCTGAGAATCCCTCAAGCCCTTCAGGTTGGTTCTTTTTATTCCAATTTTCACCACAAAAGGAACCTTTTTAAATCATAATTAGGGCAAAAAAAAAGCGAAAAGAAAACCAGAAGAAGACCAGGTTTGTTTTTTTCTTCAGGTAAATGATGATATTACAGATCCAAAAGATCACTCTGTCACTGCTGTGATGGAGGAATTTAAGAATTAAGAGGCCGTTTACGTGACAAAGCTTTCTCAGAGTAAGACACGAGCACTGCGTTTCCTCAGGGAAGATATATAAAAAAATAACCAAATGCTTTTTTATTTCATGTTGATACATTCTTGGACAACACCACAGAATAGTTGCATGAGTGGCCAAATGTAAATCTCTCCCACAACATTGGCACATAAGCAGCAAGGGCAACATGAATATACCAGGTACAAACAGTAGAAAACATACATGCTTCCTTTTTTTTTTTTTTTAACAAGTATTTTGTTTTTTAAATATATATTCATCTTTTTCTCCGAATGTTTCCAGGTAAATCAGAAACCGATCAAAGCCATATTCTGCTGTGTGAGGGAGAGTCAGTGGAGTCAAACAGGAAAGAAACCCGAGTGAAATCAAAAACAGTACGGTTCAGAGCAGACAGGTGGAATCAGCTGTGCTGTGAGGATTTCATTTTTTTTCTACTTTTTTTCAGATTCAGTTTCAACATCGAACATATCAGGCATGCAGTGACAACCTCCAGATCACCAGATACTCGGCACGAATCCAGTGACGCCAGGACCACAGAGGGTTCTTTTAAAATCGGCTACAACACAGTTAAGGGTCATCATCATCACCATCATCATCATCATCATCGCATCATCATCATACACCTACAAAATACTGGAGAAGTCATCATGTATGTGCGTGTGGAGGAGGAAAACACTGTTGGGATGGGGATGTTTTCATCATGTGACCACGAACATTTCAAACAGTTCAAACAAAAAGGAACTCTCAAAGAACACGCCAGTTTTGTTTTTTTGTCTTTTTTTCTTAGCTTTGTGTTCGCCGTGACAGAGGAACCTGATTTTTACCACGACGGGAGACGAAGAAGAAGATTTACTTCTGTTCGAAAATGTTTCGGCCGTTTTCTGGACCAACAAAGTGAAAGTTTACAGCTCAGTTTTACGAGGAAACGGCTCATGCCAGAAGTCCTTCCGCAGTCAGGAGAACACGCCAGCTCTCCTTTTCTCTCACAGCAAAAGCACTTCAAATCTATTTTAGTTACACGACAGAAGTTTAAAAAAAGTGAGGAAAGCGCCACACGAGGCAAAGATACGGCTTGACTGTGAGGTTACAGGTGATCCAGAGGAGACTGGATCTGCCTCTGTGGAAGATTCGCGGTGGAATCTGAAAATCTTCGACTGCGAGTTTATCTTTTGAAACATTCAGCACCACTTTCTTCAGTCTGCTGCGGGCAAACCTGAACTTACAGACACGTATTTTAAGAGTGAACGTGACTTACACATTCCAACACTACCATTATCTCTGAAAAACATCAATAAATCCACTTCAGATCAAAGACAACAGAAGCTCCTTCTGAGCGCACGACTTGCACTGCTAAAATGTGCTGAATGTACCGCTGAGGGAGTGCCGGCTCTGTGTGCGTGTGTGTGTTCATGATAACAGTGTGTTCACTCCCATCACTCTTATCATGAAGTTGGTTGAGAACATTGTCATCAAATGTTCATTCCAGCTGTAAAAATCAGATTCCTGGCGACAGCGTGAGCAAAGCCGTCCAAATCTCAGCGCAAAGAATATGGCTTTAATAAAAAACGACGAGCATCCAGGAAGAAAGAGCAAGACAGAGTACTCAACAACGCCGCCATTATCGTCGCTGTGTTTAAAAAACAAAGAAAGAAACTCAGCAACCAAAGGAGGAAAACATGTAAGCCAGAAAGAACAACACGTGGCGGACAGGAAGGTTGGAAAACTTGCAGGCTGGAAGTACATTTAAAGACGAGGAGGTGGAGCCGTGGAGGTCCCGTCAGGCCCACACGGCGGCTTCGTTTGACATCAACAGCAGAGAGAGACGCAGTGCCGAGACCTTCGCCCACTGCTCACCACCCAGAGGCCGCAGGATGTTCACTGATGCACCCCATCATCTTCATCATGATCATCATCAGCAACACAAAGGTTTATTTTTTATTTTCTTAACAATTTCCCGGCTTCTCCACGTCTGTTTCTAACACGCCTCTGCTGTCACGCTTCTCTTTGACCGAGTCAGTATTTGTGTGTTCAGAGGAAAGTCCCACAATGCTTTGCTTCAGCATCAGAGTGTCTGTAGTCAATGAAGCACGAGACCAAAATTAAATCACCAAAAGAAAAAACAAACATTCTTCTGTCCTTTGTTTTTCTGCTGCTTCTTGTTTTTGGTCAGCAGGAGATCAGACATCTCCAGCTCGCGCTCCGTGTTTCCCTCTCAGTCTGTCGCTCTCGTGGAGGAACGCTGTCAGATCACAAGGTCGTTGTAGCTCACAAACTTCTGCTTTGCTGCCGGACCTGGAGAGAAAAGGCAGAAAAAGCAGCTTCAGTCCTCGCAGCTGGTGTTCAAGGTGGAGGCTGATGCTCAGTGTTGCGATGGAGGTGAAATGGGAGTAAATGACTGCAACATTTTTTAAAATTGATTTATTTTTTAAAATTAAGCATGATTTATGAACTCTCAAGAGTGTGGAACGTGCAGTTTGGTGTCTTTGCACTGCCAGAGATGACTGACAGCGAGACTTCTCCCCTTTTATCTTCTGTTTAAGACAGTGATGCAATATTTTCAAGTGTTGAGAGGTCATAACTCAAAAGCAAAAGCATCTGCAGCAAAGAGAAGATAAAGCAAAATCCAAAGATGTCTCAAAAATTCATCAGCTTCTGCAGAAAAACAACCTAAAACTTAAAACTTTGGCAAAACTCTCTTTATGTTTTTGTCTTATTTTCATTGTTTAAGAGCAACAAAGACCACAGACTTGTCTGTGGTTCACACAGATGCAGCCGTGCAAAAACAAAGGCAGCCTATAGAGTGGCTAAGTCCTGCCCGTCTACTTCCTGTCAATGGGACCTTATTTAGAAAAAAGTATGAACGGTAGTCAAAAGAGACAAAATACTTTTTGATCACATTTAAATTGTTCTGCCAATCCAAATATGTTTGTAAATTTAAATGAGAATTTTTCAAGCTAAGAAAGTTGCAGGTTATCACACAACTGCTCAAGTATAAGACTTTGAAAATATGTATTTAGAAAGACGACACACCCAGTCGTGGCATAAGTGACGTCTTATCAACGATCTCTGACGGAAGCGACTAACTCTCTGTTTGTCTAGCTGCAGCTCTCAACACGCATGCTTGTGATGATTTTTACCTCTTTTAATCCATTTTCCTTTGTTCTGTATAATAATAATAACTTTATTTATATAGCACTTATCGAAACAAAGTTACAAAGTGCTTGATAACAAAACAAATAAAACCACATAATAAAAACAGTTATAAATAAGTAAATAAGATCCCAAATGATGAAAATGGATACGACGGTAGCAATACCTTAAGTTAAGAAAAAGCTATATGATAAAAGTGAGTTTTAAGAAGAGATTTAAAAGATGACACTGAGCTTGCCCGCCTAAGATACACGGGCAGGGAGTTCCAAAGGCTGTGGGCTCGAACGGCAAAAGCATGATCACCTTTGGTGACTAGATGAGATTTGGGAACCACCAGAGGGGCCCTGAAGGAGGATCCCAGGCAGTGATCGGGCTCATAAGGAATCAGCATATCACAGATGTAAGCGGGAGCCTGACCATTTATGGCTAAAAAAACAAGCAAAGAAATCTTAAAGGCATAGTTCACCCAAAAATGAAAATTCAGTCACGATCTACTCACCCTCATGCCGATCAAATGCTGGGTGAATTTTTTTTAGTCCACAAAATGCTGCTGGAGTTTAACAGGAGAAGGGGTTGCAGTAATCTCCCAAAACCATTGAAGTGAATGGTGACCAGGTTTCAAACATTAAAAAAAGAAGACATAAAATGCCTCTGAAGCGCTTGTCTGAAGTAGTCCAAGTGTCCTGAAGCCTCGGCATGCTAAGTTGTTTTGAAAAACAATTGATGACATGTTTTCAGCCTCTCTGTTCACTGTAGCCTGTAGCTCCTAAGAGGGGAGTCATGTGAACACCACACAACATCTGTGATGTTTTTGTAAAACAACTTGGCATGTTGGGACTTCAGGACACTTGGATTACTTCAAATGAGCAGCATGGAGGCATTTTATGGTTTTATTATGCTTTTGTTTTTTACGTTTGAAACTTGGTAACCATTTGTTTCAGTTGTTTGGGAGATTACCGCGATGCCTTTTTCCTGTGAAGCTCCAGCAGTGTTTTGTGGAATAAAAGACTTCACCTTCCTTTCAATTATGAGGGTGACTAGATGATGACTGAATTTTCATTATCCCTTAAAAATCAATTCTAAAACTCACAGGTAACCTGTGGAGGGCAGCAAGGACTGGTGTAATGTGATCCCCTCTTGCTGTGTGTGTTAAAAGCCTGGCAGCAGCGTTTTGGATCACTTGTAGTCTGTGGATGTTATGCTTGATGATGCTGGAATCACATGCATTGCACTACTCAAACCTGTCAGGCTTGAAGGAACCAAAGACACTGTGCTACAGTTCCGGCCATGTTAGCGTTGGTGATGAATATTATGTAAGACGAGAGGCGTAGTTCACTGAGCGGCTGCACAGAAGCTAAGTGGTAATTAACCATCTTAACCTCAAACTGTCACTTTATTGATTTGCAGAACTACCTTTTAAAATGACAAACATCATATTTGAGAACGAGGGCACAATTTAAACTGGATAAAAAAATAAACTGTCTCTGTCCATTGACTACTGTACAAAATGTTTCCAAAATAAGGTCCCACGGTATCCACAAGAAGGGGCGGGACTTAGCCACTCTATCACTTCACTGTGATACCCGACTCCCAACTGACCCTAAACCAGATCAGGTGATTTAATCCCTTCACTATGAATTACCTGCTATATTATGAACTTAAGTATTAACAAAACTAAGCATAAAAAAAGAGCCTGATGTGAAGAACAGCTTTAATCCAAACCCAAAACTCTGAAACAGACGCCGAGCCAAAACTCACTCCATCTATAACTCCACAATGGCTGAATCTGAATCTCAATCACAAAGCAATACAACACCATCTGTGTAATTATTTAACAGCTTGTGGAAAAGTAGCTGCCACCAGAGGTTATGCTAATCCAAATTTTTTCGTCACTTACACTTATTATTATTTTATTTAAACAATGATGGAAAATTTTGAAGGCCGTCCGCCAGCCACCAACCGGAATTAGCTATTGACTAGAGTCTGATCTCAAGTTTTTCTTTGACTTTAACTATTGCAAAATGTCATGGCAGCTATGTATCGGAAGTCTTTTAAAAAAGCCCAGTAATTGTGTTGGCATTGATAAACGAGGTTCAAAAAAGACAGATTGATGCGGGAGAGAATGAAGGACAAGCAGGTGGCAGCGAGAAGTATAATGTAAATGAGCCAGCAGCAGCTGATATGGAGTCAGAGTGCAGTGGCAGTAAGGAACTTAAGAGGAAATACTGGTGGCAGCAGGAGTTCACATGGCTGAAGAGGGAAGATATAAAAATGTTCTGCAACATCTGTATAAAAGCTAACATGAGTAACAAATTTGTCCAAGGGTGCACACTAGGAGGAAGGTTTGAGTTCAGGCTAGGCCACAGCAGGTCAGTTCGGTTAAATTCAGTCAATTTTTTGTCAGCACTTTCTTATGATTTAAAGGTAATGGTTTAATTTTGTAAAAATTACATTGTCCACTTGCCTGTTTACACACAATAGCATAATGTTTTGGTGGCCTCTGTTGTTACTGTGTGGGAAAAATCATTCATCTGCTTAGTTTGGTGTTTTATAAAGTTCATACAGTTGTAAAAATCCTAGAAAAATGGGGAAGTGCTGTATTTAACACAGAGCGCAATGTGTGTCTACATGAAAAGAAAAACATCGTTGTCAACTGTTCAACCTCTCACTTCATACCATGGCTTAAAGTGACACATGACAGTGTGAATGTAGTTGGTTTGAGCTTTACCTAAGGCAAGATATGGCACCGACTTCAAACTTTACACTTATCTAATATTGCCAGAAAACCAGATATTAATTCACTCTTTCGCCAAGAGGGCGCAGCCATCTTCAGACAAGCTTAGCGGTCATGTCCCGGGTATGGTTCTGGTTCTGCTTAGTGTGGGTGTGGGGGTGGGGGCATACATTGCATC
>JAQLOL010000012.1:478234-489840 GCA_029783665.1 Naso thynnoides
GGTAAAATTGCAAGTTTCTCTGAGACATTGTATTTGGCAGAGAAAGAGAAGACTTTATATTGAATTTAACTCCAGAGGATAGGACGACGACGTAGAAGACTGCAGTCTGTGTGCCCGATAAACTGGAGTGGAGAGAAACAAGGGGAGTATGTGTTGGTTAATCAAATGAGAGAGATGGACGCACTCTCTGTGTTTTAGGATGTCTTAATATTGTTTAGATGACCTCCTACGTCGGATTACACCCTATACCCAACACCAAAACAGCCACAGTAATCCCATTGGAGTTGTTTTTCTTCCTCCTTAGCAAGTAGAGCGCTGTTTCATCTCAGTGGCAATGATAGAACACTCGGTCCAGCCAACCAATCAAAATGTGAGACAAATCAAAACAATGTCTGCTACTTCACAAGTTTTGACAAGCGCAAGATGTCTTATGTCTTTTTGGCACCATTTTTTAGTAAGATACCGTTGACAGACACTTGTCTTTCGAGCGAAAAAAGGGTTTCGGCTGCTGCCATCCATAACACCGATGTCTTAAAATCAAACGGTATCAGTAAAACTACAGAACACAACAGAAACCAAATGCACTGATCAGAAGTGAACTCACTCCACACATCAAACTGTAAACATCAGTAAAATATTCTGTATGATGAAAGCGTAACTGCAGAGCAAAGCTGACAGAGACGCATAAAAGCAAAGGCTGCAGCTCAGTTCTGTTTCTAACCTTCATACAACAACAAACCTGCTTTTATTCTTTGGTCCAATCTGCTGCTGCCGCTTCATTAAGTTACACATACACAACTGCAGCAAACTGCTTTTAATGACACAACTGTAAGAACTTATTCAACCAGACGAGAACATCAATGTTAGACGATTCTACAAACACTGGAATATGTTTATGAGGTTGTTGCTTTATGCAAAGATAGTCAATTATTAACACGAGATCGTTCACTCTTCCATGGAGACAGTTATGAACCACCATCCGTCCATCTCGTCTGGAAGTGTTATGACTTTGTGTGAATGGATTAAAGCAGACGGATTTTGTGTCGCATGATATCTGTTTGATGTACGTTTCATCTATAAGACCATTTAAATGTCCGTTCATGTCCGTTGCGAAGCAAGGCGGGAAGCACCGGTTCCCAAATCTTGCAAAAATGTGTTGCTGAGACAGAGACAGGCCTTGAACAAAGTTAATTTTCTCCTGAAATATGTGTTGGAAAAATGACTTTTTTTGTGTGTCAGAATGTTGAGAAGATATGTGTCTTGTGAAAATGGGTCCAATATGTATCTTGGCAACGATGGAGTGAAAGAACTGGCCAAAATCTGTGATCACACCCATTTCTCCTCTGAGAATGAATGGATTCAAGAATGCTTCCAGTCCCCTAAAGACGTGGGGCTGTGGCAAAAAACCATGTGGTACTGATCCAGGAAATGAACGGTGAGTGACACGTCTCGCTTGCTATTAATCGTCACAGCTTTGTGTGTGTGTGTGTGTGTGTCGGGTGGAGGTCACAGGGAAGATCATGATTGTGGTTGGTATCATTCATTCCAAGAGGACACACTCCTGAGGATAATGTAGGCCTCACTGTGGACGGAGGTTGTGCCTCTCATGAAGCAGCAGGACAATTACAGATAACAAGAGACCCTCTTCTCTTCTCCAGTCAGATGACGCTGTGCAGATGAGAGGACTCAAACAAATGCACAAGCATCTGTTCAGCTGAAGCTCCATCATCAGACCAGGGGAAGCACATGAGGTTTCTGTAACAGTCGCTTCTTGTGAGCTGAACTTTAATTTAAACCCTCAGTGATGCCGCCTGGCCTGACCTGCTGTGACTCTGGATTACTTAAAAGGGAATGATGAAAACACTGGGTATAATAACTGGGAGGAAGTGCCGTGTTTTCCCACCACAGGTGAGAAATTGACTGCCTTTGTTCTCTCTCGAATAAATCTGAATAAAACACACTTCTAACCCTTCTTCAAAGAAAAGTTACAGCAGGGAAAAACACAAGAAAATTTGAATAATTACATTCCTTTCAGCTGCATTCCCCAGACAGCACAGTGCAAGACAAACTCCAGTCAGAGGGGCACAACATTATATAGCTGCAAAGAGGCGCTGCAGAGTAAACAATTCCCACTCAATTCATCTCTGAAACAAATGCTTCCCCTGCTGTTCATAATGTATGTATGAGAAAAGAAGCTCTGCTGCTTCGTTAACCAACTGGGCAAAAGCCAACGACTAGAACAGAAATATTCAACATTTATCGGAGCTTATTTTCAGACAATGGAAGTCAATGGTTATGTGAAGGAAAACGGCATCAGGGCTGAATATAAAACCCTCCAGACGCTTAACTTCACTTAAACACAAACAGGAGAAACAAAGATCCTGTTCAAACAAACTGAAGCAATGTGTCAACTGCAAACACCAAACTGTCAAAAACTACACATGTCCTCACAGGGATGACAAAAAAACTGCATCACAGCCAACAGACAGGTGAGCAGAGAGACAGACAGGTGAGGAGGTAGAAAGGTGAGGACTGAGACAGGTGAGGAGGCAGAAAGGTGAGGAGTGAGACAGGTGAGGAGGTAGAAAGGTGAGGAGTGAGATAGGCAGGTGCAGTAAGACAGACAGGTAAGCTGGAGACACATATGTGAGGAGAGAGACAGACAGATGAGCAGGGGGACACACAGGTGAGGAGGTAGACAGACAGGAGAGGAGGCAGAAAGGTGACAAGTGAGGCAGACGGGTGAGCAGGAGACAGACAGTTGAGAAGGAGACAGACAACATCATTTGTCCTTTTGACGGACAGAATCGGCTGTCTGTCTCTCAGGTGTTTCCTTCAGGCGGAGGTCAAGTCTGCAGTCTGATTTGCTGCAGTACCGTGAGTGACCACTAGGACAAACTGAGTGTCTCCAGCTCTCTGTGCCGTGAGACCACGGTGACAGTGATGTTTTTGTTTATATAAGGCTTGTTGGGTTTTAAGATTTTTCCTCTGAAGAGAGACAGAAAAATCCCGTTTGAATGAACGGAGGCCAAATAATCAAAGACAGGATTTGAATGTGTAACATCCAGGTCTCACACCGGCCTCATTAACCCTCCTGGCTGCTCCTGGACCAGCTCGTGAGCTGCTAAGAGCCGTCTCTGTCTGCTCCAAATCTCTCCATCTGACTCATAATACAGCTAGAAGGGCTGTGAGGGATTGCTCGCAGAGATCAAGGTCAAATTTCATTACTCCTAATGAGGCCCAGCACCCATCAGAATCTCCCCTCTCCATCTCTCTGCGGCTTTCAGACATGAAAGACAAGCAGCAGCAGATTTCAGAGCCGAGCCCGGAGATTTCAGAGTCATTACAGATAACACTGCTGGAGAAAAGAGACGCTATCGTCTCCCTTTACTGCTGCTGCTGCTGCTGCTGCTGCTGCTGCTGGGCCACAATCACCTTTTATTTTCCAACACACCCCACTCAGCACCAGTAGAAGATTTTCTTGATGGAACCACATTAACCTCACTAACAAAAGAGCAATCAGACATTCAAGATGCTTGATTCACATCCACAGAATACTGAAAGGCACCAAAAGCTTCAGATAATGAAAGTTTTATAAACACCATTACCTCTAATTAGCAAAATGGCAGGCGAGATTTTAAAAATGCAGCCAAAAAAACATGAATGCAGCATAATTTGAGAAAATAAGGATCAGTTCACTGATATCAAAGCACTGTGAGGCACATTCAACCACTTGACAAAATAAAGCGGAGAAAATGCAGAACCTCATATTACAGATGACAACCAGTCACAGGCGCACACAGAACAAACCAAAGCCGTCAAAGCGACACAATCACACACCGCAAGCCCTTCAAACCATCACATCACATCTGACGGGGACGTCAAATAAACAAACAAACAGTGATGGGGAAGCTACTTGGCAAATGTAGTGAGCTAAGTTACCAGTTACTCAGCATAAAAATAAAGCTTCACTCCTGTTAAGCTATCCGCAGAGAAATGCAGCGGCTAAGCTAAAAAAATAAATATTCATTTGAACCGTTTATTATAAAATAACAGACTTTAATTAAAACTCTCCCTGTAGTCATTCAAAAACAGAATTCCAAAATATATTTTTCCGTCAATAAAATTCTAAAAAAAAACAAAAAACAATGAAAATAACAGACCTAATTTTCTTTTTTTTTTGGGACATCAGAACATGAACATGTCCTGCAAATAACACGTGACAACAGGATGTCATTCTCTCTCTCCTCTCTACAAACTCAAAACAGTTCTTTCACTGACAGAACTCGTCACACAGCAGAGGAGGAAAAACGGGATTTACAGAAGCAAACTGCACTGATGACTTCCTGCACAGACTCCGCCTCTGACGTTTCCACCACGCTGTTATCGCTCCTCACATGTCGCCTCCTGTTTCTTCAATGCGTCCTTTTGTTCTGTAAATCCAAATCCTCCGTTGTTACCTTTGCTTTTGCTCCTTCAAACTGTTTGTATGTTAATGCATCGATCAGTGAATGAAAAAACTTTCCTCTGGAGACTTCATTCCTCTCTGAAAATTGTTTTTGATATTTTGATCTGTGAAAACAGAACCTGAAGGTTGTTTTTTTTTTTTTTTTTTCCTGCAGCAGCATTACTGACAAATTCTTTCTCTCTCTGTTTTCCTTTAAGAGCTTTTTAAGAAAACGGCAATTTCAAGCAAATGAGGTTTTTGTGTAATTTCAGGGATAATGTGATGTGTTTCTGCTCCGCAGGAAGATGAAATGTGCGCTAATAAACTGCTTCTGGTTCTCAATCCAAGCAGAAAAACACACTTTGGAAGCTGTTATCTTTGCATATTCGTGCATGTACTCGTTGACTGCATGCAGAGGGTTGTGAGTGTGTGTATGTGTGTGTGACCGTGTGCATTTACCAACACTGTATACATGTATCAGTACGTATGCACGTGTGTGCTTGTATACGTTTGTGTGTGTCCCTGCTGAGCGCCATGGGTCCAATTTAATAGATGCTACAATCATTGTGTCAGATCTCGGAGCTGTTTCAAGAGTTTCTGAAGAGTGCGAGCGTGTTTGTGTCAGCAGCCACATCATGAGACACAGGCCACTGAAACCTCTCACAGCATCACAGCGTCTCCTCTCAGTTACTAAAGAAAGGTGTAGGTTCACGGGCCAGTGAGGTCATGCACTCTGCCACTGACTGTGTTTACATTTAGGAGAACATCGCATCCTCCAAAAAATGAAGGTAACAATAATACAATTTATACATGTAAATGTATACCTATACATATATAACATAAAATTATAAAAACAAATAGAAATACAAATAAAGGGCTGTAGTAACGGGAAGACAGAGAAAGGGAAAAAGTTTCTCAAGAAAAGTTCAAGGCATTATAAGTCTTATTTTTCAGTCTTGGTTAAGTTTTGAAATAAAAGTTCATTTCAATTTTAAATTCTCGTATCCTCGGGGTTTTTCTTGTCCATCTACATTTATGGTTAAAATATTTACCCAATAAAGCAAAAAGATTCCAATTATTTTTTCTGTCTGTTTCAGTGTGATTTTTTTCATTGTAAAATATAACATCTTTGCTTGAAATTATTATTTTTTCCTATAGGACATGTTGAATGTATGTTCAACTTCCAGCCAAAAGAAATTTACATAAGAACATTCATAGAAAAGGTGACACATAGATTCGCTGCCATAACCACAGACGACACAATTTTCTTCAACGCTGACTTTAAATTTCTGCAAAATCTGGTTTGGTGGATAAATTAGATTTATAAGGAAACTTCTCTCACTTTATTGGCAACACGGTATCTTGATTATATTATTATTATTCCAAACAACTTTCCTATTAAAACTTTCAAATTCAGACATGTCAGTCATCTTTTCTTCTGAAGCTAGCTGTAAACTTGCTGCTGGAAGCTAGAGTATGCGTTGTCTAGCAGTCTGACTGCCATAAACTATGTGTTGTTATTGAAAAACGCTGTGAAAATTCAAACAGGACAGCATAGTGCTATTAAAGATAAGTTAAAATATGTTTCCAGTGCGTCAACTGCCGTGTTGTGATGTCTTTGCTATTCAAACAATTAAACAAACCAATGAACGGGCTGTAGGGGTGGGACATAAGTTAGAGGAATGTGATTGGAGTGTTGCTGGCAAGTGTTGTTGTTACTCCTTGGCAACCGTTGCTAGGGCTTTGTTTGTTGATAGTTAACTGCTAAATTTTAACACCAAGCTAGCTTTAGTTGATTTAATATTTACAGGTTTATATTGACAGGTGGACTGGTGTGATATAATTGGTGGAATTCAAAAAATGATTCAACCAATAGCGGCCCAAGCCAACGATGACATCGCTGACCCAGGAGATGTTTTTTACATGAAAGAAGGAAGTGGCAGACTTTAACACAGAAATACGAAATGATTCATTTTTTGTAATTTTTTTGTGATTCATTTTTAAATTTGACTGCAATGAGAGCAGGGACATGGTTCAAAAGGGTTGAAAACTCATTTTTGACCTGAGCTTGACTTTAAGGTGTATACATGTGTACAATAGTGCAACTAAAACTGGAACACTCCACTTCAATGATTGCTCACTCTGACTATGACCTTAATCGGAGTAAGGTAACCAGAAAATGCTGTTTACATGGCTGTGTCTTATTCAGAGTGTTGTCTTAATCAGGTTTAATATCAGACTATTGGTGTCCATGTAAACATAGTGACTGTTTTCAGGTATCCAGGTGGCGCTCTAATCAAAAGCAAAAGATAATATAAAACACTGATAATATTAGACTTTATATCAGGACTTTAAAATGATGGACTTCAGACAATAATGCGCAGCATCTAAAAGATATTTGTCATTATTTCATATCACTTGATGGAGTTTGTATTAAAATGCATTAAGGTAAAATATTGTTCTGGTTTAACGAACGTCTTGTGAAAAAGGAGGATGCCTCTGCAACGTGTCTTTCTTCTCATTTGTTTGCTTTTCTCAGGAATTCACTGTCGTCATATTCCATCTCTTTTCAAATCCAATCTCATCCAGAAAAATGTGTTTGTTCATTTCTCATCATATTTGCAGACATTATAGACAGAAGCATGAAGGACGAGGGGAAGACAAGCTCCCCCGACGAAGTCCCCATCTGTCTCGGTGTTTCAGTCTGAGCTGCTGTTTGAAATTCTTTCTTGCTAACAACTATCACTGTTTCTGCTTGAAGCTGATTTGGACTTTTGTGCTTGTTTGGTCAAAATATTTCAAGAAAAAAAAAAAAGATTTGTTGTTCTGCAGTAACGGCGCCACCTCCATGAAAGTTCAGAAGAGGTGAAATAGTGATGTTGTCAGTCAGGTTCAACATGTAATGGGGAACATTAACTCACCGCGTCTGTAAAGGTAAAGCAATTTTATTGTCATTATACAATGAATGAAGGAGGGTTGGAGCCGCTACGTCTGAGTGCGCCGCCACGTTGGGCCAGCGTAACCTAATTTGCCTAACATGTTTTGATGGTGGGAGGAAACCGGAGCACCTGCAGGAAACCCACGTAGACACGGTGAGAACATGCAGACTCCACACAGAGAGGTCCTACCTCAGCTGGGTATCGAACCCAGGAACCTCTTGCTCTGAGGCAACAGTGCTATGACAGTGCTGCACTAATTTGTTTGCAAGTGATAAGTTTTACTGTTAAATGGTGTTTTTTTGTTTCAGTGAGTTTAATCTTTATTCAGTTAGTAATCTTTAATGTTTAAGAAGTTTTTTTGTTTTAATTTGATTTATTCACACAGTTCTAAATCCATGTAACGCTCGCAAACAACATGATGAACAAACACATTGTCACTGAATTTAAGACCCCGTTTAGACAACGCAAATTTTCGCATCAAACAAAACATTTTGGTTGCAGTTCAGCCTTTTTTTTAAAAAAAATGACAACGCCGTGCTGGCCGGCTCCAGAGTGCAGTCCTTTGAAACTGCAACCTTCTTTCCAGCTGTGTAAACTGGCAAACCCCAAGGCCTGTGAAAGTGGTGACTACGCTAATGCTAATGCTAATGCTAATGCTAGCACAAGTGAATGCATTCCGCAGCAGCCACTACCAAACTCTGATTAAACACTGCACAGTGCACCCAGAGCAAACTGAACATGACGACAGTCTATTGAGGTGAATTCGAGTGTTCGAAGTTATTTTAGAAGTCAAACTAAAGCTGCCTTGGGCTTAGCAACAACATGAAGTAAAAACCTTCGGCAGCTCCAACGGTATGTCGTTACGAACTCACACTGCAGACCTGATATGCATACCAAAGAGCTACAGAGCTTTTGGTAGTTCACGTAGAGGCTTCTCTGTTTTCAGTAGGGCTGCTCTTGTCTAAATGTAGCCTGAGACTGAACGGACTGAACACTGCAGACTGTGATCAAAGTGATCCTGTGATATTTGTCTGTTCACCTGCACTGCAAACAGGAAGTGCCAGCAGCTCTCTCAGCAGACTTTGAACGGAGGCTGCATTTAAACAAACAAAGAATAAAGTCATGTTCAAGCCCACTGACAGCTCGATGAATGAACGTGGACACCACGCTTCATGTTTACAAGCATTATGGGAACTACAGTGCCAAAACTTAAACAGGAATACCTAGCTTTACGATGACAGTGTCACTATATTTCTGCCATCGCTGACACTGACAGTCTCTCATCAGTGGTTCCATACGTTCATGTTGATGTGCTGTGTTTGTCTGCATCGCCAACCTGTGGACAAACAAATTGGCTAAATTTCAGCGTGACTTCCGCAGCTTTTCTCCTTTTTATTTTCCACTGCAGAGCACTCAGGCAGAGCACACGTGATCCCATGATGCGTGTCCTTTTCTTGCCCTCGCTTATTGTCTGCATTACAGCTCCCATCCATCCTCGATTCCCGTCTCCCAGACTGCACCTGATGGGCCCAAATCCTTCAGCTGAAATTACAGCAGGAAGAATTTTGTCTTTTAAGGTTATAGAGAGGCGAGATTCCACTGCTTCTCCCATTTTTGTGCCATTTCAGTGACTGTTGCATCATTTTACTTTGCACAGCATGAAGCGTCAGACCTGCTGCAAGTTAAGATCACCACAGTTTTCTCTTTTCCTGGTCCTCTGTTTATTCTGCTTTGTCTTCTCTGTTTGTGTTCTCCGTTTGCTTCCAGCGAGCCTCCTCTCTCGCAGCAACACTGATGTGCCTTCTCGACAGCTTTCGTCTCTTCCAGCTGCAGTGAGAGGGCAGACAGGGCAGGAAAGGCCGAGATCCAAACATGCTTCCCTCTGTCGGAGTGTCTGATCTCACTGAGCGTTTTAATTCATCTGGGACACAGACATCACACAAGGAATGATGATGATGATGATGATGATGTGTGTGTCATTATCATGTGCTTTACCATGACGGTTTGGGCCTCACACTGTTTATTTATTTGATAGTTTACACTGAAATTTAATAGTTTAGAAGTTTAAAGTGGAAACCCACAGACTCCGTTCAGAGCTTTAGTGACCATCACTGTCACAGAGACCATTTTTACCATTAACAAGTAGTGTAACAGATTACTTATTTATTCTAGTTATATTATTACGGTTTCTCCAAAATAAAACAAATAATAACAGTTTGGGTTGCTTGCTTCTGGTTTTTATTAATTAATCTAAATCATTTGGTATTGGTCGCGACATGCAGCAAAGTGTTACATGACTAAACAATCAGCCGCAGCAGCAGCAGCGTGCAACGTTTCAACGTTACCATACAAAATGGAGTTAGAGACAGAAACTTGGACTTTTAAGAGCTAGAAACACGCTCGCTGTGTTAAGGTTATCGGGAACAAAGACAATAAAGATATAAATGTCAAATGTAACTTGTGTCCAGGAGGTGCCAAGACTCTTTCCTCCACCAAAAACACAAATTCAAAACTCCTGTAACACCTATAATGTAAGTGCGACACCGTGAAGCTCGTGGAAATTGACCCCCATTCATGGTAAGAGACGAATAGCCTGCTTGACTCAGTGGCGCCCTAAAGCTGGTTATGCATCCACCAACGCATTAGCATTAACAATTAACAAAGATAAATAAATAACAGCGAATGAGAAGAAATAAGAGGAAAAAATAAAACCAAAACTTAGAGTGTCTGTCTATACAGTATTCAAGCACGCAAGCAAGGCTTTTAATCTGCTGTACAAAAATAAAACAATTATATATTTTTTTGTCATTTCAACTTTTCATACTCGCTTTTCATCTGAGTTCTTTTCATCTGCCTGTAACTTATGAGTTCAAAGGCTGTAAACAACAACTGCTAGTTTGAAGTGTGCGCTGTCAACAGCTATTACACTCACATTTACACAGAGGTGCGTATGCAGTGTCTGAATTTTGAGGAGAAATGACACGATTACCAACTTTTGGGGTGTAATGGAAAAGCAATGTAATGAGTAAAGTAATATATTACTTTGGTTGGGAGTAATAAGTAAAGTAATGATGTCACTTTTGAAAAAAGTAACGAGTAATGTGAAATAAAATACATTATTTGAGGAGAGGACTGATCACTGGTCCTCATCCAGCAGCAGCAGAAACCATGATATCCTGTTTCTGACCGTGAATGCACAAAGTATCACACAGCATTCAGAATCGATTTGTCCTCCGAACAAACTGCCAATTGCCGAGATAATATGCAAGGTGTCAAATGAAGGGAAAAAATGACAAGTGATGAATGAATGTCAGCTGAGGCTGGGACGAAAGCAGATGTCAAGACAGACGAGAGGAGAAAGACATCGTGTGTGTCCTGTGGTGTCCTTCGATTTAATCATGAAAAACATTTGCGAATCCCGTTTGTGGCTCCTTAAAGAGAGCAAGTTAAGGTTGAACTAAAGTACTGTGAAATGACATCAATGCTTTTTAACTGATAGAAATCAAAATCTTTCTGTGAATCTGTTTTATTTCCCTGACCGTCTAGCTTTCATGTAATCGAAGTCTGTGGATTTGAAACACAGATCTGCAGAGATTTTGTTGTGTTGTTTTTGCAGAGTCATCGTCAGACGCTGCCATCTCCTAAATGAAGCTTTAATCTGTATCAAGGACACAAACAACTTAATCCAGCTGTTTAAACTGCGCAGGGAGTGAGATTACATGGTGGTGCAGCTTCGACTTGGTAATCCAGCATGTTCCACGTTTCATTTCCAGCCAGTAGTTTCCATGTGTTGACTTACTTAACAAATAAACTAAATATTGTTTTATTATAATGAAACATCTGCAATGGATGAGAGCAACACTTCCTGTCCATGCCCGTGTTTGGACGAAAACAAACCCTCCTCGCTGACTGGCAGTAAATACAAAATATCAGATGCTACAAATTTAATCGCCTTAAATAAGAAT
The DNA here is from genome assembly GCA_029783665.1 of Naso thynnoides. NCBI lineage: Eukaryota > Metazoa > Chordata > Actinopteri > Acanthuriformes > Acanthuridae > Naso > Naso thynnoides. The sequence goes on from JAQLOL010000012.1 coordinate 489,586, forward strand.
ACTGCATTTCTTTTGGGTATTAGCAGCACACATACTAATGTCCAGCCAATCTGACTCTCATATAATGTCTTTGCAGATCAATGATCAGCATCATTACATTGAAAAAACAAAGGAAATAGGGGATTGGTGAGTGTCCTTTCAGTCTGTGTCCATCAAAGTGGACCAACGACCCCACACGATGACTGGAGGCATCATATCCTGACATATACAACTACCTCACTGAATCTCCAGGTGATGAACTTCTGACACGTTTTC
>JAQLOL010000012.1:507801-527077 GCA_029783665.1 Naso thynnoides
TAATCAACTCCAGCAGTATAAATACTCCTGCAGTCCATTGCTCGCCAGATCGTTCAGTCTACTTATGTGGCACTGTGCTACAGCTAACTAAGACCTTTTTGAGCTTCGTTTTTTATGAATTGCTGTTGAACGTTTTGCTTAACCTTGTTTCCCTGCGCCTCAGATCACTGGCTGCTTGTCTGTTTGTCACTCCAGTCTGTCTCAGCCACCAGCTGCCTGTCTGCTATGGTTCTTCCTAAAGACCTTGTATAGGCCCTCAACTTTCTTTCAGCTAATCTTTTGAAAATGAATCTGGTTTAAACTCTTGAAAAGCAGTCTGCGCCTCGCTTTTGGGTCCAGTTTTCTTTATGCAACCTAACAAGGGGGGTCCTGGATCATGCTAAATATTCAGCTTCTCGACCTCGTAAATGAGTCTCTTGTCGTCCATGTTGATTGTTGACAGGCGGCGGGCAAAACAGACGGACGTCAGCGTCGATTTCGGCTGATAAAAAATAGGCCGGAGGCAGACCAAATGTGCAAAACTTTGCTCAAGCAAGCGGCACGTTGCTGGAGCTGTTCGCCACCGCATGGCGCTGGTCAGAACATCCTCATTGAAAATAACAAAAACGATCAGCTGTTTGCTCGCTCGCTCACTTGCGTCGTGCCTAGTTAGGAATCGGTGTCAGGGTGGAGGATGTGCTGCAGCTTATGTGTGAGCTCATGTGGTCCTCTGGTCCAGGTGGGAGAACCTGCAGTGTTCAGGGTTAAAGTGGATACCAAACAAACATTAAATCACATTAAATAATGTTTGACGACTGTGTGACTCCACTTAGATCAACAGTTTTTAAAGCTAATGTGTGTGTTGATGCTGGATGTGATGAATGTGAACGTTAGAACGAATGTGAAGCTCCTGGCTGAGAGCTCTCTGTGCTCACTGAAGTGTGCAGCTCGCATTCCTTCAAACACTCCCACAGACAGAAGCTGTAATCATCAGTAAGCACCAGCGCGCCCCAGACCGTCCTCCTGTTGTGAGCATGAGTGGAGATGAGAGGCCTTGTGTGTGTGTGTGTGTGTGTGTGTGTGTGTGTGTGTGTTTCCTCACTATAAATCTCTAAACCCATCTTTTTCTCTTTGTTTCAGCCATCATGCCTACATTTAGGAGACAAATTTTCATCCAAAATCTCCTGCGAAAATTGAGTGTTATGTATTTTTGACTGCAGCCTGTGTGTATGTGTGTGTGTGTGTGACAACATTAAAGTTAATCTTAATTAAATTACTTCTGTGATCCACCCGTCTGTCTCTGCCAGCTGGTAGTTTTAACTAAAAGAGCAGAAGAAGAAGAGAATGAACTGTCCTCGTGTTGTTGAGGTGTTTCACTGCGGACAGCAGACGTTTCTACTGACACTGGTAGTGTAAACACAGCTAGTTTTTGTTTTTTTAAATTATTTTTTTAACATGGGGACTGAATTTACAAACGAGACAGTTTCATGCAGATGTGATCTCTGGATTATTCACAGTTTCCTGCAAACAGTACTCGAGTCTGTGGTGGACCGCATTCACATGAAGCCTTCAGGGAAGTGCATAATCAGACAAAGGTCTCTGTCAAAGTGGAAAATCTTTGACATGAGACAATAAAATACCTTTATCAATAACAGGGATATTCTGGAAGCAAACCGGAGTGTTTAATTTCCTGCATTTAGCAGTTTCCTCTCCTTCCTTTTGGTGGTGGTCTGCACTGGAAAGATTAAACTCTCTCCTGGAGGACTCTAGTCCAACTTGTCACTGTGAGAAGCAGAAAACAGAAGTAAAGCTGGTTTATAAAGCTGTTTACTCGGATGAAAAGTCTCTGTAATTAATCCTTAATAATTTATTACAAGCTTGTAATGGTTTGCCTGTGGTGCTTTATTTACTTTTGCATTGTTTTAGTCTTTTCAGGGGTGCCGGCCAGGTTTCTCTCCTGACACTTAAGATAGTCAGTTTTAGTCTTAGCTTTTATTTATTTATTTATTTATTACTTTGTTAGTCTTTTGTTCAGACAGATAAATTTTTAATCCCTTATAGGAAATTTGTTTTGCACCAGTACAGCTCATCAGGAACACATAACATGACACCAACAATCAAACCTATAATAAACAAACACCGGACAGTTTAAAACATCCCAAACGAGACAATAACAGTACACGCAGCTTCAAATAACCCCTATACAGAACAGCAGCTATACATTTCACTACTTTACATGCCAGTGTCATACAATAGGGTGTTATGATGTTGCAGGGCTGCCTTTCACACGGCAAGCTGAGATGTTTATTCAGGCGTGTTACGCTTGCAGGGACAAATGATCTTTGTGCCCTGGTCTGTAACCTGGGCACGGTAAATCGTCTCTCGGATTGCATCAGACCCTATTGTTTATATAAGGGCTGCGTAGCATCACTTGCTATTTCCCTTTTTTCAGAACTCGGGTCTCATACAATGACGTCATATTGTTCAGTTGTACTCCAGCTATCCCGATGGAAACATTGACGGTCTAATGGAGTTTGGTCTTATTACTGACAGTTAATGAGCCAGACCAAGCAACAAAACAAAAGGTCAATACTCATAAAAGATCGATACAAGAGTGTAATTAAGCTTGTGTCTGCCCCATACTGCCTCAGCCGACCCTTACTGTAAATGACATCAGCGTAGGAGTTCTGTGATAGCTTAAAATCAATCGTCGTGCCCAAGTATTTTTATTCATTTACAGTTTCTACCTCGTCCCCATCGTAAGTGTTTGTGTACATGGACGCTGGTCCTAAAGTCAACATTCATTTTCTTAGTTTTCTTGACATTCAACAGAAGGAAATTATTTTTACACCAACCCACAACTCATCTACTCTCATCCGATAGTTTGTCTTGGTCTCCTTATTCGATCAGTCCAATAATAGCTGCATCATCAGCAAATTTAACGATATAGGTGTGATCGTAGTCGCTCCTTCAGTCGCTTGTATACAGAGTGAACAATATTGGTAAAATCACGCTCCCTTGTGGAGCCCTGGTGTTAGTGATGGAAGGGAGAGATATGTTGTGTGTTCCAAATCGCATACTTCAGTTAGTATACTTAAATACAGTACACTTCAATGCAGTACACTTATTGTGTAGCGCACTAATCTTGACCAGGGTAGTATTGTCCCAAATCGCACACTGCCATTTTGCACTTATGGGAAGTGAGAAGGGTTTTTTTCAGCTACCTCTTCTTGTACTACTTTTTTTTAATGGCAGATTGCAAACAGTAGGAGGGCGACTATCACAAATATCTGACAGCTATTTTCTGACACTATTTTGTTCATTTAACTTGTATGAGAATGTTCCACAGTGAAGTCGACAATATGTCACACGTAAACCAAATTCACACCACAATGTCAATGCCTGATTAAAATGTGCCGCCGTAGCTAGGAGCATGTTAGCTAGCTAGTACATGCTAATGTTAGATAGTGGATGCTAACATTAGCTAGCACGCTAATGGCACCAAATCATTACGGACCCAACAAAAATTACAAATGGCGGCTATCTGACAACAGTATACATAGTGGTGCTTGGTGCAAAAACATGTATAACTTGCATCTGTGCGACGTGGCGACATTCACAGTCGCCAAGTCAGTGGTGTGCAAAAAATCCTCTGCTGTAATGCCTTGACTCCATTTTGAAAGTTGAGAAGTTTGGGATGTAACTTCCTCTGCGTCACCAATATGGTGTTTGTTGAGGGTGTGTTCATCGTTCCACACTCAATTTTTGGACCGAGTAGTAGTTTTGTGGGAGTAGTACACTGCAATTTCGCATACTTTTCAGTGTGAATACACTTCAGTGCACTTCTGCACTCAAAAAAAAGTGTTTAGTACAGAAGTATGTGATTTGGGACACAGCTATTGATTTGTTCACCCTGACATGCTGGACACGATCTGTTTTTTTGTTTTACACCAAACCCCACAAAGGATGCACAGTTAAAACATACACCCTGCACACTGAATGACTCAGCAATAAGGTAACAAGAACAACACAGACTCAAGTTCAATTCAAAACCAAAAATATATATTAATAATCAGTGAAAAACACACCTAAAATCTTCCACAGTCCAAACAATAAAGTCCAAGATTCAAAGCAGCTCCGACTCAAAATTCTACACGGGTTTTCTCTGTCTTTTTTTCTACCATAAATTCTTTGTTTCTCAAAATAACAAAAAACTACACGGATCAGGTCAATTCAGTTTTTTTTTTCCCCAAACAACAAAAATTCAATGCAGCTTGATGTACATGCAAGAGGAAAAAACTTTCAAAAACGAAAGCGAACACTTTGTTTCCACTTTCTTCGTCAAAAGTCAGTTAGTCCAGCCTGTCTGCTGGTGTGTGTGGAGGAAACCGGCCTCCTTACACAGCTGAGCAGTGTGTTAAACAGAGGGAATGATCCAGGAGTAAAAGAAGATTGGCATGTTGACCGGAGGTTGCTGATTACGGCGGATGAATGAAGGTGAAGGGATTAAACACCTTACTTTACTTTTCCTACCATGATAATGAGCGTGCTGCTCCGACGTGCGACTCTCTCTCTCTGCTCTAACTCGCTGCTCTCCTCCGAATGAAAGTGACTGACAGATGTAGGAAGCAGGTTGAATGCTGGCAGGAACTGGGAACCAATCGGTGAGGGTTGAGGGTTTCAGGAGGTGTAAACAACTGATGACGGTCACGTGTCAGGAGGTGTAAACAACTGATGACGGTCATGTGTCAGGAGGTGTAAACAACTGATGACGTTCATGTGTCAGGAGGTGTAAACAACTGATGACGGTCATGTGTCAGGAGGTGTAAACAACTGATGACGGTCATGTGTCAGGGTGTGTGCAGGTATGTGAAAGCTGAGATTCAGGTTGTCACAAGCTAACAGCTTCACTACCGTTCCTTTAGTGCAGCATTGCTCTTCTTAAATACTGACTGTTGATTTTAAGAAGAATGAAGTAAAGTCTCTATAAAGAAAGTATTTAATATCTTCTTCTGCGGGATCTGTCAGATAAACACAGATCTATGGAAACTGATGTATTTATACCTGATACAGTGACATGGCTCCGTGTGTGTGAGGCGAGCAGCTCGGTATCAAAGGAACTGCGGTGAGACAAGAGCCGAATCTTGCACCGCATCTCTGTGAAGTGTTTTTGGGGGGATCTACAAGTAAGTGCATATTTTCTGTTCACACAGTATCAGCGGCTGCAGGGTATGTGATTTATCTCTCAGGGAAAGTGCTGCATGTGGAACTTACAGGATATGGAGCACTTGTGAAGTGGTGGGGGAAAATACACAAAGGTGCACAAAGTGAAGGAATCACAGCATCTGCCACCGCGAGCCATGAATCTGCTCAAGTCTTCCTGCTTCACAAAGTGCTGCTGCCTTTAAAATGAAACTCCAACTCACAGAGGGGCATTTTACCAACCTCCCTCATTTGATTTGAACATAAACACTGTCTGTAAATGTGGAGGCTTGAGTGAACATCATGATCTGTAACACCTGGGAGATTTCACTCTGGCGCTAATGAAAGATCCTGTGGAAACATTTGAAACATTTCCGCCCACGGCTGACGGAAAGCGAAGACTCGAAGGCAGAAGTGCTCCTTGGTGCTCCTGAGGGGAGCTTTTCTTCTGCTCAGCCGACTCCACAGATATGAGGGTGGTGAGCTTCAGGTCAGAGTTCGTCTCACCACAAGAAAATATGTGTTTTGCAAGCACGTACGGTACGAGGCCTGTTTTCACTGCTGTTTCACTGTTTGCTCCGGGCAGTTTGAGGCTGCAGGGTCTAAATGAAGCAGAACTCTGTTTCTAAATTACTGAGAACACAAGAAACCTGAGAAAAAAGCTGCAAGGTTTGATTAACACTGAACACCTTTTCTTACTCGTGTCTACCGTCTCATTGGTGTGTCTCACACACACACACACACACACGCACACACACCTAGGAGTTGTTGTTTGTGCATGCCCACCTGTGTTTGTTTGCATGTGGCGACTCTCTGCTTCTGTTCAAGTCTCAACAGTTTAGCTGTCAGTGAAATAACATCATCTTCAACATGAACCAGAACAAATCAGATAATTACGTGTTTAAAGATATAGTCAGTGATTCAATTCCAGTACGCTCTTTGTCAAAATCACCAAAATCTCGGATTTAAAAAACGGGTTTATAAACAAAGTGGCGCTGACCGAAACAAACAACAGTACATCAGGGGCCATTTGTGCTCGTGCACAGGACATGGGGAGAAGCAGGAGGGGAGACAGAGTAACGGCAGCCAGAGCGACAGAAACTAGGGTCGCACGATATTATCGGCAAGATATCAGTACAAATTTCTGCCAATATGTATAGTCAGTATATTGGCCTTACATATCGTCCACCCTGTAAACCTGTTGTTTAATAAGTTTAATTAATTTTAAAGTATCATCATTAGCTCCATGAAAAGGAGCACATTTTATTTTATGCACCACAGAGCTCACTGTCTGTCACCTGGTGGTTGCCGTTTTCAACTTTCAAAAAGGCGTACGAAGCTCATTTTTACTATTAAAAATACATTTTGCACATTATGTACATGTAATCCATTGAAATGACTTCAGCTCTGTGTCAGTGAATGTCTATATTTGAAAGGGGATGCATTTATCATTCATGGTAGAATCAAAACAGTTTGTCTCGTTTTGTGTCTGTTTCAAAACAATCTGTCACAATAAGCGTAACAGGTTGGTGTTCTTTACAATGGAAAAAGAGTGCGTATATATCAGTATCGCCATTGGTATCTGCTGAAATGAGTTTGGAAATATTGTCATTACTCTATGTCATAAATTGCCTCTATATCATAGAGATAGGATCGGCAAAAATCTAATATCGTGCCTCCCTAACAGAGAGGTGCCGCACCGCTGTTCCTGCCGGCTCACTGTTCTGCCCGCATGTTGTGAGATGCATCAGTATTACAGACGTCCAGTTGCTCACTGCCTCCTCCATTCCTTTCAAGATGAACATGAACGGAGAGAGGTGGCTGCTCATATAGGCTGTTTGAATGGCTTCATGACTTCCATCTCTTTGTACAGATTAACCCAAACCCTAATCCTAACCTTCACCTAACCTCAGTTCATATCTTACCTCTAAACTTGGTGCTGCACTGCTGTTCTGCTGGACCACTGGTGCATCTCACAACGTGCGGGCGGAACAGTGAGCCAGCAGAACAATGGGCCGGTGGAACAATGAACGGGCCCAAACAGAAACATTACATGTAATGTCAGTATTGTCAGGACAGAGATGGCAGAGAAACAGCCAAAGAGGAGACTTTCAGAAGGGGAAAAAATTAAAAAGGAAGGCTACCTTCCAGCAAGAGCAAAAACCCGTGTCAACATCCATGTGGCTTTCAAACGGTGGACAGAGCTAACGCTACGAGAGTTGACAGGTCTGAAGATGGATCTGGAGGTTGCTACATTCCTGCTGGACAGGTGAGTAAAGGCTGTCTCAGATAGGATGTGCAAACTCCGCCCCTCCGCAGTCAAAACCATTGATTTTCGATGTGTTGCACACCGCCGTACTGAGCAGAGCAGAGCGTCAGGGTAACGCTTGCCATCCGTGCACCCTGCACGTAAATTACACAAAATGTAACCTCAGCGCAGATCTGTGCCCTACCCAGTGATGATCGCGTTGCACATAGCATCCTATGTGAAACGGTCTAAACAGTAGTTTTTCCAATCTTGTCATTACTTAAACCTGCTCTTGGATATTTATTTTTACTGCCTACTTTGCCAAGATATGCCGTTGTTAGGGCCGTGAATCAGCAAGAACTTCAGGATACCAAACGCATCACGATACTTGGGTCACAACATGATTATATCACAACACAGATATCACAAGGATACAGATCTTATATCACGATACATTTCAATCCGATTCATATTGCAATAAATTCTGAAGTTCCACATAGTTCACTTAAAATGTAAAACCAGAAGAAAGTTGCTGTGCATATCATTGCATATCCCATTATATTAATAATTTAACTAACAAACTGAGTCAAAACAGTTTAATTCAAAATTTCCTTTCCAATTTATTTGAATGGTACTGGAAAATTACCACTGATGAAGCTGCCAAAACATCACTGTAAAAAATTAAATTGAATTCACCCTTGCACTCTGGCAAATAAAGTGCATCAGTGTCCTTTTGTGTCACTAAACTTTAAGTCTGGGTTTTGGCAAGGACTTCACGATATGATACTTACCATGACACACGGGTCATGCGATATCATGAAAATAAATATCGCAATATATTGCCGTATTGATTTTTTTAGCACAGCCCTAGCTGTTGTTGCGATGTTAGCTACGTAACAGAGTTGTGTCGCACAACTTGGCTAACATTAGCTGCATTAATTGCTGCGCTGTCGTTAGCTACATTGTAGTATTATCCACACGATGTTAGCATAGTGTTTTTTACCCATCAACACCTAAAAATTCTTTTTTGACAGCACAGTGAATCTGTGAATCTGGGGGGTCTTTGTGGTGGGTTTTTAAATAATTTCTCATAAGTTTCAGTTTGGGTAAAATTTTGTGAAAATCTGGGAAATTTCAGAAATGATGAAAGTCCTCAAAAATCTGAATGATAGCAAAAACATCAAAACAGAACTGATTATGTTGACATTTGACCCTAATTCTGATGTTTCTGTGTTATAAATGTGTGAGCAAAAAGAGTAGCACACAGTGTGTGAGAGTATCAATACATAATAGAATCAATAAGCAGGATCATTTTACAGTCACAACAATATCCTCCAAATTAACAAATGAACATATTTGTGTCTGTTGGCTCTCCTTATGTCTCCATGTGCGCATGTTAATGTATGAATGTTCGCTGCATATATTTGCATCTTAAATCTGGAGAAAAACCAGAGTCAGCTGTTGCGGGGCTGCTGGGATCAGTGCAGCAGCGTCAGTGCAGCATCGCGGAGCCTCGTTAAAAACGGTCGTACTGATAATCTGAAATCTGACGTCGCATCATATGTCTCCTGATAGGACAAAGATCCTCTGTGCTGGACAGAAAAGTCCAAAACATACAAAACAATGGGGAGCCAGACAAACAGAAGCTGTGAGCGGTCACAGCTGAAACTGGAGCTGAGCTCTGACTCTAATGGCCAAAATTAAACTCACTGCCAAAGGCTCAAGTAACAGCCAGCGCTGCCGCTGGGGCCGGAGCCAGTAAACAAGGGGAAAAAGTCAATTATTGGCCCTTATTTAGCTGTGCCTTAAGTGGAAAAAACAATTGGTAAAAGTCTTTTAGTGGTCTTATTTAAGATAAGACTAATCCTTGATGTAAAGAGAAAACTGAGACTTGAGAGGTGATACACAGTGAGACCACTTCAGCTACTCACAGATTATTTTATACATAAAACATACGAGCAGTTTATGTGATGCAGCGTTCTTGAATAAACAGAACAGCAGCTCATAACCAGCGCAGCATTACACGACACTTACATGTCAATTTATCAATAATAATAATGTAATGTGACACTTTCTGTATGATGAGTTAGCGACTTTTGACTAAGTTCACGAATTTCCCCGACAGCGACTGTGATAGAAAAGCTCACTGAAGGTATTTTTAAGAATCATTAGAGAGAACATAAAAATTCAAAGCGTTAGAATAACATTGTCTTAGACTGATGTGACTGTGACCTCCGTGTTGCCTGCAGGAGGTGGACGAAGGTAAAATTACAGGGACAGTGAACGAGTGACAGGAAAATGTAGGAAAAAGAAAGAAAGACGGAACGATAGAAGGAGACAGGAGGAGAAATGTGGTGTGAAGCAGGAGAAGGGGTGCTTAGCATGATTAGTGTCAGAGGCTAAGCGTCTCCTCCTCCCATCTCTTTGCCTTTTGTCAGATTAGTGCTCAGTCTCACAGCAGCGCCTCAAGAATCCACAGTGACAGGCTGCCACAGAGCGTTCCCACTCAATTAGATCAGCTGTGCAGGAAACAGCGGCGCAGCGCTGCGCACAGGCCACAAGGGGGACGAGACGAGGTGACAGCACTGAAACCACCACCACCACCACCACCGACAAGTCTGATTTTCATTTCAAATGATTCCATAATCAATAACAGTTACATCAGCTATGCATCCAGAAAGATGTTCAAGGTCTCTGGTTCCAGCTTCTCCAACAGAAAGCGGCTTCTCTCTGTTTCCTCTCTGAGTGTGTTTGAGCTCAGGTGAGCTGGTTATGTTTCGGTCATGTGAGCTTCATGTCCTGGCCTCAGTAAAACTAGCGATAAATGTCCATTTGACAAACAATAGCAGTGTTCGGTCCTCTCCGTTAGAGTAACGTGTTATGACCGGTGGTGACGTGCAGTGTACACGCAGTAAACCAACTTATTTTTCAGTCGACATTGAGTATACCCACCTCTAAATCCCCTCTGATCCCATCTGTGGCCAGTCAGCTCTTCCAAGAATCTGTTTACAAAAGGAACTACTGGCCCATGGACTACTTGCAAGAGTTTTTTCATGTGTGGATGGACTAAGGAATAAGGAATTGTTTCACCATATATGCAAAATCTGCACCTCTGTCGTGGCTAATGTTCATTACATAATGATTCTCCTTTGCTCCCTTAAGTCAAGCAGCTAGAAGTTAAGTGCCAACATGCAAATAGGCCGACTACTGTCCCATTTTTGGATAAACCAAATATGCAGGTCACGTCTTACATGTCCCTGTTTGTAACACTTCAAACTTTAAAAATTGTGCTAATCCTATGCTGGACGGGCCGCTTTAAAAAAAAATAAAAAATTGGAGGCATAAATCTAGAATATACCTGCTTCTCCAGATACTGCTACTCCACTGATTACAACTGAACACTGAACAAGAGATTTAAAGATGGGAACTTTATGAGCCTGAAATTTATTGAACATTATTTCAGTTAACAGAAACACAAACACAGGGTGTTTTCATTCATTTAACAAGCTCTACACACTCGTATGGATGTGCAGGTGTGTCAGCAGGGCTAAGTATCTCTCTCTTCCTCTTAGAAAAAACAGTATTTGGTCTAATGTGAAAAAACAAACAAACACGGTAAACTAGTTCCAGGACACGGGGGCAGTTTTTAGTTTTTGGGCGACATCTGAGCATAACTGCGACAGGAATGGATGTGCAACATTGAGGAGCACTTACAAGCTTCTGCATTCAGTCCAAACAGGTAAATAAGTGTGAAAGACGTTGACTGCAGCGATGCGAGAAAAATGATCTGTAATTATGAAGCATTATTTATAACGTGCAGCTCCATCACGCTCGGGAGGTCCTTGTTTGGAGGACAAGCTGCAGTTTGTGGACAGATTCGTTTAAAACTGTCAGTATCAAACATTACGTCTTCATTTCTCTGTAAAATGGTTCAGTTTGTGATGCATCTCCTTTGTACTAGATTACTGCATGTAATTAAACAATACGTCCACTGCAGATAAATATTGCTTTTTTCTTAATGGTTTAAAAAAAATCAATCTCTGTGCCGTCAAACAGATGGTGAGACACCTGCACAGAGTAAAAAAATGTAAGACAACATCATCTTCGTTCACACGTGCGTCTGGAGTCGAAGTGTTGAAACGCTGCCTTTCATGCGTGATGTATAGAATTTGTCTTCTTTTCTGCGGGCTGCGAGCTCCCAGTCACTTCCTGTTTTTGCTTCAAATGTGTGCAGGAGGACATCCATCTTACTGCGGATACTGATCATGTTTTAACATAGAGGCAGATTAAAATCCACATCCTGCTATCTCCTGCATACACACGGGTGCACTGAACCCAGCAGCTGTGTTGCACACAAAAAGGATGGAGAGCAGTGGGTGGAGGTGGGGAGCCGATGAGTAGGCAGGCAAATATCCCGAGAAAACGCTCTGTGCTTCACTTCCTCTTCCTCTCTGCCTGTCATCAGGCCCACAGCTCCATTTTCTTCAGGCTGAAACACTGAAAGTTTACTTTGCTGCATTTAGACTGCTTCGGTTTAGTTTCACATGGTCACAATTTGTGACACACAGCTTTGAGATAGGAGGAGGAGGAGGAGGAGGAGGAGTCCAAACTAATCTTCCTCCCTGCAGATAAACAGCTCAGGCATGAACCCTTAGCACTCAGACTGCTGTGTGAATTAGCTTTAATTTTTATCTAATGTGAATATTGAGATTGATTTCACTCTTACATTTGTGCAGTACATACAGCCAGTTAGCCAGTTAGCCTAGATTAGCACTAAGACTGGAAACAGAGGGAAACAGCCAGCCTGCTCTGTTAAAAGCTGAAGAGATACACCACCAGCTCTAAAACTCTAAAACTGATGAGCAACTTATGTCTGTGTTCAAAGGAGAGTTAATATGCGTTTCCATCCTTTCTGAAAAAAATGTTGTTACAATGTCACATACTAGTGTTAAACAATGTAAAAGCGTCACAAAATGAGGTTCATGCATGGCTCCAAAAAAGGGTGTTTTTTTTTTTTTTTTTTTGTGAATGAACACCGGTAACTTTGTCAGACTTCCTAAAAAGGCAAGCCCCAGACAGAAGTTGATAGCATTCCTGTTTCTTGTGGATTTAGTCTGTGTGGATTTATTTACTTCCTTAAAATGAGCATTTTATCAGTGTCCTGTGTTTGTTTTGTGTCAGCAGAGGAGTTGTCAGTGCGGGCGCACGCGCATCAAGAAAAGGGGGAGGAGTAACCAACACGGACCGTTTTAAAAGGCTTGCAGAAAACAGAAGGAAGACAGAGGGCATAGGTCACCATTTTCTGAAAATCTACTGACTTTACTGTGACGTCAGCGACGAGCTCCAGCTCTCAGGACTGCACCGACTGTCATAACAACGCCGTAGAACATCGTATGTGATTGGAAAAATCCTTAGTATGAGGCTTGATGTGCAAAATAAGTAAATAAATAAATAAACGCTTCTCCTTTAAGTCCAAATCAGGAAACTTGTACTATATGCAATTCTCACATTCACACACTGTAACTTTTTGTCTTTTACCCAATGAAAGGAGAACAGTGCTGCAACAGAAGCAGAGCGGGAACAAAACACTGTGCAGACTTAAAGCTGATGTTGATCCATTTATGACCCAAACTGTCAGGATTTAAAAACCAAAATTTCAACTCGTGAATAAAGTTTTTGGCTGGAATTCTGTCAGGAAATATATTTTACGATACTTCTCACAGAAAAATGTCGACTGTGATGTGCTGTTTGAGGTAACATGCTCCAGTGTTCTGCATGATGGAGGCTGAAATCCGCCCGATAAATCAGAATAACTTCAAACGTTTCTGTGGCAGCTACTCTGCAAAGCTTCAAATAAATGCAGTTACTGGCTCTGTTACTTCTCTGTGGTTGGACACGATGCGTATATTCAGCAGCTCTTCGGCGGTCTGACATTAAAAACCAGAGATTTGTGGATTAGAGGACGTATTTGACTTTGGGAAGTGGATCCGTCTCAGCTGGATCCGCAGACTCAGCAGGCGTCCTTTTCCACAGGGGGAAACTTCCACGGTCGGCAGTCCTCATTACTGCCTCATTTTCAGCTCCTTTTTTTTTTTTTCCTTCATCTCTGACTCTCGTTCCCTTGTTCTTCCTGGATCTTTGTTTTCTCTCATTTCCTTTTTTGTTCTTCACGTGTTTTTCCCTCAAACTTTCAGTCTCCAACTCTCTGGTTTCCTCTCTTGGGTTCAGTCTCAGCAATTAGCAGTTACTGTAGCAGGGCCTTCGTTCTGACAGGCAGCTCGAATTTGCATTCGCAAACATTTTCTGACAGAACCGAGAACGGGAACGTGACCTTTTCAGTTTGGATTCAAACCACAAACCTCACGGGGGGATTTGAAATGTTATTTTGATTTATTTATAATCACATGATGAAGCAGACGGGTTTAAATGAGACACAGAGGGAGAAAACTGCTGTCTGGATAAATGAGCAGTTTGTCCTTCATCTCGTCCATGTTTCCGTACAACCAAACGGCTGAAGGTGTCCAGGCTTCTGCGCAGCTGCTTTGCTCTTACAGGCTGACAGCGACCAGTGTGACATGTTGGCTCTGACATCAGCCCGATGGGATTAAAAGAGTAGCTGAGTGTGAACTCATTCACTTATTCACTCACTCACTCTCTCACTATTACCTATCTAATGTTTATTAGGTCTGAAGAGCAAATTATATGGGGAATGATCGAACGACATTTCGGTCACTACGTTGAAATTTTCTAAACATCTTTGCGTCAGTAGATGGATATTCGTGCAGCGCAAGCGGTCGCATCCAGCATCACCTAAACAAACTGAGCGCATAGGAGTGCGGCACTGAAATGTATGGAGGCTGTGTGATGTCACATGGTCACTTTTTTCGATATTAAATCCCAAATAAACCTGTGAAACTGGAATGATGTGGGTGTTTGTTTTGTCAGCTATGGTCCTGTGTCCTGATCACAAGCTGTAACAGCCCACAATAACTGTGATAGTTCACAAACTCACGAGCTAACGGCTATTTTAGCTATTGGTGGCTAAAGCTGTTAGTGTATAACTTTTCTGAATGTTTTGCTACTTTGGGTAAAGCTTTTGCTTTGTGGCTCAAACTGAGGCGAAGGTAAACTCACTAAAAAAACTGGAAAAGAAACTGCTCAGAGAGTTGGAAGGAAATCAAGGGTTCGTGAAGGTTCTTCCGCTCATTTTTACTCTGCAGGTTAACCTGTTCATGACTCTCATCTTAAAGGTAATGTCCTCTCTCCTCACCTCAGTTTTTTTTCCTCACACTCTCTGATTAAATGAGTCTGTTGGCTTAATATGTGAGTTACCCAGTCTGCCCGTCACGGCCCAGCACCCTCTCTTGCTGTCTTTGTCCCCAGAAAACGTCCATTTCCTTGAATCATTTGTCAAAAATGAGGGAATGAACGAGAGCACATCAAAGGGGATGGTGGTTATTAGTGCACCAGTGACGGCCCTGAAAGCAGATCCAAGGTTACACACTCACACCGACTCCTCCTCTTGTTTGCTGTTTCAGCTCTCAGCTGAGCTTTTGCTTTAAAAGAGCAAAATACATCTGTGGATTTTGTTTATGAGGCGAAGAAGTTGATGTGTGTCAGCGAGGAGTTTGATTCCATAGAAAAAAGTCTTCTGCTGCTTCTCATTATGCTGACGTTGAACTTAAAGAAAAAAGTTTCAAACAAAAACTTTTATTTTCACAGAACCGGCACAACAAATGCAGTTCTCCATCCTGTCAACATCTGCGTTTAAAACGGCAGCATCGCTCTGAGATGTATCTAAATCTAACTGCTGTCATTAGCATGAATAAAGCAGACGGTATCAATTTGTGCTCAGCCTGAAAATCAAGTGTTTCCTCTGATCAGCGTCTGCCTGAATGATGTCAGACCTGTCGCGCACAAAGAGAGGTCAGAAAGTTTTGAGTCTGGCTCTCTTCACTTGTCATCTTATCCTCCAATATGATCATCTTTCTATGTCGGTAAAGTCTCCTCAAATCTCGTCTAAACATTTCAGTTTTCAGTTTAGTGTCATGATGACACTGTGGTTAAAGTCTGGATCTAGATTTTAGCTCATGAACAACTTGGTCATGGTTTGGACGATCATGTTTCAGCTCAAACACAGTATTGTTTCCATAAACATGGCTGCAAATTGTCCCAACCAGTTTTTACAGATGGAAACAGGAAGTCCCTAGGGTATCAAAGTGGTCGGCCACCTGCATCCCTCCTCCTCGTGTGGAGCGCAGCTCTGGAATAGTTCAACAATTTTTGGTAAAAACACATTTTACTTTATTATTATTATTATTATTATTATTATTATTATTATTATTATTGTGTCTGTGTAGTAAATATAAAGCTGGGCTAAAGGTGATTAGCTTAGTTTAGCATAAACTTTACACACCAGAAACAGACAAAACAGCTCTGTGTAAAAGTATCAAAAGTCACATTTGAGCATCTGAAGCTCACAAATGAACACATTATATCTTGTTAGTTTAATCAGACAGAAGAATTAAAGAGCTGTGACTTATTTCATGACCGGCCGCAGTGACGTCCTTTTGCCTCTGCTGGCAGACAGATGGTCGTGACAAGACTTCATGATGAGACTTCAGGCTAGCTGTTTCCCTCTGTTTCCAGTCTGTATGCTAAGCTAACATAACCAGATGCTAGCTGCAGCTACATTACTGGCAGATAAATATGACTCTTTGCAAGAACGTAAATAAAGTTTATAAATAATAAAAGTTTATAAATAATAAAGTTCATAAAGTTTATAAAGTTTCTCCTAATTCAACAGCTCAAAGTACTGACTGATTTTATGAGGGAGCATGGGAAATTTTTCTGCTTTATCTCCTTGCTGTAATTAATGTGGCTGTTTTTAACCTGATGTTATAGTATGTTAGTGTCTCTGTTCTTTGTAGTGCAAAATGTTCTCAAATTATTGTTTCACTGTCAATAAGCAAATGTTAATAACTATTAGATATGTTATCCAGCCCTTTTAAAATAGCTGAATGAATTTTTCTTTCTTTTTTGGGGGGGAAGAAGGGCTTTTGTGCCTTTATTTCTTGGATAGGACAGCTGAAGAGTAGACAGGAAACAGGAGAGAGAGGGGGAATGACATGCAGCAAGGGGCCACAGGTGGAATCAAACCCGTGGTCGCTGTGGCGAGGACACAGCCTCTGTACATGGGGCGCCTGCTCTACCAACTGAGCCAGAGTCGCCCCAGCTGAATGAATGTTGTGCACCACTCAACATGTAGTGAGTAGACCAGCGTCTCAGCACCCCCAGCTGAGTTTCGGCATCCCTGCTCCACACACAGGCACGGTCTTACATGACATATAACCCCCAAATAAAGTTTCAGCCACCCAATGTGAAAGTCCAGACATCTATTAAAAGTTCTTCAGTCAAACAAAAATGCATTCAACAAAGCTGTCGCACATGTGACGACACGAGAGGAGACGAAAAACAACTTTTCTTCTTCATCCTCGTTTGGGGAATGAGCATTTCACGAAATCTCTGCAGGAAAAAAACAGGAGTGCTCATGCTGCCGCTCTGACAGGATGATGATGATGATATATAATCATCATCAAAGGTTTTTTTTTTCACAATTTTGTGTCTCGGGTAACCTGGAAATTAAAACGGTGAATGCTTTTCAGGTGGGAGGAGGAAAACGTCTCCTGTCAGTTTCAGAGGACAGGAACATGTAAGTGCGAAAGCAACCAACAGAAAAAAAAAAAAAAAGAATGAACCATGTGACCGTGACACGAACGACCTCACTGAGACGACATGATCAAAGCTTTGTGAGTGGACGTACCGCTGATGGTGGCTCTCTTTGGCAGGATGGTGATGGCTCCCACAGCCGTGTCCTCCAGCTGGTGGATGGGGCTGTTCTTGGCCCCCCAGCTGTCTGAGCCGATCCACAGGAAGTGACCCACCTGGTCTGCTCGCTTACTGGCATTCAGGATCCCCCTGCATTCAAACACACAATGTCACTGAGTCAATGTGTGCATAGCAGACTTTAAAACTTCACTGTCATGCGAAACGTACAATCATCCCACATCAGTGAATCAACACGTTTGTAACAAGGACTTCAACGATCGTGCACTTTTACTGTACCCTTCATGTACAGTGTAAGAACCACACAGAGAACATTAAGCCCCCATGTCTGCATGTTTGAACTGCACGCATCGACTCCCGGGCTACGTCTACATCACTGCGTCTTAAATCAAAGACTCAGCAGTATTGCTACGTTTGAGCCTTGTAGCCTCACTAACCCGTCATCTTTGCAGCTCAAAAACGATGAAGTTCGAAGATGACGGGTGTCCGCGTTGTATTTTGAATTCTCCGTCTTGCCGTCTTTTTGTGGTCAGGCAAAAATGGAGGGGTTTGGAAATGCCTGCACGGACACCCTTGGTCACACGCACTCATGTGACTATTTTGTGGAAGAAAACAAACCCGTATGTATCATGCGTGTATCTGTGAGCCTCGACTAACCGACATTATCTCAAAATGGATAGCGAGTTACAGTCATTGCTGACCTCGTTGTCTCTTCTAGCAGCTGTTGTGCAGGTAAATTCTTCATTTTATAATTTTACTGCTGCTTACATGCGCAGGAGGAAAGATATTCCCGTGTTCAGCAGCACTGTCAGCCTTACATTGATCAGTAAAACCTTACGAACAGAGTTGTGGTTGCAGAGGAATGGCGAGCAAAACTTGCGTGTTGGTCTAGATCGGCCCTGATAGATCTGAATGAGAAAGTGCGTCAGCATGTGGAGGGAACGACAGCTGTCATGGTTTGGGTTTGATTTCGTTGTTTCCTGTTTTATTTTGGAAGTTTTATCCTCTTGTGTCTTTTCTGCCTTTGTGTTTCCTGTGCCTTCTTATTTTCCCTCCTTTTTTTGATTGCCCTCATTGTTTCCACCTGTTCCCCATTACCTTGTGTATTTAAGTCTGCGTTTCCCTTTGTTCTGTGCCAGTTCGTCTTGTCATGTTCCTCGTCATGTTTCTTGTCATGTCCTTATCATGTCTGCCTGAGAACAAAGGCCATCATCTTCTTGTCAAGTCAGGTTTTGCTGATACTTTTTTTTTGTTGATACTTTGCCTCGCTTTTGCAATTGTTTTGTATTTTATTTGATACTTTGTTTTGATCTTTGATTTATTCACATAGTTTCATATTTTTTGTATTTTTCAGTTAAGTGATTCCTTTATTTCTGAAAAGCTTTTGTCCTCCGTTGGAGTGTTTTCCTTGTGAGTCTGCATACAGCATTAAAACATAGCCACACATAAAACACAAATTTAGCACTACAATGTATAAAGAGAATCTTAATTCAAAAGTCAAGGAAGGTAGAAGGTGAATGTGCTTGGTATCAATCTCTCAGGCTCGCCCAGGCAGACCAGCACATCATCGGCGAACATTGCCACCTTGTGTTCAACTCCCCCCATATCAATACCTCTGATGTTCTGGTTTTGCCTTATTAATTAACCCAAATATTCAATAAATAAATCAAAGAAGAGGGGCAAGATCGTGCAACCCTGTCTGCAACTATGTTTCAAAATAAAAGCACCAGAAAGATCACCGTTGACCTTGATACAAGCTGAAGGCTTATCGTATAGTGCCTGAATTATTCTGATGAAGTTATCATGAAAGCCAAACTTCCCCAACACTGTATATAAGAATGCCATCTGACAGAACGGTCCTAGGATATGTAATATTTTTCTTATGTTATCAGTAGTGATGGCGAGATGAAGCTTCATGAAGCATTGAAGCTTTTCATCAAATTGGTTCACTCAAGGGCAAAGCTTCTTGGGGCTTCAGTTGCTCTACTAGGCCATCTACTG
>JAQLOL010000012.1:566808-580381 GCA_029783665.1 Naso thynnoides
GAAGGTCTGCAATAAGCCTTTGAATGATAAATACAGGAAGTCAAAGTGACTCAGCAGAGAAAACAGGTCAGAGTTATGAATACAGAGATACATGCTAAAGCTACAGATCAGGGAGCAGCGGCTTCAACTTGTGTTTCACTGCATTCATAAAACAAACAAGGACTCTTGTAACGATTTAAGACCCGTTTATGACAAGCAGAGGACACGTCTCTTTGTATATTAACGTTAAAAGTAAAGTTGGGCTTTTTTGGTTTGAGTTCAGGTTCCCAGCATTGCAGACCGTTGAGAGCATTAGAGGGTGGAGCTTAGCAAAAGGTCAGTTAAAAAATATTTAAGATATTTATTAAGATTTCGATTGTTTGTCTGCTCGACCTCGTTAATGTAAGAGCACCGTTGCTAGGCAATGACAGTACGGCGTCAAAAGACTGCTTGTTCTCCTGGCTGTCTATAAGGAAATGTTATATTAAAACTTTGTGTTTAAACGCCACGCTGAGGAACAAGAGAGGAGACGACGAAGGCGACGATTTTCTAGATTAACAACTCGTCTACTCTTGTCATAGCTCCACTCCCTTTGGTCATTTATGGGCTCCGCCATTTCTGACAAAGCCAGCAAACACGTCACAACCTGTGAACTCTGAGCTTTCAGTAAAAATCCATTTACAATGTCTTGAATCCCACAAGAGGGGACAACCATACGTTCTCTTGTTGTGAACGCCGTAAACACGACCCCATTTGAAGGCACCAATCTGCATGTACTGTCCAAACAGAGAGAACAAATCCTGCCAGATTCTTGTGCATGAACAGCTTTGACATTTTACCTCCCAATCATGAAGACAGAAGATGAGCTGATTAAAACCCTGACAGCTTCGGTCTGAGTAGTTAAACTGTCTGTGTAAGAAAACTCTCTGCGGGGATTTTCTGAGAAGTTTTCAGTCTGATGTCTTCCTCCAACTCAGGTTTCACCTTCTCACCTGCAGCAGCAGCAGCAGCAGCAGCAGCACTCCCACACTAATGCAGACCCTCATTTTTATTTTAGCACAGTGCTATTTTCTGTCTCAGTGTGAGTGTGAGTTTCTGCATGTCTGTATGTGATTATACACACACACACACACACGCACACACACAAACAGCCTATACTTTCATCCCCACACAAACACCAATAATACCTGGTTGCACCCACGTGTGTCGACTCAAGTGGGTACTGCAAAAAATCTAAGATTTCTACAGATGAGAGACCACACACACACACACACACACACACACACACCAACACACACACACCCTGGCAGCAGCTCAGTGGCATGCCATTAAATCTGGACAGGACTCCTTGTGCTTACATAATTCATTAGAGAGCCGAGCCCTTCTCTGTCACTGAGTGCAGTAATCCTATTTAATCTGATGCTGTTAATTCATTTGTCCTACATTGCCCTCGATTCTCACCTCGCTGTCACCTGAAACGGAGAGGAGCAGGTGGGGGAGGAAATGTACGCCAGGTGAGGGGGGGGCGACGGAGACGAGAGAGAGGGAAGAGGGTAAGAGGTCATGACAGGAGGAAGATTGAAGAGGAGAGACGAGGTGAAGGGTCCAAACCCTCTCCGACTTTTAAGTAATGACCGTGCCGCCAATTAAGGTTTGAAAGAGCTCATTTAATGGAATGGCACACTTCCAGTTACAATGAACATTTTAATTTAGCCCATTTGGGAAGCTGGGAGGAAGCGTCTCCGACATTATTTAGCTTAAACATCACTTGAGTGGCACTTTAGAGATCCAGTGTTTTATCTTAGAGCTGCTCTGCCTGAATTATGGGCTGTTTAATGTCCATCTGTGTGTACACATACTGCAAAGACTTCAACACTGCTTCTTACTCTTCATCAGAGGTGGGTAGAGTAGCCAAAAACTGTACTCAAGTAAATGTATTGTTCCTTTAGAATAACAACTCCAGTAAAAGTAAAAAAGTAGTCATCCAAATAAGTACTTGAGTAAGAGTGCTTAGTGAAAAATCTACTCAAGTACTGAGTAATTTGAGTAACTGCTGATTTATTGTTTCAGTAATCACGTAATCAGATAGACAAAATATAATATAGCAATATGTTAATTAAGATATTGCCGAACAGTATCCACTTAACTTAAACAATAACAAACTGAGTTACAAATTTATAAATGAGCACAGCCTAAATTAGGGCAAATTTAGTTACAAGAGACACTATCAGGACGGTACAACCAACAGGATAAAAAATCATCAAACTTTGGTCATCTGTAATTAAAACACAGTTGAAATGTGAGGCCAGGGATGTCTCCGTGGTCTCAGTGCTGCTGTGTGTGTAATTGTCGGTTACAATGTCCAGTTCAGACTACAGGATTTTAGTCCTGATCTTGCTGTAGGCGAGATTACAGGCAAATCAGAGCGTGCTCCTGTAAACAATGGTTGACATGTGTGAACTGTTCAAGGACGCAAACACAAGCCCACAGACAGTGTGACACGGTGTAACAAGATATCAGGCATGCCAAACATGCGGCCCAGTTGCAGACGTGCAGGTACCAGTAAGGTCAGACTAGCTAATGGAAGTACCGGGAGTTTTCCCGGTGGCCTGTCCTGCTAAACGGCCTGCAGGCAAGAGCTTGGAAAAAGGCCAGTGTTTACTGGACGGACGCAGTTTTCATCAAAATTCACACACCAGCACATACAGTATCAGCATCGGCTCACGTGCCACACAGACCATCAAACTAAACAGCAGTGCGATGGTCTAGTTGTATTTGCAGGCCATTGAACTGCTGTGAAACTATCAGAAAATAAAGTTTTATTTCTCTGATTCACCGGCTTTCTCCTTACCACCACTGGCTCTTGCTCCACCGCTCTCCCTCCCTCTCACTGCTCTCTCTCTCTCTGCACAGAGCAGAGCGCATGCTAGGCCCAATAAAAAAAATGGGCAACAATAAAAGTATCAAGGGGAACGTAGCCCAATGTAACAGAGTAAAAGTAGCATTTCTTCAAAACAAATATTCTCAGGTAAAAGTAAAAAGTATGTTGATGTATGTTAAAACTACTCTTACAAGCATAAATTATACAAAAAGTTACTTAAGTAAATGTAACAGAGTACATGTAACGCGTTACTACCCACCTCTGCCCTTCATACAGTGATAATCAGT
The DNA here is from genome assembly GCA_029783665.1 of Naso thynnoides. Lineage (NCBI taxonomy): Eukaryota > Metazoa > Chordata > Actinopteri > Acanthuriformes > Acanthuridae > Naso > Naso thynnoides. The sequence goes on from JAQLOL010000012.1 coordinate 569,956, forward strand.
TACATACAAATACTGCGTATTTTAAGTAATCTTAAGAGTAGTTTTATTTTCCTCACAGTTCACTGTCGTTGACACAGACAGACTTTTGGGCAGGCCGCCCAGGCACAAGCCCAGGGGTCAAAAGGCTCAGGGGGAGACGCCAAATGTCCATCAAAAGTGGAGGAAAGAGGAGAAGCCAAGAGACGGAGAAGGGGAGGAGAGGAGGCGATGAGCTGAATGGGGTTTTTTTTTTCAGTCCTGGTGACAGAAAATCTTTGTTTTTTTGGCTTTGTGCTCATTCTTACTTAGAATTTCATTTATCCTGATTGAAACTGCACAGGAGGAGAAAAGACTGCATGAACGTAAAAGAAATACAAAGAATGTACCAACCAAATTTAAAATGTACACAGAGTATGGGTTGGGCAATCGGCTCTACAGTTATTTCAGTCATACTTTATACAGTTCACAGAAAGACGTTCTGATTGCACAAGGGGGTGAGAGGAGTTACATCACTGCACAGCGGCAACAACTTTAAATCAGTGTTTTGTGCAGGTGAAGAGAGAGGATTAGAAAAAAGCCATCAGATGTGGCATCAGGACTTTAATTTTTACTGGGCCTTACATTTGCAAAAGTTACCTCTTCTGGACATAGAGCTGAAAAAGATTCCTGCCTGATTTGTGTGTCTGCAATGCCTTGAAAGCACAGAGCGTTTGTGTTGAGACAGGTTAGCGCACCGCTTTTTCTCGCTTGTTAAAAGTTAGAGTAGCTCACCCAGCACAATGCTTTTTGTCTCTGCCTGTCCCTCATTCTCTGCTACAGTACAGCCCTGTGTGCTCTGTGAGACAGACTTGATACAAGCAAATAGCCCCACATTCTTTCAATAACTACTAAGGTCACTCGCCAAGACACAAGTATGTGCTGGTGTGTGGTCTCTCTTCCACGTGAGTGGTGCTTCAATCCAGTGCGACGACCCAACATGTTTTATTTTTGGCTGGTTCTGGAGGGGACCTGCCCAAGACGTGGGTATGTCCGTGACTGACTGACTGACTGACTGAGGATGTTTCCAAGCATATTTTGATGAGCAGAGTTTATGTCGGGTCTTCCTGTAACTCCTCGGGTTTGCTCACCAATACATGGGTCCCTCCGGAGCTGTTATATTCTCAGCTAGTTTGCTGTTAGCACTTTGCTAGCGTTAGCTTGAAGGCCGCTCTGTTTGTCAATGCTGGGCACAGCCAGGAATAAGAAGCCTGCCTCTGTGCGCCTTCGCTTTTGTTGTGGACTGTTTGCACAGTCACACATAGAGTCTGGTCTAGACCTGCTCTATTTGTAAAGTGTCATGAGATAACATTTGCTGTGGTATGGCACTATATAAATAAAATTGACTTGACTTGATTGACTTGCACATGCTAGCTCATAATGTAGCCTGTACATTTGCACTGGATTGCCAATAACATCAGTGGCTATAGGCCATATGTGATATGTGATTAGAAGAGACCAGAGGAACAAGATCGCTTGTTGACTGGCACAGAGAAATGTGCTTCTGGTATTTACAAGCTAACACTAGCGATGTGCTAACAGCAAACTGATAGGGGAGGATTTGTCAGTGCTGGGCACAGCCAGGAATAAAAAGCTTGCTTTTCTGTGCCTTTGCTTTTGTTGTGGACTGTTCTGACTGTGTAAAACGCTACATTCTCATGGCTTTAGGCTGTGATTACAAGAGACCAGAGGAGCATGATCGCTTGTTGACTGGCGCAGAGAAATGTGCTTCTGGTATATACCAGGTAACGCCAGCAACATGCTAACGGCAAACTTGAAAGGGGAGAATTCAGGCTCCGCAGCGCTTTGAAGAGCTTTAGCCCCCAGTGTGTCCCTGGCGTCACAGTGTTTTGTCAGAAATATGGATCCTCCACTCAGCAGTGAACACACATTTTGTACAGGAGACTGAACAACGCCTAATAACACGTTGCTGCCGATTCATTTTCTGGCATTTTCCACAGGCTAATCAGTAGCCTGTGGCAGTTAGCTAAAAGCTAGTTAGCAAGCGTGGCAACATTAACTAGTATGGCCACTGTTTTATCATAACCTATTGATAAAAAACTAAAGGCTTGTGGTTAATGACAAGTTGTTGGCAGTTCATTTGAACCTTTTAACCGGACTAGGTTAAAACCCAGTATATGGCTAGTCCCATCTGGTGAATGAGTTTTTTTGTTTGTTTGTTTTTTTTTGTGACACGATATCGAAACTGGGTCAGTCTAATTAAGGATTTATTTCACTTCAAACTACTCTCTAAATGCATGGGATGGGGTGCAAATTATAGAGTTTATTTTTCATAACATCTTAAGATAGTGAGTTAGTCACTGAGGTGCATATTAGGCGATCCTATCGTTATCCATCCATTCAATCGCTGATTAACAGTCATGGGAACAAGCCTAACACACAGTCAACTTTTTAAAGGGTTAACTGGTGGATGAATCATGGAGCTTCATGCATATCAACCAGTTCTTCATGCAGAACTTCATTCACTCGTTCTTCTTCTCTGTTTCTCTCTCGGCGTCGTTCTGCCCTCTGACTCTCTCTCATTCTCATCTTCCAGTCAAAGCTGTGTGCTCAACTCTCTGCGGGCTGCCCAGAACCCATTAAGCAATCATCAATAAAATGGCAGCTCTTTCATTCATTTTGTTTTTGAGTCCTCTCGTAAACACGCACACACACACACACACACACACACACTTATGTATTGATCCTGCGCTTATATGGTGCGAGTACACGGCATTCATTCGCAAAGTGGCGCTGAGAGAAGCAGCATGCTGCTAAAAGCAGCAATGAAACACTTGACTGTTGAGTGGATCTGCTCCAGGCTCTTAGTATCGCTCCCTTGCATAAACACACACACCCCTCTCCACAGCATCCAGCTCTCTGTGGGCTTTTTAAATGTCGTTCAGCTCAGTGCCAGGCGTGTTTTACAGAGATAGTTGCTTCACACAGCAGCACCGACAATGAATCTGCCCTCTGTGATTTGCTCCAGTGATGCTGCTCCATCCTCAGCGCAGCTAGCTCGCTGGCTATCACAGGCCAGATTAAGTCTGGTCCCCTGCCTGCCATGCATGCTAAAGCAGGGACAGATTACACTCCCAGTCCGTCGCCGGTTCACAGGCAGAACAGAGACGGCGCCGTGTTCATGATCGCACTCTGATGGTCAAAGAGCTGGAGAGAGTTCAGTTGCGGCTGTTGTATAGGAGATAAAAGGTCTGACTGAAAAATGACAGCATGAAACAGTGTGTGTGTGTGTGTGTGTGTGTTGAATTGTAGAGCACAACAATTTAAGAACACTGTGATGAAGACTTCAGTCTTAAGTCTTAATCGTACAATCTTTTATCAGTTTACTGTGAGTGAGCTGGGGAGTAACTAGTTACATGTCACGAAATTACATAATTTAATTACAAAGTAAATGTAATTGTAATCATTTACAGTTACTGAGAAAGACTGTGTCACTAATAAATTAGTTATTTATAAAAATGTTAGTGATTACAAATGGGGTTAAATGTAAATATTTTCCTTAGAAAGCTGAGGCCATACATTGAATAATATTCATTTTGTTGCTTTGCATGTTTTTGATGTGCACGATATCTTCTCTTGTCATTTCCAGTCAAGGCTGTTTGGTAAAGTTCGATGCCGTTCTGATGCGTTTGATTGGTTCTCTTGTTTGAATCTGCCATTAACACTGCCTGGTGTAACATTTAAAAATGGTTAACAGTTGAAAACATTAATTAGAAATTTCAAAAAGTAATCAAAAAGTAACTAAATGACTTACATTATTACATTATTTTGATAGAGTCATTGAAATAGTTACATTACTTACATTTTAAATAGGGTAACTAGTGATCTGTAACCTATTACATTTACCAGGTAACGTTCTCAACCCTGTGAATGAGTGTGTGTGTGTGTGTGTATGTTTTGGACTCTGGATCTATGAGCTGCTGTCATCCGCAGATGTTGTTCCTTCTTAAATATTTTAAGAAATGAAAGCTGATATTAAAAACCACCCATGAGGTTCACCGAGTATGCTAGCAAAGAAGCATTTGCTAATTAAAGCATTCATTCTCCAAAGTAATTACCTCGTTAGAGTAAGTTAATGCATTTAATATATCACAGTGATTATGACGAGAGGGGAAAAAGCAGCTCAAGTGCTTCTGATTCAGAGAAAGGCTCAGGGGTCAATCATTCACTGCTGGCTGCAGAGTGATGTAATAATTTCCTGAAAATGAAACAAAATGTTCACTTAACCTGATGTAATAATGTAATAATGTTCAAGTTGCTGTAAATATAAAACCATAGTTGTTGGAGTTTAATGAATTGCTTTTATTAAAAATGGAGTACTGCCACACTGTTATAATGGTATTTTTTCTCAGAGGAGCATCCTAGAGCTACTGCATGTCATTGTCCTTTGTCAAAGTTGGCTATATTGGTAACGTGAACCCAGCCCGTTTTTCCCAAAGTAGCTTATCTATGAGATATTGTTTGTTTACATTCTGTCCATATTCAATAAACATTAAAGAAAATGGCTGAAATGTGTGACGACCTTAGTTAAAAAGAACATCCTTCTTCACGCTAATATTCCAGCTAGGAAGGCAGCACTTGTCGGGAACTATTTTTCCAGGTGTAATAATTTTTGTCTCCCCAGCTCCCCTCTTTCTCTCGCTCTGTGATTTTTGACCAAATAAATGCAAACATTCTCTTAAGAAGGGTGAATTACACCTTTCACGTGTCCTACAGTGTTTCTACACCCTGTTTCAACATGAATGGTGGCGAATGGAGTTTAAAAATGCACTCTGACATCTACTAAAGTAAACACATGGTCACATCTGGACATCATTTGTGGGAAATAGAGGAGATCTCTGGTAATGAAGACAAGTCAGAAATACATTGGGATTTGTCCCTCGAAGTATCTGAGTACTTCCTCTATCATGCTGATGTGATATTTTACACACACACACACATACACACACACACACACACACACAAAACCAGCAGAAGCTGCTGCACATAAGCATACACTCAGCGCGCACAGTGTCCTTTACTCTGCGCCTACACACACTTTCACACACTGACTCTGAAAACATAATTACTGTATTTGCCAAAATGCATATCAGGCACACACACACACACACACAGGTCCCGGTGACAGCAGGTACGTTAATTTGATTATGAGCGTGTTCCTCCGACCATATGCGGCGTATTTGTGTCCATCAGAATGAGCCATCAGAGCGCTTCACTGCGCTGCTGCATAAACTGAGATTTATAGACGTCTAGTAAAAAACATGAATTCTCCTGTTGCTCTTTTTATCAACTTTACGAGGGTCCAATGAAAACATCATTACCGCAGCAGTGTCACAAACATGGAGGCACTTCGGAGGTTTAATGAACACTTAAGAAAAACATGTAGACCTGCAGAAATGTGGAGGGTGAAGTCTGCGATGTGCCCGTGTGGAAAGGAAAGGACCTTCAGTTTAAACTGCGTTCCTTTCTGCCTTCTTTGTGCCGATGGAAGCAGCTCCTGCCACCTCCTGCTGTGGGAGTGAGAGCCCTTTGAGCTCAATCAAACTCGTGCGTCACAGCTATTTTCCAGTTTAAAGAAGTGTTAAGGTAATGCAAAAGGTAGCACGCTGCGCCAACCTGGCCTGACTAGATGGGAAGCTTTTACCCACTCACATAATTGCATGCTGACCATTTCTTATACATTTGTCCCCTGCCAGGCTCCATCCTGATGAAACCACAGTTGATGCTGTTTCACCGCATTCAGCCTGTTTAACACCTGCTGTACCTTTATGTCTCAGGGCTCTCAAGGCTGAAGTACAGGGAAACAGGTGGGTATAATGAGCAGATAAGAGATGGAGGGAGAGGAGTACAACAAAGATGATTGAGTGGACTGAAGCACAAGATCTCAAAACAGTATGAGACGCGGCCTGATTTGCTTTGAGCTGTGTGTCTTGTCTTACTCGTCTGATTAACTAACTGGGGAAAAAACAACGAAAACGTGAATTAAATCACTGAATGCGAATCAAAGGAATGCAACAAAACCTTTTGTTTCCTGTTCATGAGAGAGGGTGAAGAAGCAGTGACTTGTTTGAGCTTTTGATGCTTCATCTCTATTCAAAAGTTAGAAAGGAAGGTTTTTAAAGGAGCGCTACTGAGCTTTTCCGTCTTTTCTAACCTATAAATGTTGTTACAATGTCAGATACTCGTGCAAATTGATGCCAAAGTGTCACATAATGATGTTCCTGCATTTCTGAAGTGAGCCCTGCAGGCTGTTTCAGTCGGTTCTGCACGCTGTGTTTTACGGTGTTTTTTTAACTGTGTTTTTCCAGTGACGTAAATGCGTGCTGGGCTTCCTTATATGGGCATGTCAGCTCGTGCACACATCACTGTTCCTGACCCCTCCCCCGCTCTGCCTAGAGACTGCTGCACTCTGCTCTCTGCTTCATGGATTACTGTCAGCACTTTGTTCGAGATGGCTCCAAGAGGGTTTTTTTTTCCTTAGGTTTAACTTTGTTAAACCTTCCTAAAGAGGCGAGCACCAGACAGAAGTTGAGAGCTTTCCTGTTTCTTGTGGATTTATTCTACGCCGATTTTTTTGCTTTCTCAACATGAACACATGGGCTGAATTAATGGCTAAACTGCTGCTTACGGACCACACGCTGCTTGGCTGTGTTTATTTTGTGTCAGATAAGAGGTTGTGAGTACAGGGGAGTGTGGAGGCACACATGAGGGAAAGGGGGTGGAGTAATTACCCGACACAGACAGTTTGGAGAGAAAGCTCTCTCTCTGTTGACTGTTCAACAGCACACGGATTGAGTGATAGCTGCAGCCTGACGGCTGTCGCTGTAGCTTCCAATTTGTCAAATCTCTCACAAGGCACTGCAGTGTGACGACACGATCCCAAGCCCTATCAGCACGGTTCACTACATAACACCTTTTCTCTTCAAACTACAGAATGGGCCAGCAGAAAGTGCTATACACGTAGCATAAATGTTAAAATAACAACAACTCACTCACACCGACACGTTAAAGAAATATTGCACCTGAAAACATGGCGTATTAGTCCCAGATTTTTATTTTTTTATTTTTTTTTGCTGATTGGGTTAAGCAGCTGTGAGGGAGACTAGTGAGCTAAGGGACTAAAAAGCAGCTTTAAACTTTCATTAAAAAAAGCACTGCATTAGAACCTGTTAAAGTGAGCAAAGCAAGTCTACAACAGTGTAATGACAAAGGTTTCCTAAGAAACAAACATCCAAGTATCACTAAAGGAAGTACACTTTAGAAGAGTAAATGAAGTAAAAAAAAAAACAAAACAAAACACAAGGAACGCCCAAAACAAAAGAACATAGAGCATAAAAACCAAACTCAAAACTACTTCTGTTTTAGAGACAAATAAAGACAAGATCCAAACCTGGAACCACTTAGCGTGGCGGAGAGACGCCAAGGCAGTTAGGCATTTCTGCCTGTCCAGAACATCCGGGGGATCGTTGACTGAAAGCGATTCTATTGGCAGGTGGAATAAGAAGACAAGGTACAGTTTGACCAAGGGGAGTTCTGTCAGCCGGCCAGGGGGAACACAGGCAGCCTTCCCAAACCACAGGCAGGAGGGGGAAGGGGAGGGGGACCCCTCCACTGCACAACCACCAAACACTCTCAACCTCCCACTTAGTAGTGCTGGGCAGTATGACCAAAAACTTACAGCACCGTATTTTTGGCATGGCTGGGTGTTTTACCATTTTTTATAGACTGTGTGATGAATTACTCAAGGAGTTTGGTTTTAAATGGCTTATTATTCGACTATGAGGAGGAGCATGTGGTGACGAAAAACATTTAGTCATCACACGGATTTTTCCTGGTTTGCCCGGCCTAACAAAAGGGTAAGGATTACAAGGAGGCGGTGATCGGGGGTCTCAAGTGGTGAAGAAGTCAGAGTGCATTCAAAAGTATTTTCGACCCGGTAACACACACCTGGGATGCGTTGTGATGTGTTTTAATCATCGCCCTGAAGCCGTCTGTCCTCAGTGGGACAAAGTCTGTGACTAGGTGGATTGTTACTGAGTGTGAAATCTCGTTTCATCGTTTGCTTTTCTCGCAGGCGGTCCCTCGAGCAAACGCGTCTTCAAGCGACACCTGACTCCACTTTGGTTTTAATTTTTTACTCGCATTAGTTGTTGTTGTTTTTTGCTTTATCACATACATTCTTGGTAACATTATTTCATGACATGCTTTCGGTTTAGGTGGTGGAGCAAATTGCAAGTGTTGCCTCCTCCGGCAGCAACTTCAGCTTCCTCGTCGGACTATTTAAAACCGAAAAGCCTCCAAAAAACCACAAACAGCTCCTCTCTCTGGCACAGTTTCTTCATCATCAAGGTCTCGACCAGTTTCTAAAACTTTTTCTTTCAACCTGTCCATCGTAGTTTCTCCTCAAGAGCTAAATCAAGCATATGTTTTGCAGTGAAAACAGTCCCCTCTGAAACAAAGCAAGAGCGCCGTTCGCCACGTTTCAACCATAAGCACCGGTGTCAGGGTATATGAAAAATCCACATCATCTTGAAAATAAATAGCGGTATTCGGTTTGAACCAGTATACCGCCCAGCACTACTGGTTAGTATGGTTTTTTCAAGGCCCAGCACACTCAATTAGATTTAAAACTCACCAGAGTGACAGTATTGTGCAGTGGGTTAAAACACGGTAGAGTAAAAATAAAAAATAAAAGAAGAATTTTTTAAAATCCCTGAGTTAAAATGTGCATTCATGAGGGGAAAACCTGTACGTATCAAATGGGAGGTTGTCTCTACGTGGTTAGTTCAATGTGAATGGATGTTGGCATCCTTGAAAATATTTCTGCTTTTGTTTTTGTGGTGTTAACAGGAGGCAGAGCCCCTCCCCTTTGCCCCTATACTGGGTACACTGCACTTTGCCCCTTCCGAGACAGAGAGCGGCCAGTTGGTCAAAGGTCCAGCGTCCCTAAAAATTGACAAACTAGAAGGCTTGACAGAGAGAATCAGAATTGGAACCACAGGCAGAAGTTATCAGTGCACAAAAAGTGGGTATCAAAACAAGTCCACACTGCAGCAAAACTGATGGCTTAAAAAAATAAAATAAAATAAAAAGAGACTCAAACTGGGCATCACCGTCAGGCCACGGCCACAGGTAAGGTCAAGGTTCAACACCTGCTCAAACTGGCATCCTCACAACTGCTGAGTGTTTTCTAAGAACGTCAACTACTTAAAAAACATTTTTTTTTCCTTGTGTCACTATAATTAGATGCCTGTTTCGTAATCTATCACTCCCTAATGCCCTGGGTGTTGAGCGTCATCGGAACACAAAGAATCAAGGTGTCCCTTGTCGTTACCTGTAAGCCCGGGCCTTCCCTGCTCAGAAACATCAGAGACAGCCAACAGCCCGTTGTTGTGTCTAACAACCAAGGACAGTTTCACCACGTTCTGCTACTCATTTTTGCTGCAATGCAAACCGTTCACCATCAAAGATAAAACACATGCAAACAAAGTGGTCTCTCTTTTTGTATTTGGTTAAATTCTCAGTAAGCCTTCATTTCGTAGGTGACCTTGATAATTAAGGGGGGAGAGAAAGCCATGTCTTCAGCAGTCAGTACACTACCTGCCCTATACTGTATATTGGGCCATCAAAAATGTACAATTACATTACATGGAACTACGAGAGTGTCTAGAGAGCTATAAGCATAGCGTGGTTTCATTATGTGACAGTGCATTCTTGTCCCCTAGCTCCATTGAAGGCCCAATAAACAATATCTGTCTAGCCTAGTTTCCTGCCTGGCCTCCCTGCTGGAGGAGGGCTGCCACCAACAACACTCAAGGCTGTCGTGTAGGAGCTTACCTCCAGCAGCAGCCCTCTCCATCTCCTCACGAACCAAAGGGGATGTCAGGTGGATGGTGAGGGTGAGAGGGGGCTCCTTGGAGTTCTTGATGACGATACTGGCCTCGCGGATGTTCTGCGTCACAACGTACTTTTCCTCCGTCGCCTGAGGACAAGCAAAGAGCTTAAGATTTGATCAACAATGTTTGAAACAAAGATTATTATTTTCTCAATAGATTGATTTACCTATGACCTGTGAAATATGCACGAATCAAGAGCAACAAAGTCTTTTACATTATTGCCCCCACCCCAAAAAAAGAAGGAATTTGCCTATTATTCAGATGAGATAGTCAACCCATTACCAACACAGAAGACTACGAAAAATGGCAGCAACACGCCAAAAAGCTGGAGACAGAAAATTTGGGGCTTTTTAAAAAAAAAAATGTAAAAATGGATGCTGATGTTTTCTTTTTGTTATTGTCCTCCCTCCTGAGTTGCAGACAAGAAGATAGATCCCATTCTTTGGACTGTGTGTGCAGTAACAAGGAAGAGACGGGCAGAGCTCACCCACCGC
>JAQLOL010000012.1:589502-605982 GCA_029783665.1 Naso thynnoides
ACACATAACACAAACTTTATTTACAGCACTTTCACAACAAAAATACAAAGTGCTTTAAGTGAATCAATATGGACAGAAATATATGGAAAAATGAGGCCCAAAAACATTAAAACACAGATCCCAGGGCTCACAGGTGGGCCTGAAAAAACACTTTTTGTTTTTAATTATTGCCATAAATGCACCACTCGTCATAGCCAGGCACTTTAAAAACTGTTTAAATCGTCAGATTTTCAAGTTCCTGTTGGTCACTGAACGTCTCACGTGTCACCCAGATAACTGAATCTAAGCATAAATCTAAGTTAAAACTGAGACTTTTCATCAAATTTGTTTTATTCCCCAAGTCTTCTTTAAAAATCTGCCAGAAACAACCACTTGCGCCGTCTGCCTTACGTAAAAAACAAAAAAAATTGTGTGTTCCTTTCTGCGTTTGGGAAGCAATGAATGATTCAGATAGGCCCTCCCCTTGCATCTCTACAATTCATGAGTGAACAAGTGAACCCTGAGCGCTGCCTGGCAGGATGCCTTATGCAGCTTGAATACTGACTGCAGAATTACTCCTACATGTATTTAGAGCCACCAAAATATTTTTCCTATGTTCCTCAGACTTGAAGGCACCTCAAAATATGTTGTATGTACTAATTTAATTAAAAAAAAAAAAAAAATTGTAAATTAAATAAATCTAAGAAATTCAATGTTCAATTTTTCTTTTTTATAATTTAGGGCATTATTATTTTAACAATGCACAGGAGACATTGTTGTTGGTATTGTTGAGTTACCTCTTTCTCTTGCCATGGTTGTCCTGAATCCATGGACGTGCTGGACTTTACATTACAGTAAAAAAAAAAAAAAAAAGTGCCCGCAGTGAGTAAAAATGTGACAGAAGCACAAAATGGCCAAAATATGTTTGGGATTCTGATAGTTTTAAATACTGAATGTAATAAAAAATCTGAAAATAAGGGACATAATAATAAATTTTTTTTATTATCATTAGCAGTAGTAGTATTTACCTCATTCATCCTCTTCATGTTAGCATGGGAAAACTGCTCTCTCAGCATTCATGTTATGAAAAATGACTCAGACCGGTTCACATAAAGACTCATAATCCATCTCCAGGCCTTGTTCTGACGTCGCTGGTCCAAAGCTCCCACCAGCGGCTCTGGACAAACCTCAGGATAAATTAAGCTGCCTACCAGATTGTAAAATCCATAAAAATGGGTCAACAGAGCTCATTAAAAAACAAATTAAGCCTGTAGAACTTTGGGAGGACTCTGCAGAGTCACAGCGTTCAGCACTCAGAGGATCTGCTTCACGCCTCGCTCAGGGGCACATTGATGGAGGATGCTGGATTTGGGGAGACTATTTTTCTATTACCTTCCCTCCTAATCCTCAAGATGCTCCTGCCACTTCTGTATTGCATGTCTCAGCTAAAACAAGAGCCCTCCCTGGTGTTTATGCGCTCATTACTAGGCTGTGAGGAGCACTGGATGAAAAGTTGCTGTGCAGTTGGAGGAATTTCGCTCCTCTGGGAGGAATTACCATCTCTGGTCCAAATTAAAGGTGCGGTTTTCATTTAGCTCTGTGAGTAACAGGGAGCGCTGCAGATGTTCGGAAGCACAGGTAACACCTCCACTGACTGGATAGTAGAGTTATTATGATACCAATACCAGTATTGGAAAATGCCTCTGATACCAACCAAAATGCTGATGTCGGGGAGTACGCCAGTCTGTGCGCCGCTACGGTACCATGCGATTTCTTAGCTGCTATACGGTCCTTCCCAGTTAGCTTAGTTAGTGTAGTGTACAGAATAAGGTTTTTTCTAGATTCTGGTTTTTGAGTTGCTATTGCATTGCTGTTTTATAGTGTTCTTGTTTTTATTTACTAAATTATGATTATACTTTGCGTTTTAAAGGCATTGCTATTTTTTTGCACTGGTATCGGATCAGCACTTTGTGCAGCTGCTGCCTAAGTTTGGGTAGCAGAATCGATACTGGGAGGGACTAAATGGTATCGGAACATCTCTGCTGGGGTTGGGAATTGGCCGAACAAATTTCTGGTCATTTTTAAATTCAATTAAACATTTTTTTTTGTTTGTTTGTTTTAAGTGACAGACCTAATATGTAGTTGATGACACAACAGTGACCGTCTATTTTTACCCCGTGTTGTCACTTTTTCCAGCAGTTGAACATCTTTATGTTAACAAGACAGGGAGCTTTACAGGAACTTTGAGTACCTGCAGCTGTTTTGAAAGCTCATGGAAACGACTCATCGTATCATTGTATCATGATAAAGACAAGATATTGTGTCGAATTTTGGATATCGTTATGTTGTGATGTGGTGGAAGTTTTGACTCTTCCTGGTTGAAAAGACTTCATTACAGTGAAGTGATGTATTTTTGTGAACTTACCAGACTGTTCTCACTGTTCTTTGGTAATCTTTACCCACTTATACAAATTACTAAGAATTATTTACCAAAAAATGTCTTTAGGTTAATATTTTGAAAAATCCGCAATAGTCATCCTTACAAAACTGTCTCCATATTGAGGTATTTGGTCAAGAATATTGTGATATTTAGTCATTTTATCACCTTGGAATGCACAACAGGTCTTCAGTCACAACCCTACATGATCAACAATTATCGATTATCGAACAATTTGAAAATTCCTTATCATGGTTTTTGAGCACAGAAAGCAGCATTTGAGTCCCAAAGTGAACGTCAAAGATCTCTGAAACGAACCCGGAGTTTTGTAGACAATATAATTCAAACAGAAAGAGACTCATGACACGAAACATCACTGTAAGCTCTAACACACACACACACACACACACACACAAGAGATATGTTTCACCTGTATACAGAGTGATTACTGACAGGTTTTGGAGTGCAAATGATAACACTGCTGGTTCAACAGCCAAGATAAGGACCATTTAAACGCACCTGTGAGCTCAGAGGATATCTCCGTGTTTCTATGTGTGCGGCTACACTTCATTACATTTTGCTGTCTGAATGTTCACATTTTTGTGTACGTTCCTGTCGCAGGAGTTTGTATTCTCTCTGTGTACAGAGACTGATTGTTGGTCCAGACATGAAGACTTGTGTGCTTCTGTGCATGTGTGTCTCTGTGTGTGTGTGTCTGTGTGTTTTAACTCGTGTATGGCTCCTCCCCATGGGGCTGGTTGGCAGGACTAATGTGCAGTGGCAGACCAGTCAACTGATGAGATTCACTTGGAGTCAACAGAGAAAAACAGAGCGAGCCGAGGAACAACAGAGTCGATGAGAGACGACAGCAGCTACTGACGGACTGAAGGACTCGTTATCTCACTGACTCACCAACTGACTTCATTCAACAAAGAAAACGCTCCGGTGAAACATACATTAACTTAAGTGTACACGGTGACATCACAGGTCTGGTTAGGTTTAGGCACACAAACCTGTGGTCAGGGATAGGGAAGCGTTATGTTCTGAGGTTAAATTCCCACTTTAGTCACAGCAAACATGGCTGGAAAGAAATGTGTCAGCCTCAAACTGCTCTGTAACATCGTTCTGCTGCTTGGCTGCCGTAGCTCCTGTGCGCCATTCTTACACCATCTCCTCCTCTGTATGAGAAAAGTCCACTCACATATGTTTCATGTGAACTAATGATCCATCTGATGTGTAGCTGAACAAAGAAAACAAATTGTATCAATGCTTTGCAGAAACACACAGCGGCATTTTCCACAGAAAGTGACTAAATCACTTCAGAGGTCATGACTTCATCATCATCATCATCATCACTGTCTGTTTGGAGCCAGTGTAGTTCAGGAGGTCATTTTCTACAGAGCCCTGGAGGTGACATGGATGTGTTTAGTTTTCAAACTTTCGTGCGTTTTTTTATTCTATTTTGCGCACACATTCTAATTGCACCCATGTTTTACAGTTTGAACATGCATTGTATTCGTATTTCGCCCCCCGTTTTATTAAAAGTTATGTGTGATTTATAAAACATGCACGTGAAATAGGAATCACGTGCGTTTGAAAATAAAATAAACACATCCTTGTCACCTCTGGGCTCTGTACATTTTCAGTTACTCAAAGCAGAAATAATACAAAAGCTATTTACTTCACACTCTCTGCAGTCAAAGAGCTGTTAAAGTCATCTCCTTCCATCTTAGGCCAAGCAATTATCAGTCGCCTCTCGTACCTGACAGACAGAGCACAGGGTTGGTCCTTAACACTGAAGAGGAAAAAAGAAGCACCTGTTGACTAGACTTCATGACTGGATCCGTCAACTAGTTTTTTTCCCTTTGATTCACACTCAGCCTCTTCACAAACATGACTTTTTCTGACTGGATGATTGATGAGGACGGTGAGACTTGAGGTCAGTTGACCTGAAAGCGTAAATCATCGCAACAGTTATACAAGTTACACAAACAGAAGATTCCGTGGAGAAATCCAGCAGAGCCACAGAGGTTCAGCCGAAAGCATGAGAGGAGATGAATCCCCTCATAAGCAAAAATATATCCCTCATGTGAGCTCTTCATCCTCTAACCACTCCTCTACTTCAGTGTTCTCTCTCACTCGGGGTCAGCGCAGACAAGGACCTTCTGCTGAATCTTCATCACAGTGAGCGGCTCGCTCTTAACAAGGCCACCTGGTGCTGAGCCAATGGACTTAATGAAAACACAAGATAACAAGATAGTTCAAGTTCATTCTTAATTGTCCCTAAAGGGAGAATCACACAGTAGCAGAGCTGTAAACAGTGCAGCATACACACACACACACACACACACACACACACACACACACAGCAGCACAGAGGCAACGTTGAGGCTCTGGGTAACATTAAACATTGATATGAAAACACTGCGCGCACTAATAATCCTGCATCTATACTTCATCAGAGTCAAGGAAGCCGATTCTGAAATGTCAGACACAAACCAACGTGACTGTGATTATTGCAGATAGCTGACAGCATTCACGATGAATGTCACGTCAACATGGCTGCCAGAAACATTCAACATGTTAACTGGGGGACAAACATGCTTAATAATTGGCGAGATGCTGTTCTGCTTCGTAAACAGAAACTATTTACAGTAAAGATTTGCAGAGAAATTAGCTCTCTATTTGCTTTAGACAAGGCTACGTCTGCGTTAACGTCATTCAAACAACACCGATCTGACTCAGAACCAGGCTCTATGCAGGGCTCAAGTGATGTCACAATAACCGGAATAATGACTTTCCCAGTAGGAAAAATTCACATGAATGCTCTCTCATGTTGGAAAAACAACTCAGGGATAATTTTTTTAACACAGGTTGCCGACTTCACATCACAAATGCAAAAACATGGCAGGCAATGGTCAATGTTTGGTAAATGTTAAGAAACTTTTATATTAATGTACGTATTAAATACAAAAAATTTAACAAATGTAATGTGCAATATCTTATTAATGTTAACATCTGTTCATGTAGAGGGACCTAGATTGGTCAGAATCATTTATTTCTCTAATAACAAGACAGGTAAAGCTAATTTTCTTCTATATTTTAGAGGTTTTAAGGAATGTACTGGTGTGGCAACAAGTCTGGGATTAAATCATTAATATGACGCATTAAAATGTAAGTCATCTTCTTTGCAGCATTCATGTTGTTCCCACTTTACAACCTCAAAGCACATGAAGACAATGACGACATAGAACAACTATCCAATTTCTGAAACTCTGACCTTCCGACATCATTTGAATGCAGCATTATTGTCATTATATGTAAAACATTCAACGAAATGATCAACAGCAGCTCTCTCTGCCTGGTGCAAAACATCAAGTTAGATTAAAAAAAAAATAAAAAACCCAGATACCAAGTAAAAACAAGTGCCAAGTAGTAAAATAGTGCAATTCAAAACACAACAATCAATAAATAAGAGTGCAGTTTAAAAACACAGTGAAAATAAATAAATTGCAGTAAGGTAGTAATTTTATAACTCAACTCGAACAGAAAGAATTTGACTAAAAAAAAAATCATCTTTAGGCTTGGTTTGGAAAAAACCCACTTTGACATTTTAACTCGTATAACATTTATCGGATGTTACAAATAGTTTGACGTTTAGCCTCCACGTTGCCTGCAGCCATGCTAGCTGCTATGCTAGCTACCCTCACTCTGTCTCAGGCTAAATGTCACCAGGTGTATCTACAGGTGTGAAGAGGGACCTCACTCACAAACACTGTTTTTAGCTTCTTTCAGATCAAAGAAAGTCAGTCTCCACAGCTGTCTCTCAGTCATACGGCCGTACGTTAACTCCAGTGCTTTGTTTCTATTTCTGCCTTTACATGGAACTTGTGAAGTCGTTAAATTGTGTCATAAATTCGTACACGGGAAAGGCTTGGCGTTCACGTTGTAATTGCATAAGAGCAGCTTTGCTAGGAAACGGTTATGGATGCCAAAAGATTGCCTGTTCTCCTCCTGGCTTTCTCTTTGGAAATGTTAGATTTTAACTTTGTGTTGGAGGAACAAGAAACGAGACGATGAAGGTGACGATTTTGATCTAGATTAACATCTTGTCTACACTTTTGATCCTGTACGGGACAACACAGGCGCTGCCATTTGTGAAAACGTCAGCACATCACAACTCGTGAACCCGGTGCTTTCTGATAAATTTGACTTACGACATCGAAAATACGGCTAGAGGGGGGCGTTCAGATGGTATCTTCTCGCGAACATGGTAAACACGACCACATTTGAAGGCACCGTAAGTTCACTCATGGAGCTTTGTGCTTGTGTGTGTGTGTGTGTGTGTGTGTGTGTGTGAGTGTGTGTGCGTCCCAGTCTCCTCTTCCTCTCTTGCTTGTCTCATGTTTGTACAGTCACTTTCTCTCGCTTCACTGCTTCTCTTCCCTCCTCATTTCCCTAAGTGCCTTTGTGTGTGCACACATGTGGAAACTTGCAGTCGAACGTACAAGAACACACACTCTCACGCACACACAGGGGCACACATACATGCCGTGGCACATTGCTGGTGTTAAACAGCAGCAAATGAACCTTGAATTTGCAGGAAAACAGGGTGCATGGTCTGACTCTTCAATGTCCAATTAGGAAAGCTTTGTTCTCTCCAGTTCATTCAGCAGACGTTCAAGCACAGCAGAGCGGCTTCGGCCTCGTTGGAGAGTCCCACTATTGTTTGTCAATCAGCCTGAGTGCAGAGCTCAGGTGGAGACTGTGCACGAATGGAAAGAAAATCAATGTCAAACAAATTGATTACACTTACTTCATTAAACTCCGATTTAATGAGTTTATAATCAAACCATTTTCATGCAGGTTAATTTAATTTGGGCCACATCTAGCAGCTTATTGCCGGCGCTCATGAGGCTGCTGTGTGTGTGTGTGTGTGTGTGTTTTGAAGGCTTTGAGCCATATATGGAGTCGATAATGTGTGTTGACTTGGCTGATTGTTCTGTGTTGTTTAGTGTTTTGTGTTGCCAAAAGATAATCCTGGCCGTTGGTAAGTTTTGGGTAAAAGCAGAAGCTGCACACGCTTCTGTGCAAAGCTTTGGAGAAATGATTTTATATCCAGACTGAAGGCAAATCTGTTCTATCTAATATCTGCCTCATATTAAAAAAAAAATAAAAGTGGACGGGATTTGTGTGTTCAGGCATCATTAATCTAATGGCACAGAGTGATGCAGAGTGCGGTGCTATACTCTCCTTTGGATATTTCCATGTCAAACTTCACTACAGACAAACATTGTGCTTGTATTTCACTGCGTTTATTTGCCAGCTGGAGTTATTAGCCACAAAACTAGTTCATATTTTACACCAAAAAATATTATAAACTTATTAAAACATGATTAATCCCACTGGTTTCTTTTTTTTTTTTTCTTTTGACCTATATATAATTTTAAGAGTCTCTTTTCACATGGTTTCATTTCAATAACGGTTCAATGTTTCAATCAAATTTTAAGATCAGAGGAAAAGAAAACAAAAAACTTCAAGGAGATTCAATTGTCAGGACTCTCAGTTGATGACCCCTTGGGTTTATCTGGAGGGGCCCAGTCAGACCTGGGAACCACAAGACTAAACTAACTAGTTCAAACTGGCTCCACCCAGAGCGGCTACAGCAGCGAAACGCTGCTTCGACGCTGCTGCATCATGTCAATCAGAGGAGACGTTTTACGGCACAGACTTCTCCACCACTGCCTGCCGAGCTGCAACACATGAGATGACATCAAGCAAACAAGATTCACCAATTTGCAATCACATGGATATGGAGTAAAGTAATCATATTCGTTGTAAAATTATAATAAAATTGTTGTAAAATTGTATTTAATTGGCGGCTCACGGCGTATGGCGGTGGTGTGGGGGTGGTGGTGGGCTGGTGCGGTGTTGATGCGCCCGACCCATCTGAGATACGTTCGGTGGTCCGTGCGGTGAAGAACATAAAATACAGCCCTAGTGAGGCGAAACATCAAGCAGATAAAGCTCGTTCCAGAGCGAGAGTGAATGTCAGTTTGGCTCTCAGCCACTTTCGAGCACTGAAGGAGAAGCTGGGGACGAAGAGCGACACAGTTGGCCTGCTTTCTGTTGGACAGGTAGGTGCCAAACACAAGTGGTTAGCTTGTGCTAGCTTGCTAAATTATTGACTTCTCCGTTAAAACAAATGTAATATTCCCCTTCTGCTTGCTGTGTAGGTGTAAGCAGTAAAGGCACAAGTTAAAATACTTCTGGTGGCTGTGAGCCAGGGGGAGGGACCTAGTTTTATTGTTGTGTTTACAAGCCGCAACAAACAAATCCTGCTGACTCTACCTTTGTACATGATTCGTCTCTTAATGGCGCCGTCTGGTGAATTAGCGTCACCTATAGGTTATCTCCATGAACTCATTAACTCATATGCAGTAACTGTAGCAGGTGAGAACGAGAATTCAGTCATGATTCTTTTAACATTTCTGAAAATTCTTTCAAAATTGACACTAAATTTAGACCTAAACTTGCTCTACCTGTCAATAAAGACAGAATATGTCACTTCTCGCTGCCACAGGCAACATTTCCATGCTCAGACACGAATGATCAATTACGAAGTGAACCTTTGGACTGGGTGACATTTTGACAAAACAGGAGAATAAAGATGTAAGGAATAATTTTTCTCTCTCGTGTGCTGTCAGCCGGCCGGGTCACGTGGCCTTCACACTGCTGGATGCATCATGCAGTGCTGCAACTTTCTGTCAGTCTGAATTAATGTGAAACAAATGAATGGTTTCGACTCGAGCTTGATGAATGTCAGAGTCAGTCTGTAGGGATGCTGTGGCTGCTATTGATCGCAATCTGAGCGGGAATGTGCGATGTGTGTATGTATGCATATGTTTAAGGCAGAAAGCGCAAAGTGAGAGAACATTCATTACTTATGCGTCATCAGCTGATACTTGGAGAATTGAGCCAAGTGATCAGAAGGCTGTAACGATTTCTGGCAGCTTCCCTCTGCGGGAGAATCCTCGTTACGGCACCAACGAGGAAGACAAAGGCAATGACAGGCTGACAAGCGGTCCCAGTGCCCCACTTTATGACTTTAATGAGGAGAAGAAAAGAGATGAGACAAAGGAAGGTTATGTGAAATGTGCATTTGCTTGAAAAGAGGAAGAGAGAGAGAGTAGAAGAAGATGATGTTGTGTGTTTGTGTGTGAGATAACAAGAAGACATCCTGGGAAAGAACAAAAAGTTCAGAGTTCTTGTCTTTTCTTTGTTTGTACCTGTGTGTGTGTGTGTGTGTGAGGGGAGATGTCAAAGAGTGACATTTTCACTGCGAAAATAAAGTTTAAAAATGACAGAACAAGTGATGGACAAGATCCTAAGAGCCAATTTCATGCCCTGAAACAAATAAGAAGTTTACATCCGTGCTTACAGCTCTGATTGGGCCTGAAAATCCTCCCAAACTGACAAACAAGAGACTGCAGGCTTTATGTTCCGGGGAACCTGAATATGAATATCTGCAGACTTTATAGCATTTCATCTTGCACATATTGAAATTTTCTGGTGGACCTGCCAACAGACCAACAGACGGATAGACAAACGGACAAACAGACCAACAGACAGACAGACAAGCACACAAACAGACAGACACTGCTAACAGGGCTAACAGGAGCTTTAATCAGAAACAGAAGAGGCTCTTTGGGTTGAGTACAGTACATTGTTGCTCCACTTGTGATTTCTTTGTCGTACGTAGACTTCCTCAGCCGATTAAACCCCAAAAATTTAGAATTCACCACAGCTGCGACCAGCAGCTAATACCTTCCACAACAGTCTACAGTCTACGACAATGGTTGATGAGTTATGGAAGGGGCGGGGCTAAAACTGTAAGGGCAGGGCAATCCATGACCAATGAAAGTGTTTGTGTGTGTGTGTGTGTGTGTGTGCTTCTACAAAGTTTGGCCATGATACATGAATTTGTTTAGAAGTTTTGCACCTTTTCGTTACAGGCCACTCCCACTGCCACGCCCCCTTTTTACCAGTTGGCCCTAACAGTTATCGCTCGGTCCTTTGGCTCATGAACAACCGTTCCACTGAATGTTGTGAAAGTCCGTGAATCTTTTTGGAAGTTATGCCCCTATTTGCAATTGGCCATTAACACGCCCCCTTTTAGCCAATTCGCACAAACACAAACCCACACCTTTACAGACACACACACACACACACACATACACACAAACAAACAAACACATATACGCACACACAAGCTTTACCTCAATGTCAAATTTCAGCCTCCTGGGGCGAAAACTGTGGCCACCAAAAAGTGGGGAATTTTTGTGGACTGACAGAGCTGCTGGTCGCAGTTAAGAACCTGTGAACTCTTCCTGCAAGATGCCCAATTATCAGCCTTTTGTGACGGCAAATCAATACAGTGTCACATGTCAGAGCCATACGATACACACAGTTTTCATTATCACCTCGTCAATCATCTCTATCATCCTCAAGCAACTCCGGAATCTCCATCATCCAGTGGATGGTAGATTTCCTTTTCCCTCTGACATTAACTTCATTAATTCACTGATGGAAAACAAAATAGAAAGATCAGATAAATGATTCACCGGCGATTCCAATAATTCTAAAAATAATGGCACACAGAGCTTTTAGCAGTCGAACTAAACGACTTGGCAACAGAGAAGATTCACTTGCAAAAACACGTCCAGAGGAAGCCAAAATACTCGCTGCTCTCTGTAAGATTTGTTGGTTGCAAAAAAAGATTTCAGATCTTTTCACTCTGGTGGTCTTGGAACAGATTTTAACAATGCTGTTTCTTCTTGCGGCTGCGAGGCTGTGAAAGCAGAAGATAAAAGAAGAACTGTGGAGACTTAAAAAAACAGATTGATGAAAACGACAGAGGCTGAGCAGACTGACAGAGGAGGAATTCAGTCTGCACAGAAAGATAATTCTGTGCTTCACATTAGCCTCAGAGTTTTTCAAAAACGTCCCGTCCGGCGGTGCAGCAGGAATTCAGTGTGCAGCCGGTGAACATGGTGGGATTTCTGCAGTGGCTCGAGCTCAATGTGAGACCGCGAACAAAGCATGACGGAGCAGCACGCAAGCTATTGTTTCTCTTTCAGTCCCCACAGACGCACAGAATGATTCTGTGGGACACAACCGAGGCTACACAGTCTAATTAATGATTTCATTATTTCCATAAGTTTGTTTGCCTGAGTTTTTTTTTTTCTTCTTCTCTCATACACAGTGATGTCATTCTCATTTAGGCCCTCTATTCTTCTAATCCAGTGTACATTATGCTGCTGAGAGCAACACATTTGATCTGCGTGTCCAGAGCTTGATGGTGTTCTCCGGTTGTTTTAATGGATACTCCAACACTTAAATCCAGACCGAAATTTCGTCAGCATCTATTAAATGACTCGACGTTAAAATTCTGAATAGACAACTATGTTTGCCAGATCATGGATCTTAAAGTTGCAGCAGATAACTCCTGCAAACGAGCTAGCGAGCTAACGTTGGCTGTAGCATGGGACTGGTTGGTAAGCAAATCTGCGGTCCTTTGCGCCAGCTTGCACTTTATTTCATTTGTTGTTTCCTTTTTTGAGTCAAGTTTGAACTGAGACGAAAAGGCCGCCGGGAAAAGTTGCAGCGGAGTAAAGCGCGAGGCCTCGTTCCAGTCTGTGTGGAGCACAAACACTGACCGAAAATCTCTCGTTCTCCTGGTGCTTCCCTGCCGTGATTCGCCATTTTCACCAGACACTGCTGACACGACACACATGACTATAAAGTCGGTGATTGAACTGGACTAACGTTTACATTTATTTACTATTGTAAGTGTGAAAAATTCATCCACATAACAAAGTTTAATGTGATAAATACAAGGCACAAATTCTTAGTATCGATACAATTGATTTTCGCTTTGAAAAATGATTTTAGATCAATACAAGTCACACTAGAAAGATGATTAGCCGTTTCACCTATCAATGTAGTTTGATTATAGGGATATAAATTGATGTATAGATACAACGGATGTATTGTTACAGCCCTGGATAGTCGCATGGCTGCAGTCTTGTTTATTTCTGGGTGACAGCAGGAGAAAGTGAACACTTTCGTAAATGTGTAATTTTGCTGTAAAAGCTCAACAAAATAACCTGAATTTAAAGATCATAATAACACTGTGCTGATACAGGTTAATTCCAGACTCAGAACTGTTTATTGTCTCCTCAACTGCAATCATGCATCAATATGCACCCACTATAATTACACGGCTGCTTTGTCTGCCTACAGTAAAGCTGCTCATCGTTTCGCTGCTGTGTGAGTTACTGTCTCACCACCTGTTCAACACTCACTCCTCTACTAAGCTTCGATTACATTATTTCACTTTATTCCTTGTCTGGGGAGGGAGCGGCAAAGTGGAGTGTAAACATGTAACATTTGTATGCAGGCTGCAGTGTGTATGCAGCGTTTGGAAGTGGTGACAACAGTGACAGCGAAGGCAAACACCAGGCAGATTGAGAGTGGGAGGAGGAGGAAGTGCTGCTGCATCTTAAAACTCAACTGAAGACAGTGTTGTTGTTCATACGTGCTGCTGAATCGCCGTCATGTTTACATGGTTTACAAAACAGATGTCTTTGCTCACAGACGCTCGATGGAAACGTTTTGTTTGCTGTAAATATTCCTGTGAGGTGCTGGTGGAGCCGCAGATACAAGAAGGTCAAATCCTGTCGTGTGAGAAAGAGAAAAAAAAAATCATTCTCTCAAGTCTTCATTAAAGCCAGAGTTTATACAGATCTCTGCTGATTTACCTCACTAAAGGTCACAGCTATTCCACGCTGCTGCTGACACGCTGCCGATGTAAAAGTCATATTCAAAGAAAATCGTGGACTCCATGGGACCAGCGGGCAGGCAGATGTCTGACAGCCGGATGTCTCACTGCAGAAATCTGAAGTTTTGCAGCCAAACTGAGCTGAGCAGAAGGTCAGAGCTGCACTGACAGGATGGACTACGGTTCCTGCAGCAGCATCACAGTCTGTCTGAACTGTCCTTGACTCACTGGCTCACTGAGCTGGCAAAACATCAGTTCTGCTCCCCCTGTGAAAAACTTTTTTTTACCCAGCAGTCTGTGAGAGATCTGTCTGTACCCGCTTCTCACGTCCTGAACTCCTTCAGAAGTAAAGGTCTGTACACACTGCATGTTTTTTTTTCATGTCGATAATTTGCATGAAAATATGTTTTTAGAACTGTTGACTGGGCGTGAGTAATTTCACACAGAATGCAAATATCACACTGCGAAAAAACCAAACCTTTTAGTTTTCGGATCAAGGTCGATTCTTCCGAGCATACGCACTGTGAACAAACACGTCAACCAGTCACGATGGTCGTGTGGAGCGGACGTCATGTCATACATATCCCACAACAACAACAACAACAATGGCTGACAAGCTCATTATCTGTGTCTCAGAACCAAGCGACAACACACAAATTATAAAGACAATGATCTTAGAAAACATATGGCAGAGTATCACTGAGCAGTTTGGCTCTGCAAGTGGTGAGTAACGTTGGCTTATATAGTTTACTTTTGGATGAGGTAACATTTGCTAACGTATGTTCATTTATGGGAGACTCTGTTAACTTTTCACCTATCTGAGTATCTGGCTCAAGCCTGCCCACTGTTGGTGACTGTCGCGTTGTATTTTTACTCAGTATTTTGTGTTTGATGGTTGACAAGTTCTGCCACGTTTTTACTTGGTATTTGTAACAAGCAAGCCCACTTCTCCTTCTTTACAGTGAGCTATCAAAGCTCTTTTGTAAATTTGTATTCCCCTGTTTCTGTTGCAAATCTGTGTCGCTGCCAGTGTGAAGAGTTTTGATCAAACATTTCGCATCGAAACGTTTCACATTTTTGCACACCTGGTGTGATAGGCCGGGAGCCAGGTCCACCCCTCAGGATGTTTTTTTGCTACCTTTTTTTCACTATAATTTTCTGTTATCCCATACATTGGGCCATCATAAGTTGGTAACCTCCACCCCCAACTCGGGGCCGTTTGGCCTCAGGGGCCAAAAACCCCCCTTTTTGGGAAAAGCCTCTGGCGTAATGATGTATGGGTACTGCAACTGCATAAATGGTCAGATAAGTCTGAAATTTTGCATGGTGTATCCTGACACATAGGAGAAATTATCAGAATAATATTTTGGGGCTCACTGCCTTTCTATTTTTAAATATAACTCTCACTTTATCCCAAAACACAAAAAAATGTGTGTCCACCTGACAAATTGTCATCAAAGCTGATAATTTTCAAGCATTTTATTATACATATCACTGCCTTACATCGATATGAAAAAGTTCCTACATTTGCAAGCTTCAATTTAAGTCCAAGATGACCTTTCTATCAAGAAGATTACACCTGTCTTTTCCAAAGGTCTCCAGTGTACCTCAAATCGGAGAAAACGGAACTTTAAAAGCATTACTCTTCCAAATGGGATTAAGCATGTTTTTGTTCATATAAACAATATCTTAAACAAGAGTTGAGATTTGAGTTATTTACTGCTACAGCTACTTTCCAAGTTAATAACATGAAAAGTGAATAATGTTACACCCCCCTCAGGGGGTATTGGTGCATCAAACTTGGTACCCAAATGAGATTTACTGAAGAACAAAGTCCATGCAACACATGGTGCTCTGAGCAGAAGAAATGGGTAATATGCTGCCATCCATTAGCTGACAGAACTGGAATTTCTTTCTTTCAATGGTGTAAGACAATCACCGTACAGTGATCATTTTTGATTTTTTGTTTAACATCCTCTCGTTGACATAACATGACCCCCTGTCCAAACAACCAAACATAGACATACTTATATAGCCACTGAAAAAAAAAAAAAAAAAAAAAAACTGGATTTCAGTTGAACTGATTTCAATTGTTCAGAAGAGTTCTTCTTCCTCCTCCTCCTCATCATCATCCATATTTGTATGGAGTTCATCTGCGGAGTCATCTTCATCCGCTTCCTCGTCTGCCAAAACATCAACAAGGGCTTTGGGGATGACCTCACCCTTGAACCATAATGTTTCTAGTTTGCCTTTCTCAGGGTTTATATGGAATCCATGGTCGAGAGGGGATGGGCTCTCCGAGTAGTGCTCTTGAGCCCTCTTCCAGATGCATACCTGGAAGTTTACTCTTCTCATGTGCTGTAAGAGGACCCTCTTTCACGGTGGGAAGGTGGAGAGGTCAACACAGACACCATGTCGAAGCTCAAGGCTTGAGCCACACATTTTCTTTACTTTTATCTCTCTTTGCCTCATCAACCTTCTTGATTTGACGACTGAAACCATAGAGACGACAGGTAAACTCTTCAACACCACTGAAAATCTGCTCATCAAGCTCCCAAGAGTTCCCCACTTGAGCAAAGATAAACCTAGAGTTGTCATTCAGAATTTTCATTGGTCACACCTTGCCTTTGCCTTTGAATGCTGATGTGCAGTCAGCACCAGTGAATGCATACAAGGCCAGGAGAGCTGAAACGTGTTCCTCAGAGTAATCTTCAGCCAGCTGGTTGATGTTGATCAGTCTATCTCCCATGTCAAAGATGATGTTGACAGTTAATGACTTTACATAATACAGGAGGATGAAGAAAATGTCAGTCTTTTGCTCTGACTCTGACTGTTGTGATGTGAGGCATTTTGTTTTGGATGTACTGTATGTAAATGATCACCCTCGCATCCATTTCTTCATGTTTTGAAGATCTCAGGTAGAAGCTCTTGAGAAATCACTCCAACATTGCATCCTATCTTGAAGGCTTGACAAGCCTCTATGAAGATAACAGGCCTTCAGAGGATTTCTTCCATCATATCGAGAGCTCCAGTGATCCAGAGGTAAATGAATGATTACCTTCTTGTTTTCATCATTTGTGAGAAAACCATTCCAATCAATGGGTTGATGCATATTCAGCCCATTCACCATAAAATGTTCACCGCAACCTCTGCGATCCCTCTCAGCTGATTTTGGTGAATGAAGACAGTCAAGGTAAGTGTCTGTGCTGAATACTGTTTCA
>JAQLOL010000012.1:614771-629452 GCA_029783665.1 Naso thynnoides
CTGCCAACAACAGAGTGTCTGCAAGCCACACCGTCAGTCGGCTCGAGCTCGAGCTGAGACGGACCAGTTTACTCCACCGCAACTTTCGTCTCAGGTCAAACTGGACTTAAAAGAGAGAGAGACAACAGACGAAATAAACGCGAGTAAACGGCAGCAGCGGATATGCTTCAAAATGAGTGTTAGCTTGCTGGCTCCTTTTTTTTTAGAAGTTATCTACCACAACTTTAAAGAGTGATTCTATTGGTCTAAGTGTAGTTGAACATGAAAGTGACCAGTTTGTATAGCAGTATCCAACGTGCGAAAAGATGACGGAGTGTAGAAAGAACCTTGCAGCTTTTTCTGTTACTTGCCTGAAGTTGTGGAGATTAAATCTGACAGTATCGGATACCTTTTTCACATGATTCCTAAAAGGAAGAGTGTTGGATCCAATAACACATCAAGGCATTTGAACTCTTTCACAATGTTTAGCTCTTTCCCTTTCAGAAAAACATTGAAGAGTTAACGAAAACATGAATTCATTGTGATTCAAGTAAGGCCAAATACTAACTGGCCCTCGGAAATGTGCGACATCGCACGGCCCATTTCAAACAAGCTCAGACTGACATGAAACTGTTTAACGTTTAGTAGAAAACAAGTGTTGATATTTGAACACGTCACTCATAGTGGGATGCTGAAGCTGCAGTTCATCCTGTGTAGGAAGTCAAATGTCCGAAGTCTGATTCATGAATATTCATCCAATCAGTGTTGAGACATTCAGTGGACAGACAGACAGACGGTTCACTAACATGAACACAACACTGATGATGCTCAGGGGGTTTTTTGTGACCTAATTTAACTTAATTATCACTAATATTTACAGTGGACTCATTTCAAAATGGACTAACTGGGATTAAATACACACTGGGATTTAAACCAGTTCTCTCTGTACAGTCTTTAGCGGTCCAGTATGAACATAATTAATTACCGTGACGACAGATTCGCCTGTGTGTGTTCCTCTGCTGCCCTTCAATGAGTGCCACACAAAACACAGCATCCTGACGAGGTTTGACTGCGTACACACGATTAATGTAATCCCTCATAATCCACATGCTTTTTTATTACACAGGGATGATTGGAGATGTTAAGTCATCTGTACAGTACTAAGGAGTTTATGTTACATGTCCATGTGAATCCCTGAGCCTCGGCAGTAATTAGCCATACATGCTCACAGGGGAATTTCATTCCACGGGTTTCAACCGCAGCAGCTTCCTGCAAAAGCTGTTAATTTTCAACACACGTTTGGTGTACGGCCATCTTCTGTGGCACGCAACGTTTAATTTTCCTGAGACTACACATTCTAAATCAGTGCCATTTATAAATATACAATAAAACCGTAAGACATTTGTTTCTATTATTCTGCATGCAGCTGATGCTTGAATTCTTTAGCATGTTTAGTCCCACTGGAGTCACATTCATTTGAACATTTTTAATATTTTAAACATGGAAACAGCAGCATGTTTTCTTAATGAGTGTGACTGTATATTAGACATGATTTTAAGTTAATGTATTAGTGCATAAATCTGAACAATAACCTGCTCTGTTGGTAAGCACCCTCTTTTATCTGCAGGAAGTCTGCGACGTGCCGAACGTTTCCTCGCTGCTCTGTGGGTTTAATCTGATCTGCTCAGCGGAAACATAAAGACCAGAAGCAGGTTAACAGTGTTAGAGCATCAAGTATAACTTTTTAATAGTTAATTTACTGTATTATTTGTTACTGATATTATCTACAGTAACTCTCTAAAATAAA
This sequence comes from Naso thynnoides, assembly GCA_029783665.1. Lineage (NCBI taxonomy): Eukaryota > Metazoa > Chordata > Actinopteri > Acanthuriformes > Acanthuridae > Naso > Naso thynnoides. Next base: position 616,558 of record JAQLOL010000012.1, read on the forward strand.
AGTCAGCTTAGTCACAGTATCTGATGAGCTCAAATGATTATGGCTATGTGATAACAAAAACTTACATTTATAAAATCACTTTTTTAAGATAATCAGTTGAAGATGATTGCTGATTGATGAATTATTGTAAAAAAAAAAAAACCTTCAGAACTCGACTGAATGAAGTCGTGGACATCCAAGAACAAATTATTCAGTGGCTGTAGGTTATCGTTCATGGAGAAATGTCTGTATGAAAGATACCGTTTCACCTTTGAGTCCATCATTTCTCTTAATCTTCTCTGCCCACATAAATAAAATATTGCACATTCCGGATTGCATTATCATCAGGGTAAATTTTTTGCATTGTCCTCCGAGTCTTCACCGTCACAACATCGGACATGTTACAAAGCAAATGATGAAAAGATGAGCTGCTGCCAAACATTTGGGCCCCATCAGATTACAGCTAAACAGCAAATTATATTCAGCTGTATGAATATTGTCAATATATAAAAATGTTTCTATGTTTCCTATTTATTGGACACAATGCAATTGGCATTTTTCCTTAAAAAAAAAAGGGTTAATTTAGTAAAACGACTATGATCATTGGTGAGATGATGTTTAGAAGTCCAAAGTAACTTTTTTTTTAAAACTTACTATTTGAAGAGATTTATTGAACATTCACAGTAAGGCCATAATTTAACTTGCTTTGCAATAGTGACAGATCTCACCTTTGCATTTACACCTGGTATTTTTAATGCGTTCACGTTATCCACATTGAGATCGAATCTCTCTCCTCTGCAGCAAAACCTGCACATGAGAAGTCTCCTACATAACTTTAACACCCACTATATGCAGAGCAGAGTGTCAGGTTACTGCTTATGCAAATGGAACATTTCCCACAGCTGTAGCTTCATTTTAAAAGCATTTAACTGGCAAAATGCTGGTAGACTTTTATTTTGAAGTTGGCTAATCAAAGAAAATACAATGTGCTCAGTTAGCTTCGCTAGCTTAACGCTATCGATCATCAACAGCGTGTTTGTAGAGCTAAACGACAGTCAATTTTCATTTTTTGACATCAGATTAATTTAACATATGTCTAGTAGCATTTTTAAACCACCTGTGAAAGTGATGCAACAAGAACCGAGGGTAGATGACGAGCTGCCTTCAGAGGACAGGTGAGTAAACAAACTCCTCATTCATTTAAGTTACTAAGTTCTTTATTAGCGCCCGAAATGTTTTAAAGTAGATGCTTTCTGCGTTTCACTTTGACTACTTATCCATCGTCCTGCTGGTCAGCTCTCCTTACTGTCGCCATATTTAAGCGAAACGCTTCTGTGTCTTCAGCAGCTCCGTGAGGCGACTCAGCTGGATGCACGATGTAACGTTAATTGTGGCATCTGTCTGTTCTGACGGTATTCATTTTTTTCAAAAGGCAAAATGACAGTGGGACCAGTAACACTGACTACCGTGGACTGCAGCAAGCCTAATGCGAGCAAGTAGTACGGATTGCATTTACACCTACATAAGATCGGAACACAATGCGAGGCAGACTACCTTCAGATGTGGTCTGGCAGATGCCATCACAATCTGATCTCGACGCATTTACACCTTGCATTAACATGCGTTTTTCCTTATCTGGATAACTTATCTGGATACAGATCACATTTTGATGCCAGGCGTAAATGGGGTGTCAGAGATCAGGATTTGGCTCCAAGTTTGTTGAGCCTGCTTTCTGAAAAAGGGGCCAGGAGGATGGATCGACAAAACAGAGAATGATGGTAAACACGGAGTTGCTTTAGTCCGAGAAGTGCTGATACATATTGGTTTAAATGGAAATTTTTTTCATTTCCAACTATATTTGTTTCATTACAGTTTGAGCTGTGTAAAGGTACATGATCTTGAGACTGAGACTGCGTTTACACATTTGTGTTCGCCTGCTCTCACTGACTCAAAGAATAGCCTAAAGAAGTTATGAGGAGAGAGAGAGAGACGCTGTCATTCTGCGAGGAGGTCCAACGAATGTTTTAATCATAAAAGGAGATTTTTAAAAAATCACCTCTTCATTGTGATCACTGCCTGTAATGCAAATCTGTGGCTGTTTGGGTCGTCATGTATCGCATAGTGATTCTTTGCAGCCATCGATTTCTCCTCACAAATACTTAATTCTACAACCGTAAAAAGGTCAATTTCTCAGTGATGACTTTAACTGTAAAAGAGGGTTGGAGAGTAAACTTCTTAAATTATTGACTAGATGAGGTTACTGCTATCATAGCACTCTAACGCTGAGAATCTGTGGGGAAATATGTTCACGCGATGGGGCTGTTATTGAGAGTCTGATATTCCGTCGACAGACTCTATTTTCTGGAGACCAGCTCAAAAGGTCAGTGAAAGCTGTTTTCATCAAACCTGCTGTCCTCATTCATACAGATGCTGTGCACAAACAGGTGAGGACAAATGAAACACGAACTGTGTGAGGTTATTTTCCTGCAAACTGCTTCACATGAAGAAAACTGCTCAAGAAGGAAGTTCAAACTGAGGAGCAGGAAAATAGTAATGATGTCAAAGAGCAGCAGAGTGGCAACGTAAAGCATGCTGTATTACAGTCTGAAGGTTTGATGTTTGCAATAAAATATCTGCTCACACCAAATTAAAGACAATTGATCCTTTGCTAAGTCACTCTCCCCGTTACTGTGTCTATCTATGTCTGTCAAGCTTTCAGAGCTAACATAGAGCTCACACTGTCACTATCTGCACTCCCTGGAGAGATATTGTCTAATTTTTGGAAAAACAAAAAAGTGATTTCAGACAAAAGCAGACAAAAGGTCTGTAATAAGCCTTTGAATGATAAATACAGGATGTCAAAGTGACTCGGCGCTTCTCTTAGTAATAGTGAAAATGTTCAGAAATATGCATGTTAGCATTTCAGCTCTGAGCACGATGGCATGCTAATGCTAGTGTTTGGCTCCCAGCTTCAGTACAATTAGCATGACTGCAGTCACGTCTTACATGTCCACGGGTACAATACTGAACATCAAATTGCTCCTGATGGCTGTGCCGTGTTTTAGCCTTGTTTCCGCTGAGAGGTACAATTCAGTTTGGTACGGCACCGTACTCTTCAGAACGATACCCCTAGATCTGGTTTGCATTTCCACTGCCGACCATACCCTTACTTGGTGGGCGGCGCTGTGCTGCGCACCGCCAAGGCACTCTACCATTTTTACGTTTCATAAAGTTTTTTAAGATCCAATTGTTACTAAAGCGTACGTCATCATGGAAGAAAGACAAAGGCAAATGAAGTATTGTCGATGCTCGTTCATTTTACTATGACGTGTATGACATGTATTTGTGACAAATAAATCCTCTTCAAGTTGTCATTTTGACATTTAAGGTGGACTGATTAATTCATGGTGTAACTCATGAATCAAACAACGTGTAAGAAAAAGTTCTACCTTAAAAGATGCATCTAGCGGCTCAGTAAATGAAATGTTTTTTTCACTAGTAATGTTAAAATTATGACAAAGAATAGACGTGAAAAGGCTGGAAAACATTTTTCTCTGTTGTATCATGTTGTTGTATCGGGCAGCATGGTGGCGTAGGGGTTAGCACTGTTGCCTGACAGCAATAAAGTCCTGGGTTTGAATCCAGGTCCGCTTGTCTGACACCAAGAGCCTGCAGGGTTTCACCCGGGCTGGGGTAGGACCTTTGCACGAGCAAACATACGTGAACGTGACTCGCTTAGGAGCTCCAGGCTACAGTGAACAGAGAGGCTAAAAACATGGCGTCAGTGGCGTTTTTCAAAACAACTTAGCATGTCAAGGCTTCAGGACACTTGGATTACTTCAGATGAGCGGCATGGAGGCATTTTATGGTTTTACTATGTTTTTTTATGTTTGAAACTTTCACATTTGAAACACCATTTGTTTCAATTGTTTGGGAGATTACTGCGATGCCTTCTCCTGTGAAACTCCAGCAGCATTTTGTGGACTAAAAAAATTCACTCAGCCTTCGATCAGTATGAGGGTGAGTAGATCATGACTGAATTTTTATTTTGGGTGAACTATCCCTTTAAAATTCCGTAATTTCATTACATGTAACTAGTTCTTCCCCGACACTGTTAGGGTGAATGCTGACCTGTGTTTTAAAAGCGCTTTAGGCAATAAAAAGTCTAGAAAACTGAAACATAAAGAGTCGATTTATCATTTAAAGGAAAACTTCACTTTTTCGGGGGTTTAGAAAATCATCCACAATCCCAACGTAAGACAAGAACATAGATGCCTTTCACTTCTCTGTTAATTCAGTTAGTTGCTATATAGCTGCCTCGCGCTGGCTGTTTCACATGTTCAATGAAGTAGTGGAGTTGCACCATAACCGCCCTCCAAAGCCCCTAAAACACACCCAAATAATCTCTAACACCTCCATTTACATGTTGTGACCTGCATATTAACTACTCGATAGACACATTGTTACTGTGGGGGCAAGTAAAAAACTCGTTTAAAGCACTGTGACCAGTCAGATGATACAGTCGTGAATGTTGCAGTCACCCCGTGGTCACAGTGTGTGTAAATGTAGCATTTTGGAGATTTTCGGATGTGTTGTAGGGGCTTTAGAGGGCGTTAATGGTGTGTCCCTACTATTTCCATTGAACGAGCAAAAATTGCCAGCGTGAGGCGGCTATCTGGAGACACACTGAGCGCACAGAGAAGGTAAAGGCATCTACGTTCGTGTCTTACCTAGGGATTGTAAATGATAGGCTGAACCTCCCAAAAGTGGAGTTTTGCTTTAAAAAAAAAAAAAAATTCCCTTGCTTTACCTCATCTACCTTGTTTGCATGCATATCTCTGTCAATGCAGAGCACTGAGCAGAACACTGCTTTCATCTTTGCACTGACAGAAAAAGAGCCCAACGACTTCAAGACAACAAAAATATAATTTTAAGTGAACAAGTCTCTGACTGTAATTCATGGCCACTTGTTCCATATATATTTAAGGTTTCACAGTCACACCACGTTTTTTTTCTCTGCCTAGATGGAGCACAGACATATGGGAAAAACATTACATCACACTCATTATCTCATTAAAAGGATGGAGGATGTATGGAATCCACATGGGTCTGAGCCTGGCTTCAAATGCATAATTAAACATCTGAAAGGTTTAGTTGCTGTCTTCCATTTCCTCACAGTGACACAGAATGCATTAGCAGTGCACCGCCGCTAAACTACATTCAAGCTTTAAATGTTCATCTGGGAAGGTTTTAACAAGAGCTGGATCAGCATGCACAACACGCACTGACTGAAAGCAACAGAAAACACAGCAGCACCTCTGATGCAGGCTGCAAGTGCGCTGCCTTGCTCAAAGGCAGAACATGTGTCAAATACTGGCTGATTAGTGTTCTGCAGTTTGCTGTCGGGCCCAAGCGATGCAAATTAAACCTTCACAAACTCAGATGTCTTCTTATAAGCACTGCAGTCTTACTTAGTTTTAGCTGTGTCTTTTGCAGTGAAGCAAACAGTTCAGTCAGACATCGTTTTTACTGCACTTCACTGCGACTTTTCGACGGAAGTCACTGTGGTGGCTCTGAAAAGCCGGTCCCAAAAAGAAAAAAAAAAAAGAGCAAAAAGAAAAACACAACAAATCACAAAACACAACCGCAAAACAAAAACACATCTGCAAATAGACACAACTACAAATAAGAAAAAAACAAACATTTTTTCATTATTATTGAAAGCTAAATTGTACACTTGCCAGGTCATGAATTTTACATTTTTGTTGCTGTGTTTCATCCATTTGTTGTTGTGTATTTCTCCCCCAGCTGTGTTTTATCTTTTTGCCTTTGTGTTTGTCACGATGTGGCGTTGGTGCGGAGGACCCAAATGCAGACAGCCAGGCAGATGGTATTCAAAACCCCAGCACAGAGAGTTTAATGAGTGAAACAAGAACTAAAAGCGAGCTCTTCAGTGCCGTGCAGACACATGTAACAGAAGACAATGCTGCAACAAGACTGACATGGGAAGTCAAGACTGATATAGGTAACATGAGGGATGACGACTAACAGGACACAGCTGAGGCAGACAGAGAACTAAATACAATTAAAACAGGTGAGGCAGGCTGGGGAGACAAAGCACAGGAGAACACTGGGAAATGAAGTCCATAGACAGGGACGGACAGGGTTCATGACAGTGGCTTGTCTTTTTGCTGTTGTGTTTTTTCTTTGCAGTTGTGTTTTATTTTTGACGTGTTTTTGTGATTATGATTGGCACTTCAGGGCCATCGTAAGTTACACATATATCAAGATTTTCTTTTTTCCTTTTCCTGTTTGTGTGCAGATGTGGAAATGAATTTTTGATGGAAAATGTCCAAAGGCAACCCAGGAGCCTCATTTTCACTTCTGGTGTAATTGCAGTAACGAGGTCGGCACGTGTGTAAATCCCCCACAGAAGCGTCTGCGAGGATTCAGTCCTGCATGTGCTGTCAAGGTTTGGGAGGCAGACGGGCGACCGGCGCAGCAAAGCTCCATCATCCAGCGTGTGGCAGTGACACCGAGCCAGATGGTGCTGATCTCTGAAGCTCTGTGCTGCGCGGCTGCTGCTGCTGCTGCTCACAGACATCATTACACACCTGAAAACACACCACTTCTGTCCATCCAAGAAAGGATAAACACACGAGGGGAAGAACCAATGCAAAAATGATTATGATATCACAGTTTTCTCACACTCACTATTTATAAAGGACAAAGAAAATCCAAATTTATATTTGATGTCCTATTGGGGCAACAAATTTGAAGCCTCTCTTTAAAGAGAACATTGTGTTTTCCTTCTTTTGAATGTGTTTTTGATAAAATGTCAAAACTCTGAAAGTTTTTAATCTCCTCCTATTTGAAAAAACGTGCTGATTAAATATTGTAATAAATTCTTTTATGTTGCCTTCAGGGGAATCTCAGAGGGTCAACTGTTGACACAGAGTCTCAATGAGCATTAAATGTTGTAGTCAGGAAACACAAATGGGCAAACAAACATTTTTCTTAAACATAAGATTTCCTGCACTGCCCTTCAATGCAAGCACGTTTTTTTATTTGAAGCCTAAACACATGTTGTCATTTTACTGATCAGGAGAGAAGATTTAACTCCATCTTCAGAAATTCTCTTTTTGCAATTGTAATTTGCAAAAGCAAATTAGGGATTTATTTGATGTCTATTCATATTTTTGATTAACATAATGAGGAAACATTTCAATAAAAACGAAACAAAATTACGGCCATTTTATGTTTCATATCAACACTGTTTTTTTTTTGTTTTTTTTATGTCTTATGGAGACAGAGGACATTTAAGCCCCGCCCACACCAGAGGGGAAAACACTCAATGGCTCTCCACTGACTTTATATTGTGTGAAGGTGCCTCCTCTCACTCTCAGTGTGCCAGCAAACAGCAACAATGACAACAACAGCAACAATGACAACAACAGCAACAACAACAAAAAAAATGCCCAAAAACTGCTGTGTGCTAGGGTTCACTACTAACAGGTTAAAGAACCCAGAACAAAGTTTTTACAAGCTGCCGAATAGAAAAACTGAGCCTTTAAGAAGAGAAAAGTGGATACCCCCATGGTGAAGTGACTGAGAAGAGAGCTGCACAGTGTGACAGCATGAAAAAAAAAACAGCTAGTGCTAACGTTAATGTTACTAACGTTAGCCATAACTGCCAGGAAGGTGGGTCCACCCCATCGGCCTCGTCCCCGACACCCCTCGTCTGTGACCACTGAAGATCCCGACGATCCCGGGCTCACAGAAAACATTTTTCCTTTACTGTTTGATGACAAAATTCAACTTCCTTTACATGAAAAATATGTTTATATTTCCACCAATCATATGTGTAATACAAGGCACAAGATAATTTGTCCTTCTCCATTGACTACAGTTTGGATTTTTTCCCGAATTAATGTAAAGTTGAGCAGTGTGACTTGGGCACCCTATAGAAGACCAGACTTCACCTGCTCTTATAGTTTCCTAAACTAAACACACATCAAGTTTTTCTCACGCCTGAAAATAAGACAGGAGCGATTATGTTTCTACTGTTAATTGACCTCTGAGGTTTATCATCACTTTGCTTTTCAGTTCTCTTTCTGATTCATTCTTGTCTTTCTAATAATTGAGGATCAAAGGTTTAGGATTTTCAATTTCAGAAACTGCACTGATAATAGTCGACACAGCCCATTTAAAAAAGTACTTTTATCTTAGACGAGAATGATTTGCTTTGTCCTTTCATTTGCTAATTAAGTGCTTCTTTCCTGCCTCAAGTCCCTGATAAATATGAAAAAGCTCCTCCGGTGGCACAGTGAGAAATTGGCCATTGAAAGCCACAGTGAGGGGAATGATGGAGCACACAGAGGCGGCGGCACGTCACCACTATTCACACAATTCATTCCACTTATTCAGAAAAAAGTCCTACATGGTTTGGCTTTAATTGCAGGGCGCTCGCTCTGTCGTTTAAATACGATATTAGAAAGACAGAGTGATAATCATCTGGTTAGAATAGCTCGGCTGCTGCAGCCGATGATTATAGCTTCTGTTGCAAATGTGACAGTGCTCGCTGGGTGTATGAGAGAAGAAAAGCAGCAGTAGGAAGGAGTGTGTAGGTCACAATGATGCCATTCAGAGTGAATTCATCCAACATCTTTGCTGTGTACCAAGAAATTACTGTTAGCTCGCAGGTGTATTGATAAGAATGGAGGTCGTTTAACAAATCTGCTAAACGGAGCAAAGTTAACGGCTTCATTATAAATGTCAGGGCCTAGTCCTCCTCCTGTTGTGTTCTTTTAAATATTAAATAATTCTGTGTACCTGCTTTGAAATTACTAGTGCATTATAACCAATTGCAAATCCATATTTACATATATCACCTCCTGTTGTTCAGTTAGACATTTCTATCAACCAGTCTCGTTTTTGACAGCATTTTAATTTATTTTTATTTATAGTCTTTTGACAAAAACACAATTTAAATTTTGTCATATTTTAGTCATCCAAAATGTGTTAAATTTAGTCTTATTTTAGTGGACAAAATTTCACAATGATTTTAGATGACAAAATCTACAGTAGATGACAAAATCTACAGTAGATTTTGTTAACTGATATCTTAATTCAAGTGCAATGCATTATTTTAATATTTCTCTGGGATTTAAAAACTCATTTTGAACATCTGTTTACATGTCATAATGGAATGGTATTAAGGTTTGGACAAATGACAAAACAGACATTTTGAACTGTTGTCAACCTGTCTTAATTTAGGCATCTTAAATAAAGACAAAACCAACATGTTAATTCAGTCAGAGAACAGTTGAGTGTACATCTAGTACTGGGCTTTTCAACTACATTGTTAAGGGGGCCACATTTTCAGAAAGCAAAGTGTCCGGGGGCTGGACATTAACCCTTAGCTATGATTCTCATTATGAATGTATACAAACTAGACTGGTAGGGATAAGGATTGTTGATTTTTATTGATACCATCATTATTTCATCTCTAATGTCTATTTATGGGCCTGTTGCTGGAAAAAACAAACCCATTTCTTATTCAAACAACTGTTGATCCAAGTTTCTCATCAAAAGCTACATTTTCTTTTTCCTGCCGTTACATTTGAACACGTCATGATAACTTTTTATTTTTCCCTAATAGTCATTTACTGACAGGACCTTGAACTCATCACAATGTGTAACAAATTGTTCAGTTTGATAACTAGCTCTTATCCTGCAGATTTCAACATGAGATTCTATTTTTAATTTACTAACGGACGTGCTACAAAGTTTGTGTGCTCTTACAATGGCTGCTTTGAGTGGAGGAGGTGGAAGACTGTCACACAGCAGCAGTAGACGGAGTATAGCAGAGATTTTTTTTTCTTTTTTTTTTCTTTTGAAACTTAAAGACGGTTGAAGGTACATTACTGCATTTTGGCTTACGTTGAAGAGTAATGTGGAGGATGGAGGTTGTATTTTTTTTTAAAAAGTGCGACATTAATTGCATCGCTTCATCCTTTTGCATGTTTAGTTATTCTGGAAATGAACTCACCACGAGAATTCTTCCTTTTGTTTACTACCTGTTGACTCAGTTTTAAGTTTTATTTAGCAACTGTATTAGACAGGTGATGTATGTTTGTGCGCAAGCGGTTTGATTGAAATGACTCAACTCATTAAATCGTAGAACCCCAGTGGGCCAGTATGACTTCATTCCCAGACTGGAGTTGGTCTGCGGGCCGCCAATTGAATAGGCCTGCCGTAAGCCAAAGGACAGCTGATTAACTGTTTGGGCCACTTGCCAAAAAGGGGAGTGGCCTACAAAAAAAGCGCCTAACTTCTGAATTAATTCATGTAACATGGCCAAACGTTGTAGAAACACACACACACTTTCATCGGTCATGGATTGTTCCACCCTAACAATTAGGCTCCACCCCCTTCCATAAATGATCAATTATTTGTCAACTGCAACATTTTTAGCTGCCGGTCGCAGCTATTGCAAATTCATGCTTATTTAATGTGTTGCTGCTTCATAATTTCAGTTTACCATACTTTTATTCTGAAAGGGTAACTAAGGGGTCACCAGTCTTCACTTCAGTTCTGAACAAGCTGGAATTTACAGTCAGTACAATATTCAACAATATCTGTTTATGGTGCACTACATCGCTGTGGCTACAAATTTGCCACTTTGTTAGTATAAAAATGTCAGTTAGGGTTACAAGACTTGAATGTTTAACAATCCTAGTTTCCACTCATTGTTTTCAGATCCAGTGTGAGGATTCAAACCGGCGTTTTTCTGGTCACAGACCTGCTTCCAAAGCCTTTAGGGGTTCTGGCCTTGCTGTTCCACACATGCTGTTTTCCTTCACTGAATCTACATTTAGATACAAACAGAAAATGGAAGTGCAAACAAAATAACACTATTTAAATCAATTGGCAGCATTATAGGGTAAATAAAGTTGTTGATCTTCTAAATTAAACATACACTGTGGCCTGAGTTGGTTTCCACTGTTCTTTTTTTCTTTTTCTTTTTCTTTTTTTTGAATGAATGATTAAACCAAAAGTGTTTTGATTTACTGCATGATGAAGTCACCTACAACTGAATTGTTGTCATTTTTGAATTTTAAAAGTAATACAATACAAATGTCAGCCGTTTTCAACAATTTTGAGTGAACCGTGCAGAGAACAAAGCAAGTACTCGGGTCTAGTAAGATGTGGGACCTTCATAACCAGGCAAAAAGTTTACCTTAAATGAAGCAGTGAAATAATCTTTTATTCACACCTTAATGCAAAGACAAACTAGAAAATAAACCAAACCACGCACACTTTAGTTGCCCCCTCCTCTATCTGTCAGACGGTTGAAGCATTGGAGTCACTCTCTTCCTGTGAGAAGAGAAACTTGTGTTTGTGGGGATGGAAGGATGAAGGGATGAAGAGATGGAGGAAGGAGAGGAGGGAGAGTTCTTGGCTTCTTTGTTTCCAGGCCTTGATGTGTGACCAGCAGCTCTCCTTCCCTCCTCCTTTCCTCCCTGCATACACCATACTGCCCAGCTCCTCTCCTCTCTCCCTCCCGTCTTTCCCCTTCCATCTTGCCTTACCGAGCCTTCTTCTTTTCTGTAACTTCTTTCTCTTTCTCCTCTTTCCTTCTCCTCCTCTTCTTCCTCTTCACCTCCTCCACCTCTCCTCCTCTCTGCCCACCCATACTGTCTCCACAGGGAGCTGCTTCACACTGAGAATGAATCAAAAGGCAAAGGAGAGAAATATCCTTTCAACATGCATGCACACACACGCACACACACGCACGCCCACGCACACACGCAAACACACACATGCACACACGCACACACACGCACACACACACACACACACACACACACACCAGAGGACTGTGTGGGAATGAACCAAGGGGCCTCGCTCAAATCCCTGTCTCTAGGCAACCGGCAAGGATATGCTGGGGGAACAGCATTAAAGTTGGAGAAAAACTAAAAAACACACACACCGCAAACACACACAGGAAAAAAGACAGACACACATTCACACACACACTCAGACTCCCTCTCTTTCTCTCAGTATTTGTAAAACCAATCAGAAATGTTAAGCAATAAAAAAAGCAAAGGTGAGTGAGCGATGCATCGTGTGTGTAGAGAAAACGATGAAGAGTCACACTGAGTGTTGACCTTCACAGGTTTGACTCAATACCAATAGTGATGCGGAGGTGAGCAAGAGCACAAGAATGTGTGTGTGTGTGTGTGGGTGTGGGTGTGTGTGTGTGTACAGCACTAAAAATGAATTGTAACAAATGTTCATTTGCGCTTATTTTTTGTGTGTGTGTGTGTGTGTGTGTGTGTGTGTGTGTGTTCGTTTGTGCACAAATCCTTGCGTGTGTTTGTGTGTATCTGAGTGTGTTTGTCTGCCACCTCTGCAGCTGGCCCTCCATCAGCAGATTAATAAGCTTTGTTGCCACGCCGACCGGAACCCAGTGACAACCATCCAGACTCAAAGCATTGTGGGTAACGGACTGACTGGCCGCAAGCTGGCCCTGTTTTTACAGCTCTGTTTTGTCCCACACAGTGCTCCTGGATGTGTGTGTGTGTGGTGTGTGCGTGTGTATGTGTGTGTGTATGAGTGTGTGTGATGGTTAATTGCTCCTCTCTTGCCACCCTTCTCAATGACATCACTGCGGTCACAGATGTTTTTTTTCCCACTTCTAGGACCCCTGGACAGACATACACACACACACACACACACACACACAAGAGCTCAGGAAACACTTCCAGACTTTTGATTCACTCTCACTCCGTCTCTGTTCATTCCTTCCTCCTCTTCGTCTTTCCTTCAAATCCTCTTTTCTCATCATTTGTGCCAAAATATTGTTAAAATCACCAAACCTGACAAGCAAATAACTTACTTTTTTGTTGTT
>JAQLOL010000012.1:636693-653086 GCA_029783665.1 Naso thynnoides
CGATGTATGAATGCCTTATGAAGTTGTAATGGATGTATTACAAACACATTATAAAAGGTCTTATGAATGTGTTATGCACTAGCCCGTCAAGTAAAGTGTTACCTAATCCTTAAAGTCTTCATGGAACTAAACACATTTTCATTGCTATGATTAACATCTTCTCTGCAGTCGATATTCATAGATAAATGATCTATAGTGACCTTTCAATATAACAGACTTCACTTTACAGGAGGGATTTACAGGAAACGATGAACGATGCAGCGTGTAATCCTGTGTTGCTGTTTGTAATTTGATCTGATTGACTGTTCACTCTCCTTTCAGAGCTGGATTAAGTCACTGCTAACACAGCATTTACTCCTGCTGCTGCCTCATATAGGCAGTGTTAGGGGTAAATACTATGCTACTTTCTGGCATTACTTTTGTAATGTGTCACAGTAGTATTTTACTTTTAGGAAATAATGGAATAAATTAACACATTTCTAATAAAGTTTCGGTAATATTATTACAGTTACTGCGTCCAGTAATTCATTATTACCTGAAATTAAAGGTAGAGTCTGTAGCATTTGTTCGTTGCTGTTGCCACCATATTGGGCCAACCTCACCTAATGTGCCTAACATGTTTTGATACACAAGGACACAAGGAGAAGTCTTGGACCTAGATTTAAACCCAGGACCTTCTTGTTGTGAGGCAGCAGTGCTAAACACTTAGCCACCGTGCCGAGCCACCATACACGCTAACACCGATTCCTAAGTACAAGCAAAGTGGGCAACCTCTAGCGGATGAAGCGTGATACACAGTCCAGTCTGATTACGAGAGATGTCACAGCAGAGGGACGGGTTGAGTTGTTGACGGGCAGGGGGCGGAAACAGAAGGACATCAGCGTCTAAGTCAAATAGGCCCGAGACTGACCAAGTGCTCAAAACTTTGCTCAAGTAGAGGCCAAGGCTGCAACTGTTGGCTGTCACATGGTTAGAAGATCCTCACTGACAAAAACGAAAGCTATCAGCTGTTGGCTTGCTTGCTCACTCGCGTCCCGTCTAGTTAGGAATCGGTGTAAGTGTAGTAACATAGTGTGTACTACCTGAACTGTTATACTGCTGACGCAACGTTATACAGCAAGTTACGTAGGAATGTTACATTTGTTTCGAGGAGAAGTTGATAATTTAACGAGCTAACAAGCTAACCACCGGTGTTTGGCACCCAGTTGTCCAACAGAAGGCGGGCCAACTCTGTATCGCTCTTCGCAGCCTCTGCCTCAGTGCTCCAAAGTGGCTGAAAGCCAAACCGAGACTCATCTCGTTCTAGAACAAGTTTTATCCGCTCGCCATACTTCCTTTTCATCGTGCTACGTGTGCATCCGTAACTTTCTCTGGTCTTGACGGCATCCAGTCGCTGAGCTCCGCTGTGCCCTCAACCTCACCTGCACGCTGTCATTGGCTGGAGAAAACACACCCACTCCCCATGAAGAAAGTCCTGAAAAACCAAAACTTCGAAATACAGGCAGAGGGTGGTGTGTCTCCACATAGTCACCACTGAACATTTACAGAGGCCCAGAAGTGATGATTGAGCAGCATTACTTCTGTGTGTGTCTATATTTTATTTTTAAGTAAAATCCTACTGACTCCACCTTCAAGCTTTCATCGATGTTTTTGCCGAAAGTGCGCTTGGAAATTTGTTGTGACATTTTCAGAGACGTGCGGATTGACTCTGATATCATCAAAGCCACATCCGTCAGAATTAATTAATTTATCCAGTTTTAGAACTGCAGCCTGCATTTCACAGCATCTTAATGTGAACTGTCGCCTCTTAAATAATGTCTAGCAGCTCCAGCTTTCAAGGTGATTTCTTTATTGTGCATTTTACTGACATATGAGTATTTTCTAATGATTGCCTTTCCAGATTAAAGAGGCTGCTGTCAGAAACGTTCATTCGCACACCTGTTTATTGGCAAAGTCAAAGTGATCAAAGGTGTAAAATCAAAGTGCAGCACACATTAATGCTGTGTTAGACGGAGAAGAAGAATATTACATGATTCTTTTTTTAATACGTAGTCATACTCCTGTAACCTGGCAAACCAGATTCGCACAAATTCACTTTGTGAAAAAGGTCTGGATGGGGATTCTTTGCAGAGTTAGAATCCTAGAGGGCATGTTATCAGGTTAATTGTGAAACTATTGGAGCAGCCTTGAGCCAATCAGCGTTGACTGTGTGACATATGCTGTGGTCCCGGCCATTCTGTGAAATAGACAGATGGGTGGAAAGGTTAACGTCCAATCTGTTCAATCATCACATAAATGCTGTTATATTGTCTTGTAATTGAGATTCTGACCTGCCATGGAAGACAGAAAGAGACAGTTGAACGTCTTTTTGTTTGAAATTGAATCACATTATCACCTTGTAGATGCAGCTACAGCTAACCGCTAACAGTGGAAGCCCCGCCCCCTCGCTCCCCTGAGACAGCGGCTCAAACATCAGAAAATGGTAGCCTGCAGGCTACAGACAAGACGAGTGGCGGCTAACGTTAGTCTCCCACAAGCTGTAAAATAATCACATAGACGTTGTTATATTGTGTCGTGATTTGGCTATTATTGTCAGTTTTAGTGCTTTTTTTTACTGTGTTTTTTAACATGTTGTGTTGTTCTTGAGGCTAAGTGAGTCTTGTGTCCGCATCGCACAGATTGGTAAAGGACTCGTACTAAAGGCTCCTATTCTTCTTTACATGTTGAAATCACAAACAAGCAGAACATTTCATGTCCCCAAGGTTGCTGTCCGTCTGGTCAGAACATTCCTTGTATTTAATGTTCTGTAGTTTTCAATGACGAGGGGATTTTGGGAGCCTGGTAAACCGAAGCCGTAGGCCTCCGCCATGATTGAACTACTGTGAACAAGCGATTGACTTCTGCGTCATAGAACTGAACCACTCCCACTAGTTGCTGATTGGTCCAGTCAAAAATTTGTCCCTGCAGTTGTAAAGACGGGCCTCGTTACCAGACTGATTCTCAGTGAAATCTGGGCGAAAAGGAGGGCGGAGCCAGGCTAATACTGCTGCGGTTATTCTGGTAAAAGTAACACAAAAAGTAGTGTAATCAGTAACTTATTACTCTACACAGAAAGTTATATTTTAGTGTAATTCATTACTTAAAAAATGAGGTAATCAGTAACATGTAATATATGACATTTTGGAAGTAAGTTGCCAAATTCTGCACGTAAGAGACTTATATTGCGCACACAAATGTCATATTTTTTTTTCTTTCTGATGCCTTTTTTTTGTTTGTTTGTTTTGTTTTTGTTTTTTGGGGGGTTGGTAAGTAATCAATATTGATATTTATTATATTTTTAAAATTTGAATATTAACATTTTGTGTTGCTGTTAGTGTTAGAGGGAGACTTTTCACTCATCCAGCTGCAAACACTCTGAATCTGCAGCTAGTATGCAACATGAGAGTCACAGGTGTTTGTGTTCACCTGCAGCACTTTGCAGCTCTGAAAGCAGCTCTAGTTTCTTTAAGAGAAATATTTTTCTTTCACAGTATTTATTTCCTTCACATGTGTTTGTGCAAGGTGGACACAATCACACAAACATGATACAACCAACAGACAAACCATGAGAAACACGAGAAACCCAGATCGTTGCCGTGGACAAAACAAAAGTATTTTATGTTGTAACCTCAAATATTATCACAAGTGAACATGTTTTGTGCTGCTGTTTCAGTATTTGTTTTGCTAAAATTCAAATAACAACTTAAATTCACATCTAGGGGTCATTGAGCTTAATATACAAAAGTGACTGTTTTGGATAAAAATGTTTCATAAAGAAAAATAAACATCTGTCTGCAGTCAAAAAGTTTATAAGAAGTTCTCACTGAATTTGTTGCTTAGCAACGCTAAAGTGAAAATAGTCACATTGAGCCTCAGCTGCTTCAGCGGAAGATGCTTTGACTTCAAACATCACTCACACGAACATTTACTGCGTGGGGAAGAAGAGAAGCACACTCATAGCACAAGTTTTTTCAAAATAAAAGTCAGTTAAGGTCACTCATTTGCTATATTTTTTAGCTTCATTAGTAAAACAGTGGGGTTCTTGTCTTGGACAAGAAAATCTGATGGTGGAACTTTTATATCATGTCACCCTGATCCCTCCCTCCTAAATCATGACTAATGTTTACTGTCGGATACGCGTGAAAATGCCAAAAGGATCAACTTTTCAAAAACAAGTGTCAGCTCTGACAGTCACGCACCTTTATCTGTCTAGTGTGTTTCTTGTGTACCAGCACTGCTGAGTTCAAACATATTTTACTCTTAGACGCGTGTCGGCGAATGAATAACCAAATATGAAACCGTGTGCTCTGGATCCAAACAAAAAAGAAAAAAAAAAAAAGATTTCATGCATGGATAAAGATTTAGCTTCAAGCTTTTTTTTAACCTTGAAGACCCAATGAAATGGATATCAGAGTGCCGTGTACCCATGTACTCCGATGAATTTATGTATTTCCTGCAAAAACAATAAGATAGGATGGGACACGTTACAGAAAATGATTGCCATTTAGAGTTGCCAATTGCACTGAAAGTGAATTCACTTTCACTTTAGTCTTCACTTAAGCAATTTTTTATCATTTACTTTTACTTGTAATTGAGAAATATTTCAGCAATGGAACAGTACTTGTCGCTGAGTACAAATTTTCAGCACTCTTTCCACCTCTGATCAAACGTAACAAACACTGGAGTCTCTGAGAAAACAAATCCCTCTCAACAATGAGCGACTGTATGAGGTTGAATTAAGTTTCATCTGGTTTAAAACAGACAAAAATAACCTGAACTGTAGGAAGTCTCTCGATATTAACTCATTTCTCTCTGGGCTGCGTGTAGGAATGAAAATTTCATGACTTTATTAGAAGAAGAGCTTGCGCGTGTGGGAAGGCAGCATGTTGAGACACTCCTACAGAAATCTAGGTTTAAACTAAAAAGAAAACATGAAAGGGGACAGGCTTTAAAATAAAACAAGAAGAAAAGGATGGATGGACGGAGGGAGGGAGGGAAGAAATAAAGGGAGTTACAGAGGAGGGCCGAGAATGCCCTTTGCTTTCACACGGTGCCCCTCTCATTCCTCATAAGACATCTCAGTTCCTGCAGCTTGTTACTTTGCTCTGGGCTGCGTGACAGTCCCTGCCTCCCCTCAGCGGGGTGTTAGCCGTGATGAGAGGAGGCCGGAGGCGGCAGCCAAGATAGTGAGCGAGGGGGAGAAAGAGAAGGTTAGAGGAAAATGATAGAGGGATGGCAGCATGAATAGCATAACAGAGGAAGGATAAGAAGCCGGGGCAGGTGGTGGACGGATGAATGGATTGATTGATGGTGTGGGGAAAGGAGGACACTAGAGGGAGGAGGTGCAGCGGATCAAATGGAATGTGATGCTGAAACATAGAACAGCGGCAGGAGGATAAATGGAAGGAGGGAAGCTGGGATATTTGAGAAAAGAAAAGGAGAGAGGACGAGCAGAAGAGGAGGAATGGATGATTTCGTGCAAACTAGCAAAGTTTGAGCTGCCAAGGTGTGAACAAAAGAGAGACGGCATGAGAGAAGAGAGCAGCTTGCACAGAGTGACGCATGAGAGAATCCTGAGGAGCCTCCAGGCAGACTTCCACCAATGGTGGGTGAATTCCTTCATCCTACAGCCCGGTGCCATGGCAACGCCACACACACTGGCTGCAAGTCAAGTGTAAAGGCTGGATGTTAGCCCTGAGAGCCAGGATGACGTGGAAGAAGGGCTAATTCACATTTGCCTGCTTTGAGTCTTACGGCCCATCGAGCATCGTCTCCTCTGTGGATGAGGAAGGACATGCTCCTCCTACTTCCACGTTCCAGGTGGAGTTTTTATTAGCGGAGAAAATCAAAAGTTTTACAATAACATGTGAAAACAGTGCGGCAGTGAGATGAAGCTCCAGAGAGTTATGAGCTGAATCTGCAGCTTCTTTATGAAAAACTTACAGATCTGTTCCTGTTGTGTGTGAACCGTCATGAGTAAGCAGCAGCTGCATGCAGTTACACCTGTTTCTGTGCTCACTGGTTCATCAGCCACCAAGACCACATCAGGTCAAGAGTGCAAGGAGCATGCTGCAGGCTGCAGTTGTGGTGAACATTCGCTGGGCTGTGCACAGTGAATGTCCCCAAAAAAGACAATTATCTCAGCAATTTTCTCGGCCACACCAGCATCCCTAACTACCACCATTTCTCCCCAGATTTGGCTTCCTTTGACTTTTTTCCGTCCCCCAAAATGCAGTTTGGACACAGAGAAATGGATACCACACATGAACTAGCAGCCATGCTGGCTCTGATGATGATCAAGCGAAGTACCTTTAAACACACTTTTTTGCAAGAAATCAACAGCTAATCAGAGCCAACAAAAACCGAATCACAAAGTAGAGGTGCACAGGTAACATCTTTCTGCTTCTCATACACCCTCTCAACAACAGCAACACATCACTCGAACAAAAAAACCTGAGCATTATTTAGCTAATTTGATTTTAACCACAGCAAAATAAAACAGCTGCCTGCGGCTCGCAGCTCCGTCTCTCTCCCTCCGTCCTTGAGGAGCTCAGGTTGATACGTAAATCGAGTAATTCGAGGGCAGCGCTGCCACGCACAGCAGGAATAGTGACAGAATTGTGTTAATTAGTGCAGACAGATGTTCGATAAAACAGAATGTAAATTAATGAACAAATAAACACACAACATTGACATATATTTATACTTATTTTCATTTCAGGAACCTTAACTTTAATGTAAAGAAAATAAAATGCAGCCTAACCTTCACACAAAAGTGAAGGTTGGAGGCTTTCAAGGGAACTTGTGTCCTTTTTCCGGGGAGCCAAGCTCCCTTTAGCCACCTGCACTTCAAACCGTGCTTACTCCTCTCTGACCACGTGTGTTATGATTCGCTCTGGCCTTCCTAGCCAGCTTAGATGTAAGTTGTTTTTTTATCTTTTCCTTTTTTTCTTCTTCTTGTCTCGTGCCTCCCCTGTAGCGCTCTGGTGGAGAGGCTCGCCTCACACTTTAAAAACCACTGAAAGAGTTTCAGAGCTTTGTCTCTCGCTTCATGTAGCCATCTCCACTGTGCCCGGCTGTGACATATTTATGCATTTTCCATGAAAAAATTGATATGGCAATATATCACGGTATTTATTTTTTTTGTGATACCTGTATCATATTGTGACCCACGTATCGTGATATGTATCATATCGTAAAGCACCCAACCCTAAAGTTTAGTGACACAAACAAACACTTGTGCACTTTATTTGCATGTTTCCAATTTCAGTGCAAGAGTGATGTTAAATTTCATTTCTCATTTTGATGTTAGGGCAGCTACATCGGTGTGTTCAGTAACTTACCAACGCTGCTCGAACAAATTCGAAAGTAAATTTTGAATCAAATTGTTTCGACTCCATTAGTCTGCAGAATTATCAGTATAATGTGATGTGATGTATTTAGACAACTTGTTTATCGGCTCTGTTTTGACATTTTTAGTGAATTGTGTGAAATGTTGTAAATGTATTGTGATATAGGGCCTAATCGAATGTTGACCCATGTATCGTGATGAACATCATATCGTGAAGTCCTTGCCAAATTCCGAGCCCCGGCATCTTCTGTAACAAAAATGTACAAAAGCATTCAGGTTTACTCTTAATCCTTTGTTGTTAATGAAAACAACTATTTCAGCCTAAAGTCCATGCACAACTTCATCAAAATAAATACATGGCAGATTGTTTCCATACATTAAGCTGGTGTTACATTAGTTTCCTCCTTGGAAAGAAAAGCCTGTTGAACTGTGATTTATTCTTTAAACTACAGGCACAGCTTTCATGGCCGGGTGTTGGCAAGCATCTGTGCTTCTGAACTGACCTTGGAGGTGAAACGAAAGCTCTGCGCTTTAGCAGAAGCTGTTCCTGACCTTGAACTCTGGTCTTCATGGTGCTGGATGTGGTACAGCTCCTGTGAGGATGGATGATTATCACAGAGTATTCCTTAACCTCGGCCCTACTGAGCCCACACTTCAGCCATAACAACAGGAATGTTTAACTGTCTGCGCTTGTCTAAAGAATATTAAATATTGGACTGATGCAGCAGGGAATGATAATGACAACACCTACTTATGGAGATAAATGCTGACATATGTTGATCTCAGTGTCAGATATACTGCACAGCAAAGGCGCCTCATATTGTGTGTCTAAGTGTTAAGAGTTTTACGCATCTGAGACAACACAGCGTGGTGGTAATAATCACTTCAGACTCACACAGTGTTGCCCCCCTGTTCTCTCTGACGCATGAAACCTCACCCCCTGGCCTTCACTCTGGCTATTTGCATGCTTAGTGACTTGACTACAATTAAGAAAGTGTAGGTCAGCTTCAAGGCTGGAAGCATTTTAATGTCAAGCCTCCAAACTGAGAGAGAGAGCAAATATTAAGTCCTGCTGATGTTTTTTTTTTCTTTAAGTCCACTGAGTTTGAATCCAAAAACACATTCACACTCACACTTTAAAGGGAAAGACTTCATCGGAGATGGTACAATTCATCACTTAGCTGCACTTAGACACTTGTCTAATTGACTAATTTAGCCTGGGAATGAGCAGTTTATTGTGTGTGTGGAGGAGACAGTTGTTATTTATGGTATACTGAAAAGGAAAAAGAAACAAAGTTAAACTAATATATTTGTGAAACCAAAGTACAGAAGCAAATTCATTACACTTCAGTAAAAAACTTTTACCTTAGGTTGGTTTTCAGTTAATGGGATCCCAGCTTTCAGTGGCTGTATATTGCACATCAATTAGTAAATGCGAGTTGGTACCTTTTAGTTTGTGTTTCTGGTTTTGCGGGGGGCGTTTTTGAAGAGCAGTAAACAAAGTGCTTCTGGATGCAGCTGGAAGGACCTAAAACCAATCAGGACATTGAAACATGACGTAAAGACACTTTCAACAGGAGTTTGTGTCAAGTGTGAAACCAAACCTCAGCTCTGACTTAATATAACTCACATCACACAAGGTAACTTATTTCAACATAGAGTTACAGCACTAAAGGAGCGCTATTAAGCTTTTCCGTCTTTTCTGACATATAAATGTTGTTATAATGTCAGATACTCGTGTTAAAAGATGCCAAAGTGTCACATAATGAGGGACATGCATTTGGAAGTGAGCCCTGCAGCCTGTTTCAGTTGGTGTTTTTTTCAACAGTATTTTTCCAATGATGTTAAGGTGTGCTGGGCTTCCTTTCATGGGTATGACAGCTGGTGTACGTAGCGCTGTGCCTGCCCCCTTCCCCAATCTGCTCTCTCCTTCAAGGATTACCGTCAGGACTTTCTTTTTCAGGTGAATGAGGGACAGTTAACCTTGTTAAACTTTCCTTAAGAGGCAGACACCTGACAGAAGTTGAGAGCATTCCTGTTTCCTCTTGAATTATTCCATGTGGATTTATTTACTTCCTCAACATGAGCACCTGAGCTGGATTAACGGCTAAACTGCTGCTAAAGGACTGCATGTTGCTTTGTCATGTTGAAGAGTGAGAAGTACAAGCTGTAAGTGACATTTTATCGGCACCTATCTGTATTTATTTGTGTCAGCAAGGGGGTTTTGAGTACAGCAGAGCACAGACGCGCTGGGAGGAGGAACCGACACAGACCATTTTGAGAGAATGCAGAATGCAAGGAAGAGAGAGGGGGTGAGACAGTTCTCTGAGAATCAATACTTCACTGTTCGGTCAATTGTGTCTAGCTGCTCTATAGATGTCAAAAATCAAAATCAAAGACCTTGAAATGACTATAATAGCTCTCCTTTAAGAAAACAATGACGAAATTCGTTCTATGAAGCTCGTGGACATGGACACACATTCTCAATGTTTTTATTACACTAAACATGACAACTTCTATTCCTGCAGGATGTTTGTTTGAAAGCCTGAAACACTCTTTTTAAGACGTGAGCGGAGTCACAGGGTCAGGGAGAAGGCAGGCGTGGATGGGAGGGGCTTACATTTAGTCTTCAATCAACAAAAGCACTTTGGTTAAGAGTAGTTAGAGGTTAGGGTTTGTCAAAATCCTTCTTCACACTAATATTCATGCTAGGAAGGCCGCACTTTTAGGGAGCTATTTTTCCAGGCATAATAACTTTGGTCGCCATAGCTCCCCTCTCTATCTCTCTCTCTCTCTTGCTCAGCAATTTTTGACCAAATAAAAGCAGACGTTCTCTTTAGAAGGATGAATTACCTATATCTGGCAACTTTCACATGCCCTGTATGGCAGCGAATGGGCTTTGAAAATGCAGTCTGTCGCTGAGTTTTTCTTCCGCCTCACATTTTTTTATTTTTTATTTTTTTTACCAGCCACCATTTTGCAGTCACACTTTTTTGTAAGACTTGTATTGGTTTAAATAAATAAATAATGGAACAAATAATAATTACCAGGCACTAAACTCGGCATGCAGACTGATATTCACTCACTGGGCAGAAAAATAAAATTTACTGAATCACTAAACAGCCTACAAATACTGTTGATTTCCTCACATGTAGCTGACATGAAAACTGGCTCAGTAAATTTGAGGGTACACTTGTAGGAGCTTATAGGCCTGTTTTAATATGTGGTAAAGGTTACCTGTATGCAAATGAGTCATGTGCTTTTTATGGGAATTAGTCAGGTGCAGCCTCAGAGCCTCTGCATGTTGACTGTGGAGAGAGACGCTGAAATGCTGGATGGAGATCACCATTACTGGTGAGCAGAAAAATATCACAATTGAATAACAACATTTACGTTAAATATCTTGCCACCTGTTGTGTCTGAGTTGGAGGGGCTGACGAGAGCCTGTCATGGAGAGAGGCGACATGTGGCCAGACAAAATGCAGCAGAGAGATGACAGAGAAACTGCAGCCTTATGGGATGAAGAAGACAACGTTTAGTAGGTCTGAGTAATTAAGTGGTGGCTCTAATGTAACATAATTTTGGCTATAGATTTTTTGTTAGCTCACTCTAAATGCAAATGTCGGCTCCTGACTGCTTAGCTAGCAGGCAAACAACAGTGTCTAAGAAGTCTAAGAACTTCGTGCCACACAAAACATTCCATCAGTTTCATTTATTTGCAATTCATTGTAATGCAAGCACTTTTTTTTTTTACCAACTCTCTCTATTTGTGTCCCAAACGGTCCCAAAAATAATTCACACCCTCCCCGGTCCTATTTTTTATCTATCCTGGAACAACTGGAGGTCCTTAAGCTTGAGCTTTGACTTTGTCTTTGGATTTTCTGTCCAGATTGCTAACCTGCCACTGTGGCTTGTGGGCTGATCAAAATCACTGGCCACTTCTTAAACTTATCTGCATTTATCCGGTGGCGGGTGCTAATTTCCCGCCCTGCACATGGTCTAATTTTAACAACAACAATGTAGAAGATAGGAGGAAATAGACTGGAATGGTGCTTAAAAAGTTTGGGATGCCATTGTTTCCAGTCACCACATTTTGGTGATACAAAGTGACATGGGACCAGCTGCAGGAAGGACCTCCATGTTTGTTGCTTTTTTACTTATTTTTCACTCTGTTGTGTTCAGCCGTTGGCCCAAATCTGAAAGGCCAGGACTTTAATAACAATATAGTGTTTGTCTTTTGTGTCCTATTGTTTTCATTCCTCAGCCTCTCTCTTCTGTCCTTCTGCGAAATCTCCTTGCTTTCATTGGCAGACAGATAGTTTATGTTCCTTTGTTTTTTTTTTCTTTTTTGCAGCTGTTCTCTTTAACACCACACCGATAATGAGCTTTACAGCTGCAGCGAGACAATCGCTCCCTTCTTCTCAGAGGTAAACAATTCTTTCAGGATTATGAACCAGACTACATGTCACGTTCCAGTGGTTCACTTGTAAAGGCTGATTTGAATTATAGAAAAATAAGAATATAAATCCCTGACAAAGTTGGCAAACATGCACTGGTAATTAGACGCTGCTGTTTACTGAAGATGCCGACACAAAGACAATAAATAACAGCTTTACTTGCTGTGTCAGAGAAACAGAGTGAGGGGAGGATGGATGCAGAAAAAAGGCAAACAGGAGCCCTATGATCTGTAATACAGATACTCAGTGTATACAGCAAATACCGCATGATTTTTGATGGATAAGCCACATGGCCTAAGGCAGAAATTTGGAGACTGCTGAGCTCCTTCTTCATTTTCAGTCTAGGGTGCAAAATCAACAATGGACAAGGCGGCTGTTGGAGTTTAAATCTGCATTCCTGGATGATTGCACAGAGGTTGATGTTGATTTTATATTTCTGGGAAGAGTAGTTTCGAGACAATAATGTTTCATTTTCTAGCTGAGATATCAGTCCTTAACAATCAGCCATGTGAGATGAGCAGTGATATCACACTAATTTACAAAGGAATTGTCACACATCACCAATAAATGATAAAATACATGCAGCATCATCAATCAAACTGCAACTTTGGAATATCACTGACAATTAAGGCCTGTACACGCTGAGCGTGCAATGAATAAATGACACCAAAATACAAAAATGTTCGGTTGCGAAATGTTTGGATCAAAACTCTTCACCCTGGCAGCAACATGAATTTGTGACAGAAACACAGGAATACAAATTCCTGAAAGAGTTTTAACAGCTCGCTCTGCAGAGGGAAAAACGGACTCGTGCTACAAATACTGCGTTAAAACATGGCCGAACCTCTCAGCCATCAAACACAAAATATTGAGTAAAAATACAACATCACATCACAGGCATTAACAGCGTGCGGGTGTAGGCCAGATGCTTAGATGGGTGAAAAAGTTTACATACATTAGCTGATGTTTACGTAACGTAACATCACTCACCATTTTTTAAAGCCCAACTGATCGGCGATACTCTGCCATATGTCGTCTTCTCTGTAATCTGTGTGTCGTTTGTTAAAAAGTGCTTAATGCTGATAATGAGCTTGTCAGCCACTGCTGTTTATGCTGTTGTTGTGGGATACGGTCGTGACGTACCCTCAGCACAACCATTGTGACTGGTTGATGGGTTTGTTCACAGTGCGAATGTTTGAAAAGGTCGACCTCAACCCTAAAAATAAAACGGATGCCGTTTCGTGGAGTGATGTTGGTGTTTTTGCGTGATGTCCAATCAACAGTTCAAAAGTTCAAAACCCTTTTTTTTGTGCGAATTATTTGCACCAAAAAAAAAAAAAAGCATCCAAAGTGTAAAAGTCTTGAGGAGGGGGTTTGAAATGTGATTCCAATCAGACTTGAACTGATGCATCTTCAGTCTGGACGCTCTGCTCATTTAAATTGGATGATCAAAGATCAAAAATGTCCTGCAGCACGTTAGAAAATTTGCACGCCACAAAGACGTTCCCAACAGTTACTGCTTTGAGCACGGCGCCACTGCACGGTGAAGCTCGCAATGACTGCAGCAGGGAACATCGTAATGTTCGTCTGTTTGTTCCATAGCTGAGTCTGTTTGCCGTGTCAGAGTTCAGACGCCGCGATTAGACAGCACAAGTGTTTGAACAGCGAAATGATGTCTCCTCATTTTTCCATTTGTTCTACTCTCATGTTGTAATGCTGCATCACCAGCACACGTACTGAGGCCTGCATCGTTACCATAGTAAACCATGCAGATAGGTCAGTACACAGCGATGACATCTAAACGCTGATCATCTGACTGATCACTTGGACACTCAATCTGTTTTTAGAGACAAAGTGGATTTACCTGCAGTCTGAACATGGCCCATGAGCCTCATAAAGCCGATGGAAGCTCCAGATTTAGTCGACAGTTCTCTGAAGCTTCATCACCTTTCAAACTGTTTTCACATTTATTATGTATAACATGTTCACTTTAAAAAATATATCAGTGGGAGCAGCTTTCAGGGAGAGCAGACAACATGAGTTAACTCAATCATACTGGATCTTAGTCGTGTGTGTGTGTGTGTGTGTGTGTGTGTGTGTGTGTGTGTGTGTGTACAGTCCCAGTCATGAAGATGCCCTTCAGAGCAGATGACACAGTCATTCAGTTTCCATGACTTTAATCCTGAAGTGGAGGGATTTGAAAAATTGACCCCAGATCAACGTTCATGTGACACCTGAATCAAACACTAATACCCATAATACCCAGAACCTTCATAAAGACCTGATCGTTCTTTCACGGTGACACTGAGATGCACTGAGAAACACTCGACACCGCAGAGGTCATGGGTTAATTACTTTGTAATGCAAGATTTAAACCAAAACAGCAATGTGTTTAAAATCAGACGTGCTCGTGTTCGGCTCTTTAACGTGTCAGTCATGGAAACCCCGCCTTTGCAAAATCCCGTGATTAGTGTGGAGTGTAGCGCTCCATCACCACAACCATCACTTCATTATGTCGCAGCATTTTGAGTGCTGGAGATGCACATTTGTTGTGTACAGAATTCATGGTTTTTAAATTGCTACATCAAGAGAGATTTGGAGCTGTCAAAAATTACGGAGAATCATGTGAATAAGGTAGAAAATTTGCATCCAAATCTCTCTGAAAGTTGCATCGACCAGCAGTGATGGAACAACGACTTATTTTCAGTCCCATTAAGGAGGAATTCCTCCCCTAAACTTTTCACATAGTTTGTTTTCTTAATTGTTTAAATACTTCGGTGTTTCATCATCATCTTCATCTTCAGGTTCTGCCTTTAATGACACTAAACATTTTATTCATTGGTCTTATGTCGCTAAACTTTTTTAAACGATTATGTTTAGAATGTAAAAGCATTCGAATCCTTCTAAAATCACTAAAATGTAGCACAAACCTCAGAGCTCTGGGTTAAATCATTCATAAACAGAAGAGTAACACTCAGGAGGTTGTGAACACCATCAGTCCCTGACGATTCGATCAGAAGTCACAGCTCTCAGTATTTCAGTTTACCTTCAGTAAACTGCAAACACACATGCCTCTGACTTCATACGCAAGTAAACACCCACATCTTTCTGTTTGCAAGGCTAAATGAAGTCCCTCACCAACGCAGCAAAAGTACACACGTTCTTTATTTAAGTAGAAGTACAGATACTTGTGTAAAAAAGACTGGTAAAAGTAGAAAAGTACAGGTTGTGAAATCTACTCAACTCAATCTACTCAAAGTAGGTTCCTTTAAAAGGACATTTCTAGCTGCCATTTCTGTGCAAAGCTGACTGAACCTCACATGTGAGGGATAATGCCCAACGAGGTGTCTATCATCAGGAATGAATGGACGACTTGGAGTCGTGAACTGTCCGTTGTGCAGTGGAGCATCTGAAAAGTCCATTCATTCCTGATAACGGACACGTTGGAGGACATTATCCTGCTTATACCATGATCACTTACCGAAGAAAAAATAGACCATTAATTTATATTTTCATGTGTTTTGCAAAAATAGAAATAGCAATATTTTTTTTAAAAAAAGAAATCAAAATAGAAAATTTCAAACAAGCAACAACTTTGTTTTCCTGGCAACACCAGAGACTTCAACTAACAACTGAAACAATCATTACAATCCCAGGTTCTTATGTAATGAAAATGTAGTTCAGTACTCCAGTAAACAGGACGGGTTCTAGATTTGATGTAGCAACAGGAGATGAACTAGTCCGCTCAGCTGTTAGCCAGAGAGCTAATGTTATGCTAGCTAGAGTCAAAGTCAATAACACTGTGCACAGTGGACAAACACTAAATGTAATTGGCCAGCATGTTTAACAAAAGGTCTGTCAGCCACTCAGCCATGTCATTGTCCCCAAATCCATAACAAATTTCATGAAGAAAATGACTGGCAAACATTTGTTTTGTCAGCTGCAGCCTGAAATTATGTTACAGAGCTGAACAGATGGACAGTGAAACAGGGCTGTGCAAACTCAGTTACTAACCTTTTCAAATCAAACATGGGGCTTACTCAGGTTTTCATGAGATAACCATTGCATAAAATCACTCAGTTTTACGACTTTATTTTACTGCTATCAGAGTTTAGGCTACTTCCTGCAGCTCATGTGTTACGAGCGCAGTCCTGTGGTGCTGAGAGGATACCGCACTGCAGGACTATTCAGTGTTGGAAGTAAGATATTCAAATTTTTTCATTTAATTTATTTCTAAAGTTGCAGATTTTATGGCTGAAGCTCAAAATTGGAACAATGAGCAAACTGTTTAACTGGAACTACTTGAGGAGTTCCATAGGTGTCCATTTATCAAAAGTTAAAGGACAACTTCGGTCATTTTATACATGCGGCTCTATTGCGCAAGCTACCCGAGACTTGCTATTACCAAAGACGCGACAACATTTGGTCCAGCCATGTAGCTGTCCTGGCACGGGGACACAGCACTTACAACTAAGCCATGGGGGCAGAATTTTAAACTGTGTTTTCAACGTCTTAACATACTCCAAATCAAACCCCAAAAGATATG
>JAQLOL010000012.1:656569-670316 GCA_029783665.1 Naso thynnoides
CTTGAATGTCTGTGCATATATTTAGTTTAGGGTTTACTGTAGCTAGGGATTAAGGGAAAAGGTAGGCCTACATTTTTACTGCGGCTCCTTTCTAGTATTATTATAGTATTATTATTATTATCTTAATCTCATTATACTTGTGTATAGTGACAATAAAGGCATTCTATTCTATTCTATTCAAAATGAAAACACAACTGCAAAACATTGTTGCTGTTGTGTTTCATATATTTGTTGTTGCATTTTTCCTTTTTGCAGTTGTGTTTTTCTTTTTGTGGTTGCGTTTTTGTTTTGCGGTTGTGTTTGCCTATTTGGGATTGTGTTTTGTGATTTGTTATTGTGTTTTACGTGTTGCAGTCCTGTTTTCGTTTTGTTACTGTGATTGAAACTTCAGGGCCACCGTACACAAGCAGCAAAGCACGGGTCATCTACAGAGCGAACAAGCAGTTGTTTGGCAAAAACACTGAAACAGGCTCAATGTTTGCTTCAACACAATTTGATGTCGTGGCGAAAAAAATTACAGACACGAAACTTCACATTTCTCATAAAAAATACTTTGCACAGATGAAAGTGTGAAAAAAATGGGGGAAAAAACGCAGAAGGGCAGAATTATTTGTTGCCACATTCTGATGTTTTTAAAGGTGTTCATAAAATACAGCAGAAGGCATGTGTGCTAAATCACTCATCATGTCATTTGTAATGAGGACTAACATCCTGTAAATGCTCACTGAAGTCACACAGATTGAATGTAGCCTCTTGATAAATTCACCACAGGTCAGAGTCACAGTGTCCCACATCTACGCCTGGAAAAACAGCTTAAGGACAGATAATTTGGCCCAAAGTATTTCCTGAGCGAGAGGGGAGAAGGTGGAGATTTAGCAAGAAAATGGAGTATTTCCTCAGAGATAGGTTTCCAATCCTGAGACTGAGGCACAGAGAGGCCGAGGGACAGAGTCTTCTGAGAGAGAGATAAAAGTTACAGAGAAACGAGGGCAAAGCGATGAGATACGTTTGTCAAGTCCTGGACTTGTAATGGAGAAACTACTTGGCTCTGAACCTCAGGGACCCCGTCCCGTCTGAGAGCAGGAGAGGTCGGGAATGAAGAGAAGAGCGTGGCGGACACACAACAGAGGAAGATAAATTAAGAGGAAAAACCAAACAACTGAGAGAATGAATCAGGATGAAGGAGACGGATGAAGATTTGTCACAATGAAACAACAGTTTACTTGTATTTCTTTCTCCACCTGCAGGGCGCCAACAGTTTCATGTCTGATAAACATTTGATCTGTAACCAGATGAGAAGAGAAAAAGAGAGAGACTG
Organism: Naso thynnoides; assembly: GCA_029783665.1. Lineage (NCBI taxonomy): Eukaryota > Metazoa > Chordata > Actinopteri > Acanthuriformes > Acanthuridae > Naso > Naso thynnoides. The sequence continues at coordinate 657,888 of JAQLOL010000012.1, forward strand.
ATTGTGTTACAGAATAGATAGAAAGATAAACAGGCAGTGATGGGAATCTCATAAACTCTTGAGAAAGAGTGACAGAGAAGATTAGTGGGTGAAGAGGAGATGCAGATTCAGAGGAAGAATCTTATGAGAAGGTAAAAGAAAGAGAAACATGTTTTTTTTCCCCTTAGGAAGTTGATTGAATTTAGAGAGATGTTTGAAATAAAGCCACATTATCATCTGGTAGATGCAGCTACAGGCCACAGCCAACCGCTAACAGCAGAAGCCCCGCCCCCTCGCTCCCCGGAGTCAGCGGCTCAAACATCGAAAGCATGCAGGCTACAGACAAGACAAGTGGCAAACTCAAAATGATCACATAGATGTTGTTATATTGTGTTGTGATAGTGGCTATTTTTCATCATTTTTAGGGCTTTTTTACAGTGTTGTCTTGTACCCGAGGCTGCGCGTCTCATGTCCGCATCGCACAGATCAGTAAAAGACTCGAACTAAAGGCTCCTATTCTTCACTAAGTGTAGTAATCACAAACAAGCGGAGCATTTCATGTCCTCAAGGCTGCTGTCCATCTGATCGGAACATTCCTTGTATTTAATATTCCGTAATTTTCACTAACGAGGGGTTTTTGAAAGCGAAGTCACAGGCCTCCGCCATGATTGAACTACTGTGAACAAGCGTTTGACGTCCGCATCATCGAGCTGAACCACTCCTGCTATAGCAGCTGATTGGTCCAGCCAAAAATTTGTTTCTGTAGTTCTAAAGACCGGCCTCGTTACCAGACTGATTCTCAGCGAAAAACTGAGCTGAGCAGAAGGAGGGCGGAGCCAGATTGAATCATCCAGTCGTCCAAACCGGGGACTATCCTGAGTTTGATGTCAAAAACATTTGTTTCCTGTGAGAGAATCAACGCTGAGATTTTTCTGTCTCTTCCGTCAGAGGCCTCCAAGTGTGCAACTCAATGCTCGACGGCAGAATGTGAGAACAGCTCAGTTTAAAAAAGACAAACAGGTTTCAGGAAGCGTCTGTCAGTTCTTTTGTTCCTAAAAGCTTTTTAATGTTCAAACCAATGAAGTGTTTGTGCGAGGACGTCAGTGATGTGACAGAAGGCGGCCTGCGCCGGGACGTGCAGGGAGTCCTGCTCTAATTACAGCAAATGTAATTAAATATCCTCGAGTCTTGTTCAGTGACGAGCATAAACAAGATTCGTTCATTCATTTCATTCAGTTATTAAAGTTTTTTTAATCTCACCGTTTGGTCAACATGCGTAAATGCTCTAATAGAGATTAAACGCCGTCTTCCTTTTCATCTTTGGAAGGATATGAAACTGTGATGAAGTGTTATAAAAAAGAGTCAGGAACAGGATGTCAGGATGACAATGGCTTGGTTCATTATTCATGAAGACATTGTAGTAGATGTAAAAAGAGAGAGAGACAGAGATGGAGTGAAGGACTCACAGTGGGGCTTTAAATCAAAATACAGACATACAGAAACTCAGACCTCCTCTCAGTTTAACTCAAGCTGGGCATTAACTGCAATTTGAGACCCAATTGTTGAGCCACATGACACGATTTGGAGTTGGGCCGAGTTTTGGCTTCGTCAGGTGTCGTTTGCGGTGCAGTGCACAGGGGGCAGCGAACGGTTGGATGGTCGGATGGATTTCTGGCACGTCAGAAATTTCGGGCGGCCAACTCAGACTCTCGCACAGTTGAAACAGAGCCACAAGTCGATTCCCCAACATCAAGGCCTTTTTCCCCACTGCGCCCAAGTGGCAAACAGAGCGTCTGAATGCCACGGCAACGCGGCACGCACACAACAAGGAATAAAAAGGAGCGCCGCAGTAGTCGAGTGTCTAATGTTAGCCTTAAAGTCAACAACAGTAAAGGTGGTTAACTTACCTCCAACTCTCTGCAAAATGGACAAGCCATAACATTGCTGTCCATCTGTGAGTCCGTACACATTGGCACATCTTTTTTTTAGAGGTTTCGGCACACAGGATAGCACAAATAATCAAAGCAGCAGGCCTCTGTCTGGTTAGCATTGTTGCTAGTAAACAAACTGAGCTTTCAAACAAATTTTTGTTGTCAATTGTGAACAGTCAGGATGGTCCACGGTGGCCAACAGGCCGTTTTTACACGTATAGTGTGAGCACTCGACGATTTACTCGTACAGAGCGAGTTGGAATTAAACAACAGCATTTACAAAACCGTACAGCGTATGCCCCGCTTAAAACAGCTAATGAACGTAGAGGAGTCCGGCTGTGTGTCGGACCTCCCTCACACGTCACAGGAGCTGAAAACAAACTCCTCCCTCCTCATGCATCCTCACTCACAGCCCCTCTTACAAACCGTCTCTCTCTCTCTCCTAGTCTATCCGACGGGACGGAAACTGAGATCGATTTCTGGGTCACAAGCAGCAGGACAGAGGAGATGAGATGGCACAAAACAGAGAAATGAGAAGAGTCCATTGAAATAAAGAATGACGGGAAGTAAAATGAAAAGAACACAGTGGATAAAAAAAGGGGACTTTAAGGAAAAGAAAGAGAGAGAGGAGATTGAATGGCAGGTGCAGGAACAAGCAGGTTAGACTTTAAAGCCACAACATGAAGAGATCAGCCCGCTGCTTTTTGTTGGCTGCTTTCATCGGCCAAATGATCCAGTAAATCCTTCCTCTGTGGCAGAAAAATCATTACCGCTGGGAGACATCGCTGACTCTCCTAACAAGCACACAATGACTGAGGACCATGAAAAGAACTTTTTTAAAAGGCTTCTCCACACAAAATGCTAGAGCAGAGCCGTCCATAGAAAAGAGCAGATCTTTTAAACAAAAAGTCTGAAAAACTAAACTAAAAACTCACACTGTTTGACGATAAAAACATATTTTCCTACGCAGGGAATAATAAACACAAAGTTTCATTTGAGTTCACTGATGTGTGCTTCAAATGTGAACCTGAGCCCTGATTGGAACTTTGGACGTGACTGAATGTGTTCAGAATAACTGATCCTGCTCATCATGTGACGGCCCCTGGCCTTATAGTCATTTGTTTTGTGTTTACCTCCCGTGCAGCAGCCTGTTAGTTGGAGGGCGGAGCAGCCTGAGTGCTGGCGGCATCACCTGGGCCCTGAGCTGCCAGTCCCCTTTAAAAGCTGCTCATTGGTGGCCGCTCGCTCTCTCTCTCCAGCCTGCGCATTTTGTTTTTGGCTTGTCTGCATTCTCTCACACACCACATCTCACACATGCATACACACACACACACACTGCTGACTTTTCTGTCAATTCACACCCCACTTTACTCTTAGTTTATTTCAGTTGTTTATTCTTATGTTTTTGTAAAATAGGTTATTTATAATCTTGCCTTCAGTCTGTGTCCCCCTCTGTTTGTCACGGCCTTTAGAGCCGTTTATCGTGACAATAAAAAGGAAGCATGAGCTCCATCGTTAATCTGAATCCAAGGGCCCGCTGGCAGGCCCAAGAAAACACTTTCTTAAAATTTATTGCCATAAATACACCACTTGTCATAGCTAGAAACTTTAACTTTGTTTAAACTGTCAGATTATCAGGTTTCCAATAGTCATTGAACATCTCAAGTGTGATGTCCTACATGTAGCGAAATCCAGGCATAAACCTAACTTAAAACTGTGACTTTTTAACAAACTTGCTTTATTCCTCGTCTTCTTTAAAATTCTGCCAAAAACAAAATGGTTTGCTCTGTCTACATTCTGAAAAAAAACAAAAATTCTGCGTTCTTTTGTGCACTCACGAAGTCATGAATTATTCAGATAAGCCCTCCCCTCGCCTCTCTGTAATTCATGAGTGCTGTGAACCCTGAGCGCTGCCTGGCAGGATGCCTTCTGCAGTCTGAATATGGGCTGCAGGATTACTCCTGCATGTCTGTAGAGACACCAAAATATTTTTTTCTATACTCCTCAGACTTGAAGGCACCTAAAAGTATGTTGCAAAATCTGAGAAATTCAATGTTTGTTTTTTCTTTTTTTTTTATGATTTAGAGCATTATAACTTTGTGTGCGTGTGTGTGTGTGTGTGTGCGTGTGAGACTGGCTGCTGCTGAGCTCGTCTGATTGGTCAGGAGGTTGACTGGTTATAACAGGTAATGACGGCAGCTCCTGCCAGCTCTCCTCTCTCCTCGTCCAGCCTGACTGAAAGGCAAACTGTGTTTTTGGAGTCTCCTCGATCATGTTGTGCCCGCCCAGGTTTCCCCTCGGGCGGGTCCTGTCACTAAAAAAAGCTAATGGTTCTTCAAAACCTGTTAAGAACTATTTTATTGGCTAAAGTATCTCTTTGTGTGTGAATGGTTCCATACAAACTGGATATACTTTGAAAGTGAGAGATACAAAGAGCCGTCTGAGCCTGCAGGGCTGAGAGAAATATCAAAGCACTCATCTTCATTCCACTTTGGGCTTAATGTAGTGTGACGAACTTAATGATATGTGTTTGGAGGCGAGCCTTCATATAGACTCTAAACCATGTTGCGCATCCATCTTTTTGCTCTCAGGAAAGTGGAGCTCAGGTGAGCATTTCTGTTTAATAGAGTTTCAAACACTCGAGCATCCGCAGACAAACACAAAAACCTTAAGCGTGCACAACTTCACAGAGGAACTGCCGTAGTTTGTGGTGACATTAAGACTTTAATGACAAAATAATCATTTAAAAACCAACATGCTCCTGATTTATAATTACAGATGGTGCAAGAAACAACATCACTTTTAGTGGAATAGAAGGTGAAACAAGAACAACCAACAAGTTCAAATCCTTGGATGAATTCTGACAGGAAAACATGGAAAACATGGATACTCTGTTGAAAAGACCATGAATGCATAAACAAAACTGCGGACATTTTGTTGATGAGACAACATCATTTAAATAAATAAATACCCACAAATCCAACATGAATGCTGCTGGACGAAAGTTTGGAGAAGCCGAGGGTTGCCAGTTCAGTCTCTGGAGGGGTTAAACGCCCCGCTCTTTATTTCGAACCAAAAACTGGTTTGGAAAAATACTTTGTAAGGAAAAAACATAAATTTTTCGTTCGTCAATATTCATAATATTGTCAGCATAAATGATTTCTAACAGTGATATCTGCTATTAGATATTTTGCATTTTGACAAAATAGGTTTGATTTTATCTTCTAGCTTACCAAATTCTGACATTGATAAAAATAGATTTTTTTGTTAAGCAAAAAGGAAGAAGCGTCCTCTGGACTGCTCATAAAAGACAGTAAAACACTTATATTCATTTCACTGAATTAATGTAAATGTTGGTTCGGTTTGTTTTTCTTTGTGTTTTTTTTTCTCCCTGCTCTTATCACTTCCTGCATAAATGAAATACCACGAAAACACAAAACATTTATTATTTTAACATTGTGTTTTTACTCTGTGGCTCTTTCACACTCTAACCCATCCAGCCCCTCAGAACAAACCTTGGCGGTGGATAGTTATCGACTCCTTACACATCATCTGACCACCCACTCTGTCTGTGCGCCAAATGGGACTTCCCAAGGCTCATGTGAGTCAATGTATGGATATAAACTCACACCCTGGGGAACGCGGTAAACTTTCAAAAGCAGATTGAAGACATGATCTGAAGGTCAGCGGCACGTGATGACGCTCAGATCGCAGCCTTCGCTCACTGCACTCGAGTAATTGGACCCTCCAGTCAGAAAGGACAGACTCATCACCTCTGCTGTTACTGTGACTATTTGTGTTTATATATAAAGAAAGCAAACACACAGCGCAGTGAAACCACACAAAACAAAACAACAAAGACCCTCTCTGTGGTAAATGAGAGCGCTGTGTCGAACATGCAGGTTCAGATTAAAAATAAACTCCACAGCTATCACTTATTCATAAGGAAAAGCTACATAAACAACTTATTCATCATGTTTAGAGAGAATATGAACATCATTTATCTCCACCAGCCTCTCTGTGTCTTTCTCAGTAATGCAGGCAGGTTCATGTCTTGGATATAAATCAAAATTCAGGTGTATTATGACACAAAGGTGTTTCAGTTGCTAGGAGCGTTTCTCCTGTGAAATCAAGGAGGATACAGAGCATTAAAAAATGATGGACTCTCTACAAGAGAGCCACTGGGTCGCTAACGTTAGTTAACGCACAACGCTCAGCCAGAAAAGTCACTGGCTGTTATTCATAAGTAATTACAAAAACACTGAGAAATTTACCTCGTTCCACGACAACAGCACATCCTTACGTAGAGTAAAGGAAAACAAATATGTTTGAAATAACATTACCAATCTGTTCAAGAGCAGTAAGGCGACATCCTCACCAACCTCAGTCCCTTTTCTTCTCTCAACGCTCTCCAACGAGGAAAAGCAACACCAACAGATTTCCTTGTTTGTGCCGATGCCTCGTGCAGCTCTGCTGTCGGAACACGTCTGTCCTCGGCACGGAGAAGCAGGAAGTACGCTGTAACGTTATGTCCCGCTGTCCTGTGTGTACACACGGTTAGTACATGGTGCTATTTCAGGCGAAAAACGTTAATTTTGCTCTTTCCACAATGCATGGTGGGTCAGAACCTCAATCACAACACAATATAACATCATCTATGTGATTATTTAACAGCTTGTGGAGACATTTCTGGATTGCGGTTGACTTGCTTGGGCAGTTTTCTTTCCACACTCACTCCACAAAGATGAAACACCCCCTGGCAACATAACGTCCGTTCTTGCGGATTAAATTTAAAAAGGCAACAACCAGTGAGGAAGAGTTCGGAAAAACAATCCCCTCCCTCTCAAAATCGAGTGGAGGCAATGCCAAACTGAAAGAAACAAGTCCACTCAGTGGAGTGGGCGGAGTCTCTGGTCTGGGTCCTGGCTATTTCTTCATTGTTTGTCATTTTCTTTGATTTTATTCAGTGTTGCCAGATGTACAATAATTATTGTATTTGTACGCTAATTTTGCCATCAGTATGATGTACGATCAATAATGCTGATAAAGGCCAAATGTACAATAAGTTCACCATTCCCCTGAGTGAGTTCAGTTCCCTGGTGCTTCTGTATTGAAGGATACCTTCATCTTCAACTTCATTTATTTATGTCCCCAGAAGGGCAACTGGTTTTTTTCAGCAAAGACAAAACAAACACATAGGATAGCACGTACCCGAGTACAGTGAGTTAAGAGTCGACAACAGTGGTCAGCCTGACAAAGAGACTCAACCGCATAATAAAAACAAAAACAAGGACAATGAATAAATCGTGACAAAGGAATAAATGTAAAGTGCAGAAACACCACAGGCTTATTGCGTGAGTTACAACCTATGGTCACAGTGGGACTCTGCCAGGTAAGGGCTCGCCAACTCCTCCCTCAGCCTGAATGTGAAATAGAGATGGCTGTAGGAATAAAGGAGTGCTTAGACCTGTTACTCTGAACAGGGGGGGACCTAAACCTGGAGCCTGAGGGCAAAGTGTGAAATTCAATGAACGGAGAGTAGGGTGGGGGGGCATCTGACAGGATGCTTCTAGGCTTCCTCCCCACCTGTCTGGTAAACAAGTCAGACAGCATGCTCTGCTGTACTCCCAATAGCTTGCTACTCATCATTCGTCATGTTGTTGAGTGAATTTTTAGCATTAACGCTGAAGTTCCCATACCAGCACATTAGTGAGAAGGTCAGGACAGACTCAATGCAAGATCTGTTTAAAAACAGGGTCGTGAGGGACCTATTCACATGAAAGGAAGACAGAGCAAATATTGCTGACCCGTCCTACACGGCATGTCAGTGTTATCATTCAAATTCAAATTGTTGTCGATTAGAGTCCCAAGGTACTTATATCTCTCCGCAGATTCTACCACCTGACCCTTAATGATGGGTGGATGTAGGCTGTTAGGCCTAAAATCAATACACAATGGAAGGAGTGATCGTGTAATAAGATGCAGCTGACTGTGTTTTGTGAAGCACACAGTTGCTGTCTCGTCCCAAGGACAGAGCCCCAGTGCTGTTACATTGATACGGAGCGCAGGATATAGCTTTGCTATCGAGTACTTTTCTCTCTTTCTCTCTCTTTTTTATTTTTTGTATTTTACACGTATGATCATTTTTGTCAAAATATGATCGTTTTAAAGCTGCAGTACAATATTGTCGTATTTTCCATCTGACAACACTGATTTTGTTCCTTCTGCCGAAGAACCAAGAACTGAAACAGTTCTAGGGCGCCTCTGCTGCAGCAGTCCTCTTCGTCTCCATGGTGGAACGTTGATGTTGTTGCCTTTCCTCAGTCATCACGTCCTGTGCGTACTGTACTCTGAAATACAGAGAGAGTAGTGTGGAGCTAACAGGCCTCATCAACTTTGTGTCAAATCATCTGTCATTAATGTTACAAACATTCATTTATATAAAAAAATTACACTCTACAGTTTTGAATGGAGTTAACTTCATTGATAAGGAGTGAAGAGCTGAAGGTTTGTACACTTATAGTCGCAGGCCACCTCAGTTGGTTCAGGTTCATTGATATTCTGCCTAGAAAACATGCAGCTGATCAATAATCAACAGCACACATGATACATAAGAAACAATTATTGATAATTAGTGCGGCTGCAAAACAATGAGCTGATTTGAAAGCATGGCCTTTGGCTGCAACATTAGATCTGTTGTCACGTTTAATGAAGCGTCTGTCAGCAGAAACGTTTCTCCGTCAAAACAAGCAAAACACAAAGCTGCTCCCCCGACGAGGGTTTCAGGAATTAGTTTTAGGGTTTCACATGCAAATGAGGTCGATCTTTCTGCAGCTGCTGACAGTGAAACATGATGGAGAATCCTCTCTGCTGTGCTGCTGTCGGTGTGCTCACCCGATCAGTTCCCAGCCGACAGAGATTTTTCTCTCAGTGGCTGCCAACGCACTTTTGTTCTTGTTCTCGCTGGAAGCCTACGAAGCCGTCTGACCCGCTGATTGTTTCAGCTCAGGTCTTTTTTATTTGTATCGACCGAGCTCGATCAAAGTCAGGTTCATTTCTCTTCTCTTCTTTCATTACACTGTATGAAAAAATGTTGGTTTGTATTAATTATATTGTCAGTATTATGATTAATCTCTGAATCTCAAGCAGTTCGGGGGTTTTTTTGGCCTGTCACATTTTCATGTTACTCTCATAATGCTCTAAATCATTAAAATAAATCAATCAATCAATATTCAACATTGATTTTTTTTCAGATTTTTAAATTTACATGAATTGAAAAAATAAGGAATCAGTATAAACAACATATTTTTAGGTGCCTTTAAGTCTCAGGAACATAGGAAAAACATTTTGCTTATGCTTAAATTTTGGTACATGTCCGACGTCAGTGACCATCGGAAACTTAAAAAAATCTGAAGATTTAAACCGTTTTTAAAGTTTCTGGCTTTGACAAGTGGCGTATTTATGACAATAATTTTAAAAAGTGTTTTTTCAGGCCTTGGCATTCAGAGATTTATATACTGTATATTATGTGAGTTTTTCATCTGGATTTTATGTGACAGTTCTGCTGACTGTGCGGAGCACGAGGGAGAAGTCAGAGCAGTTCTACGAGTTCTGAATGTTTTGGGAGAAGCTGCATTGATGAAAATGTTTGATTATTGAGTCCGATCATTACTAATACAAATCATTTTGTCATTTGGTAGTTATTTTTGAGGCCCATAATTAGTTTTCCTCTCAGTTTCCTGTGTTTATGTTTGCATGCATCAGAGAGAATTTACTTGATGTCGGTCTCATACTGAAATGTTGCAAAATTTAAAAAAAAAAAAATAGAAGAAGAAAAAACTGTTCACAAATCTCTACTGTCAGTCTGTTAGAGATTATGAGAACTGTGTGGATATAGGTTAGAAATAATAAACTGAGAATTTTCTTTTTAATAAAGAATGAGGGGGACTGAATTATTTTTGCTTTTCATATTAAAATTTAACTTTTTGTTACTTTTTTATGTTTTTAATATTATGTGACAAGATCCTACAGCTGTTAAGGATTGAACATGTCAAAAAGAGGGTTTTGTTACACAAGAACAAAAAATAAAGTTAAATTATTTTTTTTAAAGTTATGGACCCTCAGGAATAAAACTAAAAAAACTCAGCTTGTGATAGCCTACATAAACAAATAAAAATACAGAGGGAGCACTTGCAAAATGATCACATGTCAGAAACAATAAACTGCAAATCAAATTAAATCTACCAATTTAACTTCTTTTAAAGACAGAGGAGCAAAAACATCAAAATATGAAAAAAACACAATAAATTCTTATGAGTGGAAGCAACAAAATACATTGACTGTAAACACATTTTCTTGTATTTACAGTATTTTTTAAAATCAGCAGCCTAATTTCACTTAAAAAAAAAAAATCATAATTGTTGCGCTTGAATACATTTTGAGTCCATCTCAGGGTAAAAGCAACAGTGGCATGAAAACATTTTCGTAAACTGTGCGAGATTTAAAGAAAAGACGAGAGGTGAGACCAGCAGCTGCAGTCCGGACGCTTGCCCGTCGGTGAACTCTGCCTCGCTGGGACTGACGGTTCGCCTCCCTGCTGCTGCTCTGCATCGCTCTAAACACCGTCATCATTCGTCATCCTGCTCAGACACCGACTCATGCACTTCAACTTTTCTCTCCTCTAACAATTTCTCACAGCATCTCAGTTTTCCTGCAGGGAAAGTGGAGTGAGAGGTGGCAGCTTTAACGTTATGACATTAAAAATCAGTCTGAAGTAAATAAGACTCACGCTCAATAGCTGAAGGTGGGAGAAGTGGCTGTTTAAATACATTATTAAAAGCACACGGCCCATTTCAGTTAATTGAAGGGCTCTGGGCTACGGCTTGCTTAGCGTGTGGATTGGCTTCATCATTGTCAGCAGAGGACTGAAGCAATAGCTTATGATATATTATTTCAATTCATGCAATGGATATTTTCTTACTTAATCTACCGTATCTGTTGCCCAGAGCGCCCGCGTGAAAAGGCAGAGTTCATTTCCAGCTGACAATGTGAGCCAGCCTGAGTCACAAGCTGTTGCTGTTGTTGCTTTGAAATACGCAGCTGGAAGAGTTGTCGGATAAAACTAAATTAATTATTACACTGTGATTGCTGCTTGGAGCAAAGTTACAGCTTTGAGTGTGGAATCATTTGACTCATCAACGCGTTTAAACAGCAGAGGCGGCTGGTGGAAGATGTGGGAGGGTCGAAGGTTTGGCTGCTGACGTCAGAGGAGCAGGCTCAACAAACTCCTGATCTCTGAGCTGATTGAGCCCGAGCTGGGAAACTCTGAGTTTTCAGTTCCAGATCAGCTGATCAGAATGAGCTCAATCAACTCTGAGTAGGTTCAGCCTGAGGGGAGCGTTCAGTGAGCACAAAAAGCCTTCATCAGTGGAGTGCAGATGACATGACGGCAGAAAGCGGAGTTCAAAGTAGAGCCACTTATTTCACCTCAGCTGAGTTGGAGATTTGAATTACCGCGTGTGGGGAATATGAACGTGTCTTAAAACACAATCCAGCATGGCAGCTGCAACGTAACAGCGTGACGTGGCACGGGAAAAAGACTGCAGGGCACATTAATGTGGTGACGCTTTAAGGAGACACAAGTGTGGAGGACGAGCCACTGTGCTCGTATTAGGGCGATGGCGGTTCGAAACTGCTTCAAGCTTACGGCTACAAGGCTCTGAATCGAACTTTGTGGATGCGTTTATCCAAAGTAATTAAATGCTTTTATTTTCAGAGGATGAAGCTGTTAAATGTGAATGTTCACTAAATGTTTTTAAATAGTCAGTAAAAAAAATGTCACTCTGGAATTCTAAACATCATTTCTCTAGTGACCGTGCTCGTTTTATGAAATTATTTTAAATGGAAAAAAATGCTAACTGCCTTGTGTCTCATAAACATAAAATATTGAATGTAATTTGCTTCTCAGCTGTAATCTGATGGGGCCCAAACATTTGGCAGCAGCTCATCTTTTTTTTTTCTTTATCACCTCTCTGGTGTTATAAAGAGAACTGGTGTTGGCGAAGAATCGAAGGGCAATGCATCAAATTTACCCTGATGATAACGCCAATCTGCGATGTGTAATATTTAATATATGTGGGACAGGTTGTGAAGATAATGGATAGACTGTGAGGTGAAACAGTACCTTTCATTAAGACATTCTTGCGGGAATGATATAAGACACCCACACGGCGTCTAATCACGTCTCCTGACACAGCAGCCGCTGAGTGATTTGTGCCTCGACGACCACGACTTCATTCAAAAATGGACACGCCGTGTCTCTCTTTTCTGCTACACACTTTGGTGGGCGATCAACCTCACCAGCTGGCTGGCAGGTTTGCTTTGTCTGAGCATGTTACCATAGTTACTGACTCAGGGTTAGGCTGAACTTGCTTTGTAAATCGAAAAACTGAGTTTCCTTCATGTCAGGCTTAACATACTCAGAATTTTCACTAATCCTGCTTTCTAAAAGAGGGCCCGG
>JAQLOL010000012.1:679671-690594 GCA_029783665.1 Naso thynnoides
TGCCCCTCAAAAGAAGCTGATTCTGCCATTTTTATTGATATTCCCCAAACATAAAAATACGGCTGACAACAACAAAAACAACATCAACAGGTATGCGTGGATTGGAGGAGTATTCCTAAAATGACATAAGATAGGACTTTATTAATCCTGAAGGGAATTTTTGTGCCAGATTGCTCCACTTAGAAAATACCAAGATCTCATCTGAAAAAACATAACAGTTTTAGATGGAAAACCACAAAGGAATGCCACGATGTTTCGTTTCCAGTCTGCAACCTCTACTTCGACTACTGGGGCCCGTTTCACAAAGCAGGTTAAGCGAAAACTCTGAGTCTGTTTACCCTGAAAGGAGTGAAAACCCTGGGTTTTCCATTTAATAAAGGAAGATTACTCAAATCAAGGAAGGATGAGTAACTCCAGCCTGTTTCACAAAAAGAGGTAGCTCAAGCTCTGAGTCACATGCTGTGGTAACAGACTCTGTAAAGCTAACCTGCTTGGGAGAAGGTGTTCTTCAACAAACCTCTGGTTTCTCTCAGCCTCCTCACTCTTTCAGTGCCAGAAACGCTGTTTCATTTCCTTATTCATTCATTCAGTCCGTATGTCACGCACACTTTAGCCGAGTTTCACCTTCTGTCAGAATAAAGTCCTGGTTGGTTTAAATAGTCTGTTAGTCATAGAAAACTTGCTTCTTTTTATAGATGAAGAGGCCGCAGGAGGAGCGCAATAGTTAAATATTTGTTGGGAAATGATTCTGAGACCATGACTGGATGTCTTATCATTTCCAAAAGACTGCCTTAGTGTGCGGTGCCGTTTTTCTTCCCAGTCTGTCACATACCTGTTCAATCTCATCCGTCCTTACATCACAGATGTTACTAATCGTGGACATGGAAGTGGTTTCACCTCCAAACAGATGCTTTTTTTTTTTTTGGTAGCCTTTATTTAATCAGGGATGTGGCCACTGAGTGCGAACTGTCTTTTTCAGGGACACCTTGATCATTCTTACAGTTTCACATTCACACCTGGAAGCTGCCCAGTACAACTACAGTCTTATCTGCAGCCACTGAGCAGCTCCACTGGAGTGATTGGGGTTAGTGGCCTTGCACAAGGGTCCTCAGAGGTGGAATACGGGTGGGGCAAGCGGTTCCTTCTACTGTCACCACCCACATTAATCCTGCTGGTCAGGGGTTTGAACCCGTGACCTTCCAATCACAAGCTTGCCTCAATAACATCACGCCACCACTGCAGATTCTGTGTGTTACCATGTGTGTTTTTTGTTTTGCTTTTTTCAAATCGGAGCTTTCTTTACAGAATCGGCTATGCGGAGCTCATTAGTAAGGCCATAAGGAAAAGTGTGCCTGCTCTGAAATGCTTTTTAAACATTTTTGTTGTCTGTCCTGGCCACAAACCAATGAGAGACATCAAAGGGGAGTCCGCAGGATTGTAGATGAATGATGTAGAAGTCCTTTTAAATCAAGAATACTAAATTACATAATGTTAATACAAACGTGCTGCGACCTCAGACTGAGATTAGTGATGTGAATTTCTTTTGGGTTTTACCAGTGTTATAGGCGGCATAGATGGAACACACATTCCCATCACTGCTCCTGCTGAAGTCCATCCATATCATTAATGCGCAGGTATACTGACTGTTGTCTCAAAATGTCAAAGACTACCTCGCAGTACTGTCACTACCACAGGCTAGAGCGTGGTAAGTATCCTTCGTGCTATACCTCGCTTGTCCCTCTCTTTTAATCGCTTACACTTCACACTTGGTTTTATCTGCCCCTGCGAAGCGCTTTGTGATATTTGTCGATGAAAACACTAGGTTTTGATGGTCTTCTGCTGGGTGACAGAGGGTACCCATGTCACAGAAATCTGCTGACCCAATTACCTCGACCCTGAGCCCGCCCCCAACAGCACTTTGATGTGGCAAATTGTAGGATGAGAGTCTGTGTGGAAATGACCGTAGGCCTGCTGAAAGCGTTTTTTCAGAGCGTGCATCACCTCAGGGTCACCCCTGAGAAGGCCTTTGGCATTATTATGGCGTGTCTCGTTCTCCATAATACTCTGCCCGACATAGAGAAGACTCAGATGAAGACCTCATCCATCCAGCAGATACTGAGGGTGCCAGGAGCACTCAGAGATATTATATACAGAAATAATTTCACTGATTAATCAACACTACTACAACCACCGACACCCAGAGCGTTACAATAAAGACAATGTACAGTCATTTTACGTGGTCTTCTTCATTTCCTACAAATATGAAGCAACAGTTAGGTTCTTTTAGACATTGTTTCCATAATTAGCACAGTTCACATGTAACCATGCATCCACCTCTTACGTGTGTTTTGGTGTTTCAATTTCCAGTGCCGCCTTCTCAATCTGGCAGTCCAAGAAGATCATCTCTTTGTCTGTTTTTTGCATTTTCTTAATAAGATGCATTTTATATAACTGCTCCACTGGCTACTGGAATTACACCAAGATGATATTTAACCTTACAGTTGCTTATGAATCGTAATGTGCCATTTACTGAACATTTACTGAATGTCTCACTGTGTTCATCCGTGCTGTGGACTTTCATGGACCCTCCTGCTGCTGTCCAGCTAAGCTATATTGAAAAGAATAGGAATGTCCATTGGGGGTATCAGTAACTTAATAGTTATGTTACCTCTGTAGGCTTCTCTGAATCCCTCTCAAAGGCAGCAGACAACGTGTCGTCATCATCACCACCATCATCATCGTCCTGTGAAAATGAGCAATATGTTTCAGCATACTTTTATCTCTGGACTCCTCAGTAGCCTGCTTACAGCTGCAAGGAGTTATGTTGTGGCAGGAGGCTCCACAAGGCAGATAACACCACCAGAATCTGCTGGGACAAATAAAAAAAACATTAAATAGAAATAAATATGAAGTATGTAGCTGTAAAAACGTACCAAAAGAAAACATATAGGCTTAGGCCTGTTACATCTTATAAAAACACTTTCGGGGTCCTGGGGGGTGACTGGCTCGGGTGGACTCCCTGAGCCACTGGCCTCAGTGTCCTGGCTCAGGGCCAGTTTCTCTGCCTCTGTCAGAGGTGGTGGTGCTGGTCCTCCACCCACTTTGTGTTCCTCTGCCTTCTTTCTGTTGGCTCAGTAGAAATGAAATGTTAATTTAAGCAGAACCAATAGGTTTTTTAATTAGACCTAATTAATTAAGTAAACAGGGTAGTAAATGTGTGTGAAGACTGCGCACTGAAATAGCCACTAAATGATATTTATTACGATTCAACGAGTTAGCCCACAACAATGAGCAATGACTTCATCTGCTAGCCGCTTGCTAACTCGTTTGGAGCTTGTTTGGCTAACTGGAAGAAGGTCTAGTAGCAACCAGCTGAACAGAGTATATCGCACCCTTCCATAGCAGACTCCAACAGTAAATCATTTCTCCCTCAGTGCTCGTGTACTGGGATAACAACAGTAGTCTAATTAAATGGTGTAATCGGGCTTTAACCGTAGCTCGACTCAACTGCGCCTGTAAACGTGCTGAGTGATGATCAGGAAACTCTGCTGAAGGAACAGGGAACATTCCAGAGAAATATTACTGAGACTTTTGTCTTTTATACAGACTGTAGCAGGTTACTGAGAGGTTGGACGTCTTGTTTTTGTGTGAGTTTATGGTGGTGAAACTTTGAACTGTATAAGAAAATGTATGATGCTGTCTGCTTTCGTTCATTTCTTTTTACTGAGAGGTGGGTATGGAAGCCGAGAGCTGTTATAGTCGCTGCTATTGCTGATTATTCTATTATCTTGAGATCATCAAAATATTTTGTTAGCACGGGGTAACAGCTCATTTTCCTGTGCTAACAGAGTAAATTACGAGGTGAGCTTTCATCACGTGATCGTGTTCATGATCACACAGATTTGGCCTGTAAAGATCGCTGCCAGCAGCATCGCTAGCTTCAGCTGCACTATTCTTCTCCTTAAATGACGAGTGCTGATCTGAATGTTATCTCTAACAGAAAGACAGTGCAACGTCGGCCTGTGTTAGACCTTGATTGAAGTACAGTCTGATGCGTCGATCAATAGATTCTCCCTTATGTGACATTTTCAACAAGTCTACTTACAGGTCAACAGTCATCTACATGCTGGCGCTGGTGGCACTCCAGATCTCTGATAAAAATTATTAGAAAAGAGGAAACAACAGATTTTTTCATCCCATTATCATGGGAAAGAAGGCTTGTTACCCCATGATTACGCATTAATTAATCCCATTATCACAGGAAAACGAGCCGTTATCCTGCGATAACAAAATGATTTTTTTTTAATGAACTCGAGATAACAGAGTGAAAAAAGACGGTAGCGACCATGGCCGCTCTCAGCTTCCATCACCTGGCAGCTCATACGCATGTGCTGTACAATTGAGTTCTTGTTCTCACCAATGTTAGCAGAGAACTGCCACAACATGTCATATAATCAATTTTATATATATACAAAAATAATTACAATTCAATGCATTAAGTAGCCACAGTCTTGAAAGAGACTTGCAGGATCTGTAACAGACTCATGGCAGCCACGGGAAAGTTCACTGAGGAGCTGCAGTGACACTTTTACAGCAGGACTGCGGCCTTGTGTTGTTTATCCATTAGCCTGGGTCAGTCGGGTTTAGCTTCACCCGTTCAGGCCGAGCTGATGACATGTGTTTCCATTACAGCCTCGCAGCAGGGGACACAGACGCTGCACTGTGCTTGTCCTGCTGCGATGGTTTAAAGTTTAGGTTCACTTTCTGCTGTCAGAAACGAGCCTGTTTTTCTGTTTGCTCATCGCTTTGAGACAGATTAGGGCTGTGTTAAGTAACTGTCGATGGAACTGAATCTTTCCTGCTGCTGCTGCTGCTTCACATTAAAAGATTTTCACTGGTGAAGCAGTGGGATGCGTGACGGCCTCCTGTAAAATGGAAAAACCTTTTAGAGCCTCACATCTCTCTTCCCTCCCCGCCTTCTTTCTCTTTTCTTAAATGTTCTTCCCTTCTTTTCTGCCTCCTGCCTCGTCTCCTCCTCTGCTCCATCTTTCTCAGTGGAAGCTCAGCTTAAATAAAAGATGAGGGCCTGAGATGTGCTGCGTCCATCACCAATGAAACAAATTCACTCTCCATCTCATCCTTTCCTTCCATCCTTTGATTCGCTTTGGCTCTTTAGTGGAACCTCTTTCACAGTCCTGCCTCTTGATTACCTTTATCTGCTCATTCCACTCAAAGTTAACAAACCACTGCAACACATCTGCAGTTTGTTTGTCTTTTCTTTCCATTTTTTTTTTCAACTCTATTGACTGACATACATGTGGAGCCGTCCTCATCACAGGAGGATCCCGTTTACAATAAAATAATAACAGGACAAACAACTTGGAATTCAAGTGATTGTGTGAAAACCCTCCACAAATCAAAGAGTTTATTAACCTGATTTTTCCATCCACTCTCAAGGTGTGTTCAGACCAACAGCGATGTGAGATTACTTACAAAGTAAATGTAAAGACGTGAATGTAAACGCGCAATATCACTTCTGACAACGCAAATCACATGACACACGCGATGCAAAACACCGGATGTGGCGTCCATCGCTTTCATTGCCTTCAACGCTACATCGCTTGAAGTTGAGATTATTGAACTTTCCAGCCACGTCATATGATGCTGTACCACGACAGCCAATCAGTGTTGAGATTCTCCCCACGGCACGAACATTGTGGGAATTTACGGAACGGACATTGAATCAGACATAGCAGTCAAAACAACTGTTGCTGTGTGTGAATACAATGGCGTCAGTGTATTTACACTCTGTTTGCTCTTCATTAGCAGCAGCAGCAGCATTATTCTCGCTGAGTCCTTTCTTTCTTTCAAATAGACAAATATGCACAAGGTGATCATGACAAAAAGGTGCAAATTCAGTCGTGTACACGTACTTTATCCCTGGGAAACTTCAAACATTTCAAACACGTCTCACAGACGCCATCCTTTTTGAAAGTACAGAGTGGACACATTCTGCCAACAGATGGTTTTACTGTGAAGGGCCAAACTTTTCCATTAACATTCCTGCGTTAACACTTGAGCCGGCTGGTCCCCTGCTGCCAACATAACAATCTGAGATCTATTACTGCGTGTAAACATCAATATGTCCCATATTCCCTGATGGATACAGCACAGGCACGACCCTCTGAGCTATTCAAATCATTACCACGGCAACAATGAGATTCACCTTAACCCATGTTGCTATGGCTACAGCTCAGTGCAGCACCAGCGGGTTCTGCTTCTGTTTATTACTGCAGTTGCTCTGTGAGCCTAGTCACACACAGACAAACACGGAAATACACACACCTTATGCACACACCTGTGTGTGTGTGTGTGTGTGTGTGTGTGTGTGTGTAGGTTCAACATACACACACACACATACACACAGAGACAAGTACAGGATTAAGAAAAATTCATACACACACACCTCTGCAGGTGCTGGACACTGCTCTCAAAACCAGATGATTTTGTTGCTGCACAAGAGAGAAACTGCTTCTCCCCAAAGATGGTGCACATCAATCTATTTAGAGTCGCATACGTGACAAACTTCTTTTCCGTGTATTACACTAAACACAACTGTAAATGTTACAAACAACATCACTGATCACGAGGACAGCAGATCAAAGTGTCAACGACAGGAGCCAAAGGATTCAGCGGAACATGTCTGAACACAAACACTCAAGTGAAAGCAATGTGAATGGACACACTAATTTAATCTGGGGACAAAAAAATTCAGCACAACACACAACAGATCAGTTTCAGCAGCATTTTCAACCGCAAAACAAGAAAACACATCATCATTGGAAATCCAAACTCATGTCACCATCAGCAGAGATCGCCTCTGTCTCCTGGAAATGTTAAATGTGACCCTGTGTTTACTTTAGTAGATGTCAGACAGTATTTTTAAAGCCCATTCACTGCCACTGCAGCACTCTGACAGGGACACAAATAGCTTTAGCTCACAATAAAACACATGGACTGCACATTGTTCTACCCTCCCTCCCTCTAACATGTGCATTTATGTATGTATGTGTAACCTAATGGGCTGGATTAAATGGTTTAAGGGGCTGGACATCCCTCACATGACTAAAGGAAAACACACCGTCCTCCCATCACTACTTTAAACGTTTAATTTTGCTCTTAGTTCCGCAATTGCAAAAGTTTTGAAATGGCTTCTGAGCATAAGTGCGGTACTTGATAAAATCGCAGCACTAAGTGTTCAGATAAAATTTTTTCTATGTCTGAGTGACAGTCAAACAGTACAGTAAAATACACCTCTTAAACTGTATGATTTTACAAATGTTGTTGTTTGATTCCGACTCACACTGTACGACCAAACTGGCCGCGATGTGAAGCCAAAGCTCACAATTTATGTGCTCACACTGTACATGTAACAACAGCCCACCGGCCTCCACGGACTGTCCTTTGTTATTGGCAGCTGATTTGTCTGAAAGCTCAGAGGCTGGTTTGTTTACAGGCAACAACAAGGCAGATGCGCGCCGCATTGATAATTTGTGCTACCCTTCGTGCCGAAACCTCTAAAAAAAGATGTGCCGGCACATATGAACTCGCAGATGGCTTGGAATACGTGGACAGCAACGTTAAGGTTTGTCCATTTTACAGAGAGTTGGAGGTAAGTTAACTACTTTTACTGTGGTTAACTTGACGGCTAACATTAGCTACACTCAGATTACTGTAGCACTCCTTTTTATTTTTGTTGTGTGTGTGCCGCCATGGCATTCAGATGCTCTGTTTGCCACTTTGGGCAGGCGCAGAGCGGAAAAAAAAGGCACTGTGAAGTCGGTGAATCGAGTCGTTGCTCTGCTTCAACTGTGTGAGAGCCTGAGTCGGCTAACCAGAATTTCTGATATGTCAGAATTTCATCCAACCATCTAATGGCTGCTCAGGAGCGGATAATCGGCCCTCGCTCTCCCCTGTACACAGCGCGGCAAATGATGCCCAACAAAGCTGAAATTCGATCCTAAAGTGAGTTGTGTGGCTCAAGAATTGGGTCAAAAACTGGCTGAAATGGCACAGTGTAGGTCCAGGTTTACATCATGGAAAAGGAAATAGCTTTAACAGTAGCTGTTTTGGTTAGAACTCTCTGCAACATCGCACTAACTACATGTGAGAGTCCATGCTAGTGAAATACAGTCACCAGAAAATTGACTTTGAAATGCAGCAAACATTCAGAGGATTTAACATTCTCATCTCGTCTGAGGTCTGGTTCGAGGCCACAACACGGGATCAGCTTTGCACATGATGTTTGCTTCTGCCAGGCAGCGTGGGAAAAATGCTCCTGTGCTTCTTCCAGCCCTGGAAAGACTCTACAGACGCAGCACCACACATCACTACAGGTGTCCGCCGTCGCCTGCAGGAGGTTTTGCTGTAGCAGAGGTTGCAATCATACACGCTGCACCAACTAGCTCAGAAAAAATTCCTGAAATCTTCCTCTGCCTGCAGGTCTCTGTGGCTCCATTCTTCCTAAACAAGGGATGACTCATGACCCTTGTGTGTGTGTGCGCGCGTGTGTGTGTGTGCGTGTGTTTCCACCTGTGTGTTAACTGGGTTCCAGCCGTGATGACTTGAGTTAATGAGATTGAATGCCAGTGCTTTCTAAATGAGCTTGCAACGCAGGCAGGGACATATTAAGGAAAATGTGTCGAGTTTTTCACATGAAGTTCATAAATCGTGTATGAGAACAGGAAACAGTGTTTATAGTTTTGGGAAATGGGTTTGTCTTTCGGTACATGGCGTCGTGTTTTAGGAAGTGAAGGCAATCGGCCCCTTTTCAGTCTGTAAGTGATCAAGAAAAAAGGCGCAAGAGCTCAGGGTAAGACATTTTAAAGGTGAAGCAATTTAAACACTGACAGGCCTGCTGTGACTACTCGTTACGGTTGGTAGGTTATAATTGGACAATCACTGCTGAGGGGAGGGGCTTAGCAAATGATCAATTAGTTGGACAGAGCACAGCAGTGATGAAGCTCCACAAACACACTCATTTGTCACTGCTTCTCCACAAAATTTAGATTTACTATATTAAACAGAAGCACACACACACCCACACACACCCTGACTAATCCGCGTCCGTGTCACTCCCAGCCCTCCTAAAGTACAGAAATAAAAAATTCAATTAAAATGCCAGGAGTGCCGAGTGCCGAGGAATCACACACATTCATTACCGCCACAATCTGCCAGGCAAGGACACTGTGGAGGGGGAGGGGTCACAGCTTCTCCCCCTCCTTCCTTCTTTGTTTCCGTCTGTCTTTCCCACCACCGAGCATCCCTCTGGGCTGATAATAGCTGAAAGAGAGAGAGGGAGAGAGAGAAATTAAGAGGCCAAAGTCATAACAGTGATAATGGAGCCTTTGATTGTGACGATAATTCAGTTATAATTATAGGAGACAATGTGCTGTGAATGGACTGTGTGCGTGTGTGTCTGTCTGCGTGTGTGTGAGAGACCAATAGGAATATAAAGAAGTAAGAAAATGAGAGACTGAGTGCAGGCAGAAGGGAACGATTGTTCACATTTAAAGGCAGCCGTCGCAGGTTCACGTCGGTCTTAAAGTCACAGGAAAATGTTTTGCTTGCATTAGCATGAACTTGACACTGTGCTCTGCATATGGTGAGTGTTTAATTCATGTAGGAAACTTCTCATGTGCAGGTTTGGCTGCAGAGAACAGAGATCCGTTCTCATTGTGGGTGACGAGAATGCATTAAAAATGCCAGATGTAAATGCAAAGGTGAGCTCAGATCTTAGATAGCAAAGTTATTACCAGGTGTAAAAGGGGTGTAAACGACAACCAAGACACATCGTGACCCGATATCTCGGCCCCCTTGCCAAGCTGGTCTGGGACGCATTTGACCACATTTTATTTGCAGTGTAAATGCTAACACGTCCCCAACAGTAGGAGCTCCAACGGAGTGACGTAATAGAACCTAGACACCAGTGTCAGCAGCTGTCTCGGGCTGCACGCTTTGGACACAGGTGTAAACAAAGATGTGTCTCAGCTGTTCAGTTGGGATCAGATCGATGAAGATGCGCCCTTTGTCTGTGCTCCTTTATTTTCCTAAAACTTCCTAGTCAGCTCGTCAGTGATGCAGTATGTTGTTCTTTGTGCACCAGCTTGAAAGATTGTAGATTTCCCTCTGAAAGGAAGTCTCATTGTTGGGTGTAATTCAGCTGATGATGGTGGAGCTTGGCAACCAGAGCTGAGCACACTGCAGAGCTGCTTCACTTTACAAGCATTTCACATTCAATCCCAACAGAGTGTTAACACACATCAAGTCAACTCTTAAGAGACGAATAAGACTTTGTAATTCACTCTGTGTGTACCTCTGCAAGGCAGAGACACAACAAACAACAATACAAACTCAGCATCCACTGAGGTCCACAAAATTGCCTCCTGAACCAAACTGCTGCAAACAATATTCACATCCCTGTAAAATAGATAGAAACAACAACATGAGACCATTTTCTCCAGATCTTGAGTTTTCTGTAACTTTTAAACAAACCTTACATGTCCACATGTATGTTGATGCAGGGAATGGTAACGGTGGAACACGTTTTTATGTGCAGACATGTCGGGTATTTAATTTAGTGTCTTGGTTCAGTCAACCATTTTATCTGTGACCAAATCATGATTGACAGGCTCTTTCTATTTATTTTTATGTCCAAATTGTCACACATTCGTCCCAAAAGTCAGTGGGTGAGTTGCGTTGTGGGTACTGTGGGCAGAGTTTTCACAACTAAAAACAAGTGGGCGTCAAAAACAACGATCTCTGGTTCTGCTGGTTTGGTTTTTCTCAGTGGTGTAGTGCAGGGTATACGCAGGTATACGGAGTATACCCACTTATTTTTCAGTCTGCATTGAGTATAACCAC
>JAQLOL010000012.1:835420-861228 GCA_029783665.1 Naso thynnoides
GGCCAGTTTAAACACACACCTTCCAGATGAACCTATAGAGAAGCTCAGCACACTGTGACACACTAGTGGTCTGAGATTTAAAAAAACTGATGAGAACGCAGCGTTCAGAGCCGTTAGAAACAATCCACAGGAATTACTGCTACACACCCCTACCTCATTATTTCAAACTTTGGCATCATTTAAAATGGCAGTCTGACTTTGTAACATCATTTTTAGGTTGAAAGAGACAGAAAAGCAGAATATGTCCCCTTTAAACTCCTTTAACTGAAGTACACTGATATTTTGCATTGGTCCTCAACAATTGTTAGAACATACAAATGCCTCTAAAGTCGTGTTGGTGTCCTCTTTTTGAAAACAACTTCTGGATACTTTCAGGTATAAATGCTTACAGCTTACATGATTTGAGATGTTTTTAGATCAACCAAATCTTTAAATTTTAGCACCTTTAAGTTAATAAAAAAGAGAGTAAGTTGGTTCTGTATAGGTCTTTTCTTTTTGTTCAACTCGTGTGACTCTCTTTTGGAGCATGAAGATTTAATTATTTGTTTTATGTGTATTTCCCAATACTTCCACACAATAACTTTTATATGGGACCACAAGGGAACAATGCAAAGCATATAATGATTTTTCATTTCAGAAATCTTTTTCTTTACGCAGAATTGCAATTGACTTAGAAATGTTTGTTATATGCTTTTATATGCGTCTTCCAGCTGAACTTAATGTCTATAATCACACCAAGAAATTTAATATCTGACCTTCTTTCTGTTTTGAACTCATTTATCATTAGTTTGTTTATTGAGCTTAATAAACAGTTACCAAGTGCAATAAACTTTTTTTACTTAAAGGTGCTGTAAGTGGTATCTAATTTAATTATTATCAGTGTTGACTGTCAGAATGTGGAGCTATTTAAAAACTTATTTTAACAAAGTGTAAATCACTTAGAGAACCTTTAAGTGTTAATTTGTAAAACTCAAATCAGATTTTTAGCAATGCCAATTCCTTTTCCACTGTATTCAGAAGTTGTTTCAAATTCTCACCAGAACAAATTTAAATTTGTATCATCAGCGAAATTTTGAATTGACTTATCTGTATGCTCTCTCAACAACTATCAGACATAAAGTGCATATGAACATCCATTGTCCCCTTTTTTATTGATTTATTTATGTACATGTTTTACAGCTGGGCTTTGTGTTTTTTCTTTTTTTTTAAATTTTCTGTCTTTTCTTGTCCTTTTTTACGCCTTTGCTTCTGGATCTCAAACAGAAAATGGTTGCTATCTCCGAAAACTATTTGAATGCTTCCATCCAATCACCAAAAACCAGATACAGAGTAAAACCAAAGTAAATGAGCAATGTGGCAAACCAGTCAGCAAGTGTGCAGTTGTCACATCATGGTGATACTGATGGAGTCACCTGACAACCAGTGTTATGAACACCTGCATCACAATTACAGAGGAGAAATTATTAACAACGGGCAGAGAGTGCCTGGTTGCTGGAGCCATCTCAGTCGTGTCCATTCACACGTGCCCAGTCAGTTCTCAGTTCACCTTGAGAGGAGGAAAGAGGAAGCCTCTATCTGAGCTTTGATGTGGGACTGGAGACGGAGGGAAGTTCAAAGGCCATGTCAAGGAAGAGAGAAACAGAGCGAATGAGCAAGAGATGGTGCCGGGTGACATGGGAAGACTCTAACCAGGCTACTCGAGGGGATAGCAAGGAGACTCTTAATAAGGACACGAGCTAATGAGGTCCAGGGACACGCGATAACACAAAAACGCCATGTAACAGCTTTCCTCTGCACCGCTGATATTTCACCATCATAATAAAATGACATGTTCTGTGTGATCTTATGAAGAAAAGGTTCCGAAATTGAAATAAGGACCTCTAATAGGAAAAGCAAGGCCATGTGAGGAGCATGTTTTTGTTTACCAGTGCACAGTTTCCTTCATAGCACATGCACATGTTATTCAAAACAGGATGCTTTTTGAAATAATTATGGAGGGATGTTTGCAATTTCATCTGGCCATACAAAAACAATCCCTCTTGCAACCAGATGGAACGTATCATTTCAGAAAGCTTAAGGATGGAAAATTCACTGTCCTACTTTCGTCTTTTTTTTTTTGGAGTTATCGCTGCAGTGAGAGATCTGTGTCCATGATCGGGAACGGAGTTGGGAAGTTTGAGATGTCAGATGGAATTTCTTTCCTTCTTGCAGTTGAAAGGTTTGGCTCCAAGCTTCCAGACCAGATCATGTGGTGGAAAATATTAAAATGTTTATGACTTTGCTAATGACTGAGATTAACTTGTGTATGAATTCCATTTTTTGGCCAAAAGCGATGGAAAATTATGTAAAGAACGCATTGTTTCCTCCTTATCATTTGGAAAAAGCCAATGGGGAGAAGGTGTGGAGTGAGAACCGACATTCCTACATGTAGCCCTCATTAAGCCAAATGTAGAGGGAAAGACTGGTTTAGATTCATGGCCATTCCCAACCTCGACTCAATTGGTGCATCTGAAAAGACCTTGTGATAGAAACAGCATGCCACAGGAAATTGAATGCAGCTGCATCCCTGTTGTTTGTTTCAGTATTATGGCTCTTTTTCCTCCCTTTCTTTGCTCTTTCACACTTTTTTTCAGGAAATGAGGGAAAGGAATCAAGGCTTTTTAGCTCTCCCCATCATGATCCTGGGCTGAAATAAAGGTTTACTGCATACACTGTAAATCCAGTGATGTTTTCATGCATGTGATTGGATGGCATCATCTGCCCTCCCCCCACCCTGAGCCCTCTGTGGGATTTTTGCAGAATCTCTTCGTCAGCCATTACAAGGAAAACCAGGAATTTCGCAATCACAACCCGGGTCTTTGGAAGTGGATGTCAGGCTCAATCAGCGGTGCCCCAGTTTGATGTTCGCAGCAGTATGAGGCAGCTTCAGAGTGTGACTAACACTGCTGACACATTTCCCCGTTGCCCCCATTATATCTCAACCAAACCGCTGGAAGTCAACTTGTTTGTGTCAGCTTTCACGAGTGGAATTTTTTCCTTATCTATCCTTCAAATGCTCTCTCTCTTTTTTTTTTTTTTTATTACTGGAAAAAGATGAAGCTCGAAGAATAGAGAAGAATTGCAAAAAAAAGACACTTCCAATTTGTCAAGAACATTTTCAAATTACCTCGCATTTTCACTTCACTTCACTGTGCACACTGATGCGTGTGCAGAGTTTGACATTAGATGGCTGTTTTTGTATTGATTGATGAACTGGGGGCGGCGTGGGGGGGGGGCACAGTATTTACTTACAGTAACAACAAATTAAAACTGTAAAGATTTCAAAAACAACAATTCTTATTCAAAACCAAAAATTATCAGGGTGATTTTTACGTCAAATTTTTAGGTAACCTTTCATTTTATTACAGACATATATTTTGATATTTTAAAGGTTCAACATTGTTTGATTTTTTTAGTTCCTAAAATAAAACTAGTTGACTTTTTTGGCCTAACTGTCATTATGATGTATAACCTAATTAAACAGTGTAATAGTGGCTGAAAAATGACAACATTTGCTGCTAAATCGGTCTCGAATAAACTTGGTTTTTATTTTTTTATTTTTTTGGCCATTGCAACAAAGGTTTCACAGAAAAATGTACTCTCTGTACTCTCCTCATTCGTCGGTCTACGCTGCGCATCAAAGCGACAGGAGACGTCAGAATGAGCTGATTAGCTCACCGTGCTCTGACTCGCCTCTGCCAACAACAGAGTGTCTGCGAGCCACACCGTCAGTCGGCTCGAGCTCGAGCTGAAACGGACCAGTTTACTCTGCTGCAACTTTCCCTGAAACCATTTGGTCTCAGTTCCACCTGGACTTAAAAGAGAGAGAGACAACAAACAAAATAAAACGCGAGCCAGCGCAAACGGCTGCCGCGGATTTGCTTCCCAATGAGTCTCATGCTACAGCTAACGTTAGCTTGCCGACTTGTTTGCAGAAGTTATCTACTGCAGCTGCGAGTAAAATATGATCTGGTGTCAACACGGAGTGCTTTATTCTGAAAATTAACCAGATGTTTTACTCTGTGTTCGACTTCCTGTCCCACTCGATCTGCTCTGGGCTGAATTGTTGCAAAAATAGAAGCCTTGCATATCTGCTGCGAGGGCGATGGAGTATACACAAGGCTTCTTGTGAGCGGTGTGCGTGGAGCCTGATCTCTCTCTCTCACACAGACTCACACATTGATCTTGACACCCAAGGGACCATGGTGCCGCGATGAGGATTCCACCGTTGGGACTCTTTGTTTCAGAGTTAAATGGATAGACAAAAGGAACATACAGTACCACCGCTGACAGTCGCAGGAGGAACAAGCACTTTTAAAGCGCTTTAGAGAGTCAGTGTGTGTAGGTGGTGGAGCCAGAGGTCAGCAGCTCCATCCTCAGATGCTCCCTGTGCAGTGAAGAAGGCTCAGCTGTTTGAGGATATCTCAGCGGCTGCACATTTCCCATTAAAAGTGAAGTTTAGCTTTGGCCATGCAAATATAGTTCAGCTGTAACGCGCACACGCAGCAACAGTTAAACACAGTCATCCTCTGCAACCGTGTGCAGGGAGTCTGCAGGGAAACCGGCACACAGTTGCAGCATTGCACCTCTCCTCGTGAGAATTTCTACCTCTCATTTGATCTCATCTGTGTGGAAATCTTTGATATTTCATTCCTCTGCCGCAACGTCCAGGTGTTTCTGCTTCTCAGGAAAAATTAACGGTTTTAAAAAGGGAAACTGATTAAAGCAGAGAAGGAGGCAAAGAACGTGACGGACAGAGTCTCCGCCCCCCCCATCGCTCCTTCGCTCTGCGTGTTTTTGTCTCTCCTGCCTCATCCTGTGATCAGTAAACCTGCTGTATGTGCATGAATTAGCTGCCATGACAGCTGAGCACGCGGCCCATAGAAGATGTGATGACATGTTGCGGACGCTGCTGCTCGTTCAGCGTGTCAGTAACACTGAGACTTTTGTTTAATAAACAAGATTATTTTAATTATCTCGTCGCCTTATTCATGAGTCTCAGCTCGTGAACATGTCAAGAGGAGAGTCAGTGGTTGAGAGACGTTGATTCAATTTCTGGATGTCACGCTACGAGTATGTGAGTCACTTAGGGGCCGTTTGTTACTTATTTTTTGGAGGGGTGGGCTGTTTGAAAAGAAGGGGAGGGCATTTAAATTTTATTCTGTGCACTCGGGAGGGCATCGTTTTTTATTTTGACATATAAAGGGGGTATATAAAGCGTTTTTTTGTGTGTGCTGGTGCTGGCAGATGTGCTGCAGGCTAACTGAGCACTTGAGGACAGTCGCAATATACACATGGATTTTCATTTCTGTCGTCTCCGTTCTCAGACTCAACGTGAGCCTCGACAGGGACTCCACTCGCTACGAATAGTCTCAGGTCCACTCCGCCCGCAGCATTGGTGGACTCCTACCACCAAGGTTCCTTTCTGTTTTGTCTGAACAATCCTTTAATGTGATATTGTGTAGTTTTTGATGATGACAAAAGTTTTTTCCGTCTGCCAAAGCCTGAAATTCCTCTCAAAGCAAAGATGGCGCTGGCCTTTAGTGATTCGCTGTAGGGCAGAAGTTTTAATCCCAGCATGCTTAGGGACAAGGTGTTTCAGTTTTGGGACTATAAAACAGGGGAGAACTGTGTTCTGAGTCACCCAGATGTTGCCTGTTGTGCACTTAATGTTCTGTACACACGTTTATGGTGGACTATAGTTGTTTTTGTAGCAAACACTTTGGACCCATCTCACAGTTTATAGTGACCTTCTGCCTGGTCTATAATGTTAACGTTAAAAGTAAATGCTCAGTGAATTATGTGGACCAAGGTTCAGCATCTCCCATTATAGATATTACATACTGGCATTCCACCACAGAAGCACTTAAAGGATGCAATATTAATGCAATACAGGATAAATAACGAGTTGAATCAGTTTATTAGTGTGGGAGGAGGGCATATTGAATCTGTACAGAGGCAGAGGGAGGGTACAGAGAAAATTAAATGTGAGGACGGGCAGCTGAATTTTTAAAAATAAAGTGTTCAAATCTGCCGTACCCCCCTCCCTCCCTAAAATAAATATTTTGCTTATGCTTATGCTTATGTTTTGTCCTTTAAGGCTACTGTAATACGTTTTCTCCTTTTATCCTACTGTAAGCAATAAAAGCTAAACATTTTCTAACACGAGAAACTTTACTAGAATGAGTAAACTAAACCTTAAACAAACTACAACTAAGCTGAAAAACAACAAAAAAAAACAAAAATTGAAAATCAAGAAAAACTAAAAAGTGTTGTAAAAATTCAAAATAAGTCTGACAGAAACAACGGGAAGGATTCTGCTGTGATAACGACATTTTCTTGTCAGTAAAACTTGTTCAGCTTTCAGTATTCATCTCTGAATCCTCTGAGTGGCTGTGAGAGTCTGTTAAAGTTAAACTCTGCTGGATGTAAAGAATGCAAATCAAACAGGAGCAGCATGTGTTCGCATTTAAATACGGGCGACTAATGAGCCTGAGGAGCTAATCACCATGACGCGACGACAGGAAGAGGAGAGGCCGTCCGCACAAAGCTCAACTTCTGGCCTTTCACCATGCAGGTAGCGAAGGAGCTGCTGACCTTTTTACACCCCCACCTCCCGACTTTCTTCAGTGTTTCAAATGCGCTTGTTTGTTTCCTCTGTGTGTGCATGTGTGTGTGTGCGCGCGCGTGTGTTTGTGTGTGTGTTCCTCCTGTTACTCCACTTAACTCCCAATCAAAGATTCCCAAGGGTGGAATCCTCATCAAAGCTGTTGCTCCCCTGGGTGTCAAGACCAACGTGTGTGTGTGTGTGTGTGTGTGTGTGTGTGCGTGCGTGTGTGTGTGATTGAGAGTAAGAGAAGAGAGAAGCCTTTTCTCTCTGTGGCAACCACACGTTAAAGCAGTTGCTTTGACAGTTTGGTATTTTTCTGACCTTGAAATTCCCTTTAACAAGTTGTGCAATATTTTTGAATTTCGAGGAATCGTGAATGTCTGTACATTTTTGGCCAGTCCAGTAAAAACTAGGAAGAAGGAAACGATGTAATTTTCAAAGTACCTTCAAAGGATGAAATGCTAAATGCGGCCAAACAGTCCGTTTCTGTGTGCTCTGGTACTATTTGCGCTTATTAAATGAAGTAATGTGCATACATTTGATGCAATATTGTTGCATTTCTGTGTGAACGAGCCTCACTGCAAAAAAAAAAAGAAGAGCAACACCTGTCGATTCGTAAACACCAGCGCTAGCCGTCACATGCGGAATATTAAAGTGTCATCGGAGAGTTGGTGGTAAGTGAATCGTTTGTACAAACTGTGTCACGCCAGACATTCAGATGATTATGGGAGCAATGACTGACAATAAATACAGTTATTAATATGTTTTATTGGTTTGGTTATTATTACGGTCAGACATGCAAAGGTAGTGACACCTCGAATGGGCAGTCGTCTGCAGTGGTTTTTAAAATGCTCTCAAAAAGGATTTGTTGAAAGTTTTAAGTGGTTTATTGTAATACAAAACAAACTGACAAAAGTGATATTTTCAAGTTTTTAATACTCTTTTTAACATGAGAGTGAACAAATATACTTGTTTTATGCTAGTGCGGTTTATTATTATTATTGCAGCAATCCAAAGCAATGAAAAATACTGCGATATATATTTTGATTGAGTACTTGGTGCTCTGCTGTGTTTAGTCTGTTGTGATCAGGGCTCGACTGCTCGTCTGCTGCTGTTGTTGCCATTAGCGCCTAAAGCCACTTCAGTCTCGTCTCTGTGTTTTATTGACTGTAAGTCCTAAGCGTCATATTAAACACTCCCCCTACATTCAGTAGTCACACACAGTAACAATGCAGACTACGACATGGTGTCGGAAAACGGAGTTACGGAGCGATTCCAGCGAGGTACAGTGGCTAACGGAGCTAGCCTGCTAGCTAACAGCTGACTGGAACCGACCAGCGCAGAAATGAAGCAGCTTAAGCCGCTAAAACTCACTGGTAACCTTCACATAGCGTCCCAGTATAAGAAAGACTACAACAAATACTGTCCAGAATATATTCTTACTCCTCCACTTTAGTTCTCTTGTCTTAAGTTGTGTATCTTGTATACACGTCTCAGCACGTATCAGCAAGCAGCACAAAACAAGGATGACTTTTATTTTTTGGCCTAGAGGAAACTTATGTGATCTGGTGTATCTTTGCATGTGTGTGTGCCCTGACTGTTGCCTGTTGCTATTGTGACGCTGAGCCATGAATCAGTTGCTCAGGATGATTTATGTGGGTTAAACTCACAGTGTCCATTTCTCATATGTTCAGCAGAAATCAATGTCTTCATGCTCTGAAACTTATTGTTGTCGAACGCAGAACAGGCAGGTGGGAAAAACGCTGAGGCGCCGTCGCCAAAATGAAGACGAAAGAGAAAAAGTGAGATGAGGGAGTAGGTCGAATCGATGAATATTTGAATTTGTCATTGAGCTACGTTCCCTGCACTTCATTCTGCACTCCTGTCTCACTTTGTCGTCTTCATTCTTTAAATCTTTATCAGATCAACGCACAGCCAGATACATGAGGCAGACACATTGTGTTCCTTTTACCTTCGTTGCCCTGGCACTTTAGTTACGTTGCTTTTCTTGCTAAAAATAGTTGAGCAGTGAAACACCTCCATCTGCCCTCTGCCCATTCACTTCCACCTCAGGCAATATGAGTCTCGCACAGACAAAGAGCCCGTTATTTATGAACAATCATAAATATCCAGAACAAACAACTTCTCCAGTACGCTGAATGCAGTGTTCTCTGCAGGTCTATAAAAATCAGGGACGTCTCTTGTTTTGAAGCCTGTTTTTGGAGGACATGCATCCACTTACGTGTATTTGCTCACCCTGTCAAACAGCCAACAGATTCTGCTGCATAAGGACAAATGATGCGGCATAAAGCCAAGGAGTGAACAAATATATCAGCAGTACCTCAACTTTATTTTGGTTTTTAATCTCAACACAGTCGTCGCGTTTTCATTGAGTGTGAAGCAAATTTTAGGAGAATTTTTGAAATCTTGCAAAAAAGAAAATGTGAATTAGGAGCGTTAACTGGTTTGTAGTGAATAAACTAGACGGCAAAGTGTCGTTTAATCGGACGTGGCGGTACGGGCAATGTAACACGTGGCTGTAATAAACAGTAGAAGACGCAGACGTTGAAGACTGGAAACAAAACAAGTCACCTCGGCCGTTGACGAGAAAAACAAACAAACAGGAGAGTAGCTTTCGGGATTTGGTTTTGAGTGGGCGAGTTGTAATAGTTCTTTCACATCAGTGATTAGCGTTTGGAGACATGTTGGGTAAATTTCCATGGAGCAGCCAAAACAGCTTCTTCGACTCCTCCTTCTTCAATAGAGCAGAAACAGCAGATCAGCATTCGCTACGTCACATTTTATTGGAAACAGCTATTTTTCATCTCTCATTTTGCACATTAACTGTTTTTTCAACAAATGCAAAA
Organism: Naso thynnoides; assembly: GCA_029783665.1. Lineage (NCBI taxonomy): Eukaryota > Metazoa > Chordata > Actinopteri > Acanthuriformes > Acanthuridae > Naso > Naso thynnoides. Next base: position 844,937 of record JAQLOL010000012.1, read on the forward strand.
ACCTCCTGAAGGGAGCGTAAAAACATCGTTGCGAAATGCAGTACGGTTTTTCAAATGTTGCTTTTCCCATTTACCGTTTTTAATGTGATATTTCAAAATGCGCATCAAAACACAAGTACTGATCCACCTCTGCAAGTCCACAGCTGATATAAGAAGGACAATCCAGACTAGGGCTGGGTATTGGCAAGAACTTCACGGTACGATGCGCATCACCATACAATTCTATCATGAAACATCGCAATACGATGCATATTGCGATATATCGCAATACTCAAAATAGTTCACTAAAAATGTAGGAACAGATCCAAGTTACTGTGTATGAGCTGGAAAGTCTAAATTCATCACATCACATTGTATTGATAATTTAACTGACAAATTGAGTCACAATAATTAAATTCAAAATTTCCTTTCTAATTTATTTGAATGGTATTGGAAAAATAACTAAACATACTAATGTAGCTGCCAAAACATCAGAATGAAAAATAAAAACTGAGTGCAGTCTTGCACTTTAACTGGACACAGTGAAACAGTGGAGACACTGAAATTGAAAGTATGGTAATAAAGTGCGGAAGTGTTCTTTTGTGTCACTGAACTTTAAGGCTGGGTGTTGGCAGGGACTTCACAATATGGTACGTAACATGATACATGGGTCACAAAACGATACAGATATCACAAAAGTAAATATAGCAACATATTGCTGTGTCGGTTTTTTAGCACAGGCCTAATCCAGGTTGAACCTGAATGACGGATGGACCCTCCGGTGTTCTCAATGTGCTCTCACCCGTTTCCAGACGTCCTGTCAGATACGTGAGGCAGTTATCCTGCATGTTCCGAGACCACCGGCATCATCCCAGGGACTTTACTGACTACAGGCCTATAAACCAGCCGTCGAGAAGCGTCTCATGGGTCCAGTCATGAGTTCTTTAAGACCACCCTTCCCACCCTTCCCACCTCATGTGACCCCCAGTAACTTGCTTATTGTCCCAACTGTTTTACAGATGACACCGCAGCAGCTGTCCTTCACCTCGCCCTGACCCAACTGGAAAATAAAATAAATAAAAAAATATGACAAAATTATTCAAAGCAAAGAAAAAAAATAGGCCACAATATGTTTTCAAATGAGAACTTTTGTGGTAGAAAATAAGCAGAGGAAAATATGACTGAGTGGAGTCGAGCCATGCCGTCTAGGGAAAATTCAACTTTGGAGCAAATTAGAAAGTTTTTCAGGCCTCATTTCCGAAGTTCCTCACGATATCACCTCCAGATTTAAAACAAACAAACAAACAAAAAAACAAGAGAGTGAACATCCCCTCATCCCGACGCTGCCGAGGATCCTGAGCAGCTGCATCAGTCTGCTACGTAAGAGTAACACCTCCGACCACGAGAGCCTCCGGCAGGCGGCAACAGCTGAGAACAACATGTTTCTCCCTCCACAGAGGATATTTACTCCACCATAAACACTGAATCACACTTACCTGAAGCGAACCAGCAGTCCCACTTGCTCTCTGTAAATCACACATCATCATTAGGACTCACCTTGTACAAGATTTTTTCCTGGACTGAAAGCTTCAGTCCTTCTGCTGCTTCTCGCATGTTGTACTGACACTCATGTTGCGTTTTTTTCCAGAGATTACACTGTGACGGTTGATTGTGTTTTGTTGAAAAGAGTTTCTTATCACACAATGTTATGGGATGACAAAAACAAAATCTTCCCCTGGTTTCAACAATCCCTGAAGAAAAAGGGCTGAGAAAGTCTTTCCTCTTGCCCACTTGGCATAATCCTTCCTTAAGTCTTCTCTTTGTCTGCCATCCTCCCAAAAGTAAAATCAGATCCATCCATTCTTTACAATTTATCCCCCGTCTTCTTTCCATTCCTCCAGGGGCAGGTTTTTCTAACTGTGGAAGTCATCCAGCAGTAACGCTTGCTTTATCACTGCTGCTGCTGTAACTAATTGCAGATAGACCGGCTATTGATTTGCTTCCAGACACCAGCAGATGTTTGTCTTTAGCAAAAGCAGGCAGTAAATCCACAAAAGACGGAAGGAATTTAGCGGCTTTTCATTTGAAGGGGAGAAATACCATTTTTTTGTTGTTGGTTTATGATGTCGCCAAACAGAAGACGAAATGTGGGATTCTTTTAAAAGTCTGAGGTTTTCAGCGCAACTCGCACCATAAACTGAAGACAAACTAAGAAATCTGACAAGACATTACATTTCTCTTAAGTATGTAATGCTTAGTTGCTGCTTTAAAAGACATATGGCCAAACATGAATTGTCATTCTTCAGCGAACTGTTAGTGCAGGATTCTACAGTAAAATATAAAGGCCATATCATTTTACTGTTGACATTTAAATGTGCAGTAACTCTCTTTGGGTACAGGCTATGCTAAACAGCAGGGATTTGATATGAAAATTCTATTTGACAAGAGAAAAATCCATATATCCGTTGCATATTGCCATGCTTTAAACAATAGCTATAATAAAAACTGTATTTTAATCCAAATTTAACACTTTGACATGCATATAATTTTATCTTCAGAGTGCAGACTTGCCCGCCTGTAATGCACCGCCAGTGTCTAATTCATTGCCATTTACATGGAGCAATAGCAGGCAGATAATACAATGGTATTTCCTGACGGCACAGCCGCTCCCCTCGCTTTAATTTACATCATGATTTATGAGCTCCAGAATAAAAAGCAAAATAAAACAAGCCACACAGACCTCCTCTGAATAACTGAATGTACAATGGGCAAAAGTACATTAATGTGATTAGTTGGACAAATGCATTGTGCTCGCATTTGCTCCCAATTCCTCGTGTCCTTTAGTTTAATAAGTGCAGATGTGTCACCTCGCTGGTCGAGTGGACTGCGGCTGCAGACGCCACAGAGGGGCTGCGTGCTGGGTGGTGCAGTTCAGCTTACTTTCACTACTCGCTCTTCATCTGTTTGGTATCTGGAAACTATGAGAAGGCCGATAAGGTTTGTAAGCCTCTGCAGAGAGAAGAAATGATATGATGCTGTCTGCAGGAGAGGGAATTTACAGCAAAGGCCAAAAACAAATACATAAAAGGAAAAATGAAGGGGGGAAAAGTTAGAAGAGGAAAGAGAATGGAAATAGGATAAGTTAAGGTATACAATTCATTTTAATTTAAATACCTGCAGCCATCAGCAGCACGAATGTTCGTTGCATCTGCATTTTCCAGTTTATTTATGCACAGTGCATAATTATAGCAACAGGTACTTTCATTGACTATTTTAATCCTCTGGTATTTAGCAGTAAATGAGCTTCTGTGCTCTGATATGAGCTGTTCCGCACAGATTCACGTGTATGGAGGGAGATCATGCAGCTTCTTCACTTTTAAGCTCATGACGGCTTCTTTTTTTTTTGTTTGTTTTGCTTTATTTTTTAAAAATGTAGTGTGTGGAGCTAATGTTTTGACACTGGACAACCCAGACTCAATTTGGGTTGACACAGCACAAACAAAACGTGCTTCCGTGGTGATTTCACATTCAGATAGAGAGTCTAGGTTTGCAAAATGAGGAAATATAATGCAGCAGAATCACAGAGTTGAGGCAGAACAGTCATAAGAAAACTTGATTAACACTGCAGTGGGAAAATCATTTTAAAAAACAGCACTTTATTGTTAATGTGATTGCACATTTTATTTTATTATCTACCTTTTTAAAAAGCTGAAGCTAAAGCTTCCGAAGTTTCCTGTGAATGATCCAGTGGGATCATAACATGGAGCTCCCTGGTTTTTTATCGTAAAGTGAGAAAACTCCGTAAGCTGAGCAATTCATGACCTGCACTGCAGCATGCAACGACAGTGAGCACCCATGAAGAAAAGCCTTCAGCTGTTCTGCAGCTGACCTCACTCTGACCGGCCCCTTTCCTATTTGTCCCTCAAGGGTCTCCTTACAGTGTCATTAAGCAGGAAGGAAGAAATGTTGGCAGGTACAAAGAAGCCATAAATCAGATTAAAGAATGTCAGGGAAAGATCGAAAGATAACAATTAATAGATGAGGGAGAGATGAATGATAATGAATGAAAATGGGAAAAAGAGGCGCATAGAGAAAAGTGCAGCAGACTGAAAGATAGCCCCCACGGTGCCAGAGACAGCTGCTCATTCTTCCACGAGGTGCAAAAGCAACAAGCTTGTCCAAATACAGCAGCTGTAAAACAATAAACAAGTGTGAGGGCAGGCAGAGAGGAAGGAGGGCACATCAGGGCAGAGGATGAAGGGAGAGACAGAGTAGGAGGACAGGGAGTTAAGATGAGTCTATAGCACAAATACAAGGACAAATAATGGGTGGACAAGCAGGGAGCAAGTTGGCCACAGAGGCATGGAAAAAATCAAAGGCAAAAGGAGGGAGGCTTTGCGAGGAGACAGGACGTCGATGCCTTCAAAGTACTATTTCTCTGTCCATTCAGTGTGAGGAAAATGTGACAGAGGGGGCGGGAGGATGGGAGGGAGGACAACACCTCAGAGTGCTGTTCTGCCGCCGTTAGTTCAGAGTGAGTGCCCTCGTAAAGAGAGCGAGAGGCTGGGGGCCGTTTACGGCGCCAGCTTTTTTAGAAACAGATGTTTCACTGGATCAACCGGGCACTGTGGGAGAGCGGGAGGAGGAGGGACAGGTAATAAAGACCGCAGCTGACAGACAGAGAGTGGAGCTCAAAGCCAGAGAAGAAGAAAAGAAGAGGGAGGAGAGGCCGAGATAATGAGGCTGGCGAAGAGCAGAGCTGACAGACAGACAGACAGAAAGAAAAAGATGGAGGTCAGAGGAACAGTCTGAAACAAATACACTCTGTTTTTGGTTGTTTGTTTTATCTTTTGGATTTTTCTTCAATTTGAATCTTTGCATCTTTGAATTTGCATTTGCATTTTATTTTTATCCATTTCAGGAGCAACTGGACAGAAAAACTTTCAAATTAAAAAGAATTATGATAAAACTTAACAGTGCTGCATCACTTATTGTGATTTGTAAATCTTGAGTACACAGAGTCGGTGTGAAGCTTCAGCAGCTATGTTTACATGGACACAAATAATCAGAATAAAAGCCTGATCAGAATAAAAAAGTTTCATGTAAACACATCATTCGGAAGATTCTGATCCGATACGGCCCATTCAGAAAGCATTTTAATTCCGAAAAAAGAGGGGTGGTCTATGCCGATCATTATTCCGACTGGTGTCAATGTACTGTCACGGCTCCAGGATGAGTTGTTTTTATTTTATTTTTTCCTCGTGTGTTGTCATGTGTTTCCGGTTTTATTTCGATTACTTACCCTTGTCTGTCATTTCAGGTGTGCTGTTTCCTGCCCTTCCCCCGTCTGTCAGTCCTCCCGCCTCTGATTACCCAAAGTGTGTCACCTGTGTCTCATTGTCTCCCCTGCCCTAGTGTATTTCGACTCCCCGCTCCCTTCCTCCTGTGCTAGGTCGTCTTCCTCCTTGTGTTAGAGTTCCAGCGTTTTCTCCCTTGTGTTTCCAGTCCTGTTTTCTGACCAGTTTTGTGAGTTTGACCTTGCCTTTGCCTCCAGATTTGGATACCTCTGCCTGATTGTTTGCTCTCCTGTGTACCGAACCTCTTTTATTAAACGGACTTGATTTTGCCTCCTCAGACAGAGTCGTGCTGTTGGGTCCTACCTTTGGTTCAGTTTGACATGTACACACTTGTTATGACTGTGTCTTCCTGGTTGGGGTAAAATTATCCTTGCTGCACGTCTGTAACGAGGTAACAAGGGTCGTCTTTAGAATTGCAGTGACACATTTTTGACTGGACCAATCAGGGACTGGCAGGAGTGATTCAGTTTGATGACGTAGAAGTCAAACGCTTGTTTGTGGGTACAATACAACACCTTAAAAAAAACACTGTAAAAAAAAGCACTAAAATGACATAAATTTTCAATATCCCGACACAATATGACAATAGCTATGTGATTATTTTACAGCTTGTGGAAAACTAACATTAGCTGCCACTCATCTTGTCTGTTTGAGCCGCTGTCTCTGGGGAGCGAGGGGGGGCGGGGCTCTCGGTGTTAGTGGTTAGCTGCGGCCTGTAGCTGCATCTACTCGGTGATAATGTGATTTTATTCCCAACAAAAAAAATGTTTAACTGTCTCTTTCTGTGATGCATTGCCAGTCATAATCTCAATCACAACACAAATGACATTTATGTGATTATTAACCAGATCAGGCGCAAACCTTCCGACTCGCCTGTCTGTTTCACCACACAGTCGGGCACACAGCACACATCATACAGTCATGTTGATGCCAATTGGTTTAAGGCTGCTCCAATAGTTTTACACTTAACCCAATACCAAGTCTATCGGGATTCAGATTCTGCAACAAACCCCCGATGGAGCATAGCCAGAACCTTTTCACAAAGTAATGAGTCTGGCTTAGCAGGATAGATCTATTCAGCTCTGCTGATGAGAGGATACCAACCTTTGCATTACCCACCATGCACACTAGTGGTTTTTAGCAGTTTGTTGCTTTAATTTAACATCATAATAATAATAATGATAATGTCTATTTTAAGTAAATAAATAAATACAAAGAAAAACTGCAGAGAAGATGACTGTTTTCTTCAGTGGTAGTTTTGAGTTAGGAGGGTGGGCTTTGTTTATGAATGGGCTCAGACAAAATGTTAAATTTCACATCTGAAGGTCTTGAATGATGAGCATGAAGCGCAGGTGTTGTCTCACACGGCTGCACTGTTTGCTGAGTTCCTCTTTATAAATACAGACAGAGTGAATTCACAAGAGACAGTCTGATGGTTTTGTTTGTTTCTCCAAAATGCTGAAGCTGCCATTTGTGAAAATTGACAGCTACGAAGTTATTTATTTGCTGGCAGAAATGAAGTCCTTCATCCCCCACCCCTTCGTGATACCTGACAGGCTAACTCAAACTCAGTTTCAGGTTTATTGCCCCCCAATCTTCATCACAGCAGCACTAAAGTCAATAATTTACTTCTACTTACCAGTGCCAGAGGGCTTTTTGAGCCCTTGCAGGTGTTTAAATTAAGTCCATTTTGACACATTAATAATCCATCTTTATTCATTTGCTGTTTGACCAGGTCAGACTGTCTGTGATGCTTCATTTTAATGTGACTGTGAACTTTTGGCTCTCGTGGCCTCTGTGAGCGGGTGAGCTTTAAAAAACAGCTGATTTCATGTCACAAACACACACACTGAGGGTTTATTTCAGTGTGTGTGTCTGGCTGAATTACAGTCACTTGCTGTCATACACATTACCTTCAACCATCTGTACCTCCCTGAGTTTGAATACTGACCCAGTTTTATTTTTTACTCAGCTGTCTTTTGCAGAAACATAGAGTTTTAGTCGCAGACACACACACACACACACACACACTCCTTTCCCCTCCCTCGTGAATGTGCGCATTTCCTGCACTAAGTGGCTGCAGGTCGTTTCAGTCTCAGCTGAGCCTCTTTGAACATCTTTTATTGATGAGCCTTGTGGCCATTGAGAGGAAGCACATACTTAAAACAGCTAATGTACAGATAAGCAAGGTTTACCAAAGGATGGCGAAAACAGAGAAAGACAGACAAAAGAAAATTTAAAAATTTTTGAGGTGATGGGGATGGGGCAAGTAAGAAAATTTAGGCAGGCACAGAGAGAGAGAGAATCAAAGGAGAAGAGAGTCGATGCAGAAACAGTGAAAGAAGAAGCATGACAGAATGGAAGTGATACAGCGTGACAGAGACAAAAAGAGACTAAATCCAAAAAAACAATTTTATGAACTCACTCTTACCTGAAGACTCCTCTAGAGTCACTGTGCATCCCACAGGTTGCGATGCTTTCTCCCTCTCGTATCTCATCACGCCACAAAGTGGATTATAACTGCAAAGCCAAACAAAACCTCTACAGTGTGCACACGCATTCTGTTCAACACTAACAGGTATGAAAAGGTGTTTGGAACACAGCAAGCCAGAAGCTTATAGTTACTCATCCATTTCAGCTCAGTATCTTTGATATCAGATGACAGTCTACATAGAGGAGCACTGGCAGACTCAGGGGTAGGGAAAAGGGGGCAATCGCCCCCCTGGTGCCCTAATGTTAGGAAAAATGCCACGAAAGTGTCCTCTTGGATGCCCCTGTGATAGATAAAATATGATGAAGCGTCTTCTAGGGTGCCCTCCCAGTGGACATAATGTGGTAAAGTGGTGCCCCACCCACATACAACAAGTGTTCTTTTCACTTTTTTCACCCCTGCCTGTCTAAAATCCAGAGTCCACTGCACTTCAAGCTCCTCATCCAATCATCCTATGACGTTCTCCCAGGTCCAGTCAATTTGCATCGTTGGGCTTAACAGACACTCCAACTGTGCCAAAAGAGCGGTACTCTGGAGCATGTCCTCAGCAGCAGTCCGAGGGCATAGGGGGATGGGCGGTACCGCTGGTGCCATGACCAGGTTCTCAGGGCTCTGGTGGATACAATCACTGCAGTGATTCAGAACAGCAAGAATCAGCATACCCCCAAGCATTCCATCACCTTCGTCAGAGCTGGGGAGAAGGTACATCAACATCAACATCAACTACGCTCCTCGGGTGGGCTTCTTGCCACTGCAAGGGACTGGCATCTCCAAGTTGACCTGGGAAGGCAGCTGAAGTTTCCGGAACACATCTCAACCACCTCACTTGGCCCAGATATGGTGTTAACATTGGAGTCTACAAAGCAAGTGGTCTTATTGGAACTTACTGCCCCCTGGGAAGACCGAATGGAAAAGAGAGATGGTGACGGACTGCAGGAGCAATGGCTGGAAAGCCCACGGCAAGCCAGTCGAGGTTGGGTGCTGGGGATTGGCTGGCCAGTCATTGTACTGAACTCTCAAACCCCTTGGAGTTCAAGATTAACTGTGCAGAAGAGCCATTAAGAACATTTTAAAGGCTGCTGCAAAAGCCTCATGATGGCTATGGATCCAAAAGGGGATCCAACGAGTAGCGCGCCACTTGGACACAAGCCGGGGACTGATCACCCCAAGTTGGGTCACCCGGGAGAGGGTGTCTGATGATCAGAGACCTGAAACACCTTACGACCCTGGGTTCATCACTGAAGACGTGTCCAAGTAGCACCAGATGGTGTATCCTACAACCAGTCTGCCAGTGTGGAGGAGCCTTAAAATTTTGCAAGTTGCATGACACCATAAGTCAACAAGGAAACTAGAAACAAACAAAAAGAAAGTCTGTCTACCAAGTTCAGATCATCCAAGTTCAGACGGATCCCAAACAATTGATTTCATTATTTTGTCTGAGATAAGAGGTTAATGGCATTTCAATCAAGAGGTACAATTTAATTGTTTGTAAATTAAATCCTGTCAGACAGTCGTCGGTGCTTTGACTCAACAGGCAGAGCTGGTAATGAGGGACGACTGAAATGAGCACCAGAAGGTTAAACCCTCCCATGGACTCCAGACATGGCAAAGACCAATGGTAAAACAGATGAATGTGCAAAGACTGGCAGTGATGGGAGGAAGGAAGAGTGCACAAGATGAATGAACTAGAGGTGAAGAGAGCTGTTTCTCAAAGTCAAAGATCCCTCCTTGGTAGGATGGGTCCTCCGAAGTCAGATCCTACCGAGGCCAGGCGAGACACCTTCCCAGCATCCAGAGGTCACACAACGGGCTAGCGAGTGTGTGTCACTGTATCTCTGATATGGTCACACCAACACACAGTTAGTTATCTACCTACACATCTAGCTGTTACATGCACAAGTGGGTCAAAAATGACCCAGTGCGACTGTTTTCTTGCAATAACTTTATAATTATAAGTTGCTATTATTTCATATTCTAGGTATTCCTCAAAAAATGTGTTTTTGACATCATGCTATCTAAAAATCTAGTTTGTTTTATAAATTTTAAGAAACTGTTTTTTGTTTTTAAATTACTACTCAAAGTTTCCATAAGTGGGTCAAAAATGACCCGCATGCATTTCCTATGGAATCTCATGAGAACCTTTGATCAGCTGTGGCTGTCAGGGACATATTTACTGTCAACCACAAAGATTATATCAGAAGTGTCACCCCTCAGAAGGATCAATGTACACTGCAAGATCTGATATATAAAAGTTTTATCTTTGTCTTTTTTATGTCAGAAAGTATTTGATGTAATGAAACTGATATAATTTAACAACAGGACAACATTCATGCGTGTGCATATCATACATTCAAAAAGGTTATGTGTTACAATCATGTATCAACAACCTTACTCATTTTAGAGTTGGCTAACACTGTCTAGCTAACTAAAGAAGCTAACATCACAGTAGTCTATGTATTGTGTACGTGTGTGAGTGAGAGTGATCGTGTGAGATTGTGTGTGTGCATTTGTTTGTGTGTGTGTGTGTGTGTGTGTGTGTGTGTGTGTGCGCCACGCCCACATTTATGTGATGTATGACTATTGTGGGACGTAGTTTGTTCTATTATAGTGTATTAACAAGTTAGCCTATTTTATAGTTAGCTAACACAAGCTAGCTAATATTACTGTATCTAACCTACTGTGTGAATGTGTGTGCGCATGCATGTCATTCATGACTATTTTGTGTGTGTTATTATTGTGTATAAGTTAGCCTATTTTATAGTTAGCTAATACTAGCTAGCTAGCTAACATTACTGTATGTAGGCTATTGAGTGTGTGTGCACATGTGCACATGTGTGCATAATCATTCTGTATCCCTCCTTTTGTGTTTCATTACATAATGAAATGACTGAATAGTCACACACACGCACACACACACATTATACATTTCTATTACTGTTTTGTGTAGCCTAATTTTGTTGTTGTTCAGTTATTTTAAAACGTTAAAAAGTGAAAAATTTTAAAAATAAATGTTTTAAAAATGAAATCTTGTGTGGACCAAAATAATACTTAATATAAAACAATTAATTCTCACCAAAATCGCGAAACAAAAATTGGTTCTACTACAGGTCCTTACTGACCCACTTACAAAAGAGTGTAGGGTCTAATCACTCGTGCATCTAAGTGTTAAACATTTAAATGAGAGGTTTGGCTCTACTCTGATGCCAAACATTAACTGCTATAACAAATTACCAGTAGAAACAGCAGGTACTTACGTTAAATGCATACTGCCTAGTCACAGGTGCAGTAGTTACAGTCTTGTTCTAGATTCAGTTTTCAAAGTGCCGGCATTGGATGCTTAGTGGATTGCACCTTCAGAAATTTGCTGTGCGGAGATCTCAGTTCTTTGAAGGATCCTCGAAGTTGGAACGGTCCTTTCGGCTGCATGCAGTGACGCGGCATCGTTAGAGGTCAGCCGTTTGAGGATCCTTCCTCGACTGAGAAACAGCTAGAGAGTCATATTTAAAAAGAAGAGCAGCAAGTGGTTTGGCTCATAATTAAGATGTGCTGCTGTGCTGTTGGACAGCTGATGAGAGCAGCTGATTTCAGCTCCGGACCTTTACAACGAGGAAATTATGAGTGAACATGGATAAAAGGAGTAAATGTGAGACGGTTATAGAAAAGCTCTTGGTGTCAGCCTGCAGAGGAAGAGTTTTCGTGACCACAAACGTTGGAAGTGGACCCCCGTACCCTTATCAACTTTAAGTGACAACTAACTGAACCTGACAACTGAGAGATGGTTCACTTTTGGTAATGCATGAGACAGTGAGTGTCGGAACCATTGCATTTTACATTATATACCCTCCTGCCCCCAACTTCTACTGTATCAAAGGGTCGGCGCATCAGTCTGCACTGCACTCAACACTATTTTCAGCTAAATCCAATCCACTTCCTCGCTGAGAGAATGCTCAGATCAATGAAATACCATACCATGTTTTTTGCCGTGACCTTGCTGATTCCATGCAGTCAGATCTCGGCGAGCAGACACAGAGCACCGGCACCTCTAACAAAGTATGCAGAGAAAAGCACCGCTAACAGCCTGACTGCAAGTGGCCTATTGTGCAGTCAGCGGTTGCAAGCAGGAAGATTAGGAGGGAAGCTTTAAACCACATTGTTTTGACTCACATCTAATCACATTTGACAGGTTTGCTCCCCAGGAAAAAAAGAACAGAATGAAATGTTTTTGAAAAGGAAAGTAAGTAGTAATAATCACTGCTGGTAGTGACATGAATCAGCAATTTATTTCAGCCAACTATCAGCTGTTTCCTCTGTAACAGGTGTTCCCTGTTTCAACAAATAAAAGGCCAGGGTAGTTTAATAAGTATTAACAACGTGTTAAAATGCGTCAGAATGCAGGAAACAACATCTCCTTTGTTAAAAATCTTCTGTGGGAGCACTCCCACTTTTTGATGCCTCCTCTGCTAAATAAGATTGCAACGCTGTAGTGGTTTGTCGTTAAAGGCTACAAATATTTAAATTCAATGGCCCATGGTTTTGTCATGGATTTGAATGCCCTAATCATAAGACCCTTTGTTGTGAGCATCTAAATCTTGCTAATCTTTATTTATATATTTCTTATCTCGCCCATATAGTTCAAAAATTGTTGGAAATCAAAGTCTTGATAACCAATAATGTTATTAATCTCAGTACTGCTATGTAGCTCATTTTGCTTTGCTGCCCAGGTTGCTGTGTGTGAGCAATAACCCCCTCCCCGGCAATAGTTCCGATGTCCTGTTCCTGACTGACTTTCATTATTTGCAATCGATCCACAAACTACAGCTCTCAGTTAGGTGTTTTTGAATCATCGCAATCCACCGTCTCTGTATTCCAGTGAGAAAATCAGCTTTTGTAGGGAGGGAAGATCTTTAAAAGTGTATCAGATTTCTTATTCAGACTCTGTGGACGTCAGTGTTCTTTGTCTCTCAGCAGTTATTTCATTCAAATTTTCAACTTAAATTTAATCTCAAACCAATTAGGTCTGTTCCCTCTTTTCTTTTGACTCCACCCTCTCTCTTGACTTGGTTGTTTCATAGCCTCAGTAATAATGCACCGACTCTAAGGTTTGGCCTTTGCACCTTTTACTCCTGCTGTGGAATGAAATGTTTTTTAATGAGAGGAAGAGTTTATCTAAGGTAAACTCAAATGTTTCGGTCAGCGCTCTGTTACTGAGATCAGGCCCACAGGTAAACGCAAGCAGAGTGTTTGTGTGTTGAGATTTGATTCGTGAGCACGTGTATGTCAGGGTTATACAGTATTCAGAGGGAAAACATACAGTCGACCCTCTTTTCTAGGCTGAAAAACAAGTTTTTTCATGTCTGTAAAGTCCTGCGGTTCCGTGTTGTGAAACAGAAAACTGAAAATGACGCATTTGTTTCTTATCTCACGTTGTTTCACGTGATTACTTCTGCGCGATCTCGTGCTGTGGTTGTTCTAGCTGTGAATGTATGGAGCTGCAGCTTCAGACTCGAGTCTCTGTAAATGACGACAGCCTGGCAGTCGCATATGTGGGGTCAAACGTGGGCGCAGAGAGCTTGTTTATTAACCTGCGTCAAACAGCAGGGCCGCCTGAGTCTATGACAACTTTTCGCTATTTTTCATGTCTGTTCCTTTTGTACTTGACAAGGCAATTTCACACAATCACAGAGAGTTTTTACTGAACTGAGGCTCTTTGCACAGCTTTTCAGACACACACGTGGAGCATTTATCAAACAGGTGGAGCTGCAGTCAGCTTTAGTGTTTTCAAGGTGCATCTGACAGCAAATCACGTGATGGAGAAAAAATGATCAACGAGCAAAGCTTGATTTATGGATTTAGGTAATTAGCATCAATATCACTCGCCACAAAACAGGTTATAGTACAACAGATGAAACATATTCAGTGTGTCTAAAGATACTTTTAAGCTGTGATTGATAAAGTCATGGCCAAAGGTTGAAGTAGCCATGGAAACCCAGCACAATAATTTTTCAACATTGTACTTTTTTACTTTACACACATATCAGAGAACAATGACTTCTTCTCTGTAGAAGCTGCAGACTTGGTTCTTCAGGAAGTGGTTAAGAGCACCATTGACATCATCATCACTGTCAAAATGGCAACCACTGAACTTCTTCAGTTGTAGTCTGACGGTGTGTAATGGGGTCATATTGTTTTTAATTATTATAATACACTAAATACATTAATGTTAAAGGGGCTTTTCTGTCTCTTTCAACCTATAAATGATGTTACAAAGTCTGACTGCTGTTTTAAATGATGCCAAAGTTTGAAATAATGAGGTAAGGGTGTGTAGCAGTAATCCCTGTGGACTGTTTCTAATGGCTCTGAACACTCCGTTCTCATCAGGTTTTTTTTTTTTTAAAATCTCAGACCACTAGTGTGTCACAGTGTCTCTATAGGTTCACCTGCAAGGTGTGTGTTTGAACTGGCCAATCAGAGCAGAGTATGCTTTTAGAGGCGGGGCAGGAGCTAAAACAAAAAAAGCTGAGATTTTTGAGCATCAAAGCATGAAAACCTGCTCTGGTAAGTAGCCAAGAGTAAAAAACGCACCTGAAAAATGAGCATAACATGGCCCCTTTAATATAAGCAGTTAACCTGTAGCTGAGAACACCTGATTGTGTGTATTGAGGTTCAGAGCTTCTCCTACTTCAGCTCTTCTTCGGTGGTCCCCACTATAAGTCCCTGTTGCCCCCTCCCCTCTCCCCGTTTTGTACAATCCTCCTGTGGGACAGGTGGGTGTCCTTGTTTCCAATGAATATTATCGTAATACAACCTGTTATTTATTGTGTATTCCTTGTTGCATTTTTGCCTCCTATAGTTTAATAATGTTCATTTTTATCTGTTAATGTGTTTACTTTCACAAACAAACATTTTGGGATAGTTGTTTAAAAAGTGGGTGCCGCTAGCTTTAATTCGTGGTAAATGATGCTAACATTCGCGTGTATATTTATTTGTACAGAAGCTGGAGAGGGCACATATATTGATTTGGAGGCTCTGTTTCCCCTCTGTGTCCATTCAGGTACGAATTTATTGTTATTTTGCTGTTCATTCTTGCCCTTTTTGTACAATCCTCCTGTGAGAGAGAATTAAACCGCAGTTGGCATAAAAAGAGATCCCTACATTTAAACAAGTGAATTTCAACACAAGCAAAAAACACAAAAACATCTAAATGAAAATTATGCAAATATATTGAAGGTAACACATTCACACTGTGCAATGTTCATGCTTCTGTAATGTATTTTGGCATGTAACAAAGACAAGAGTGCACAAATAAAGAGCGTCGATCAAGATTTTTGCTTATTATGGCTGAAAGAATATGGACAGGAGCTCGTCAACATTCATGCAGAAAATTATCAGTAACAACAAACAAACGCCAGCTTTGTTAAGTCCGTGTTTCCACTTGTTGCATCATGCATAAAGTAAAAATGTTCCACTTCAGCATAAAAGCTTTTCATGCAACGTACGAGACACTGTGTGCAGTTAGTTGTACATTATGATGTATTATAAATCTCGAGTTTACTCTGCTGGTTGTAATGTTTCCGTCAGCTCTTCTACCTCCACACGTTCCCTCTTATTCTCTTGCTGTACAGTTTTTCCTCTCGATGTGTGTCTTTGTCTCCTGCTTATTTTCTCTCATTCTGTCTCTCAGTCTTCCAGTCTTTGACAGCCTCCCTCCGTGTCTCACTCTTCTGTCTCCTCCTCTCTGTACGCTGTCAGACTTATGGAGGCTATCCAGGGAGACGGCATTAAGAGCAGCATCAACTTCAAAGCTTCATACTTGATAAGTGGTAGAATTCAGAGTCAGGGCTTAAAACCGAACAACAGAATAGCAGGACAGTTATTTGAACCGTACATCTGGCTGGATTTGTTCGAAATTAAGGAGAGCAGAATGAGGAAAGAGAGCCAAAGATGGAGGAAAATGACGACAGACAAGAACACAAGGGCAAGAGATCAATAACAGGAAGGTTAAGGGCGTTTCGGTAAGAAACTGCATTAAAGCTGCGGGTCACAATTAGTCACACTTCAAAGCAGGCATTTCGTTTGGAAATTGGATTGGCCAACACGTTGAAATTGATCAAAATGAGATCAAGGCCTTATAAATCTTCAAACTGAGGAAGTTAAGATGGTGGATTGAGGCAGAGGAGCAGAGCATGTGCATCTTAATGTATAGACGAGTTGACTGAGTGTCCTGCGGCCACATCCACCGTGTTTGTCATCCAAATGAATTTCCTTTCCTCTTCACTTCCCGACATTCATTACTCTCTTTGTCTCCTCACTATCTCGCTCTTTATTCTGCTGACACACCTTCTTGACATCTTGTTTCACATAACGTCTCACGTGAGGCACGATGCATTTGAAAACACACTTTTAAAGGCCCCCTTTTTTTTTTTTAGGTATTTAAAATTTTAGTTTTTGTGAAAACAATTTTCAAA
>JAQLOL010000012.1:902400-914113 GCA_029783665.1 Naso thynnoides
AAGCCCGCCCAACGACTCTCTAAACACATAGAGCGCTGTGATTGGTGAACACAAACGGTGTTCAGGACCTACAAAGTTCCTATGGCTCGTTGCTAGACGTACTGGCTGAGCAAATCTATTTGCCGCCGCTAGGGTGCGTCGAGATTTCTAGGCTAACAAGTTGCTGCTTCCCATCTATTATGGCATTTACGTTTGTGTCTTGCACTAAGTCAAGAAGTCCTCACATGCCTTGTGTTTTTGTCCACTGCTGACGCTGTTGCTTCTCTGTGATGTTTAAGTCACGTGATTTCTAAATCTCATCCTTCATTGGAAGGAAGATAAGTCTGTTTCCATTGCACTTATTCGCTTTTCGTCCATATGCCAACTTTTCCACCTCTCTCAAGTGCAAAAACTTTTTTTTTTTTTGCGATATTTCAGAATTTTTTCTAATTTTCTGTTTTCCCATTCAGGTGATTTTATGTGCAAATCAAAAAATGTGCATAAAAACAGGCGGATGAACCCCAGATACAGTCATGGGCTCCGCGGTTTGCACCCTGGACCTCCGTTTCAAACGTTTGCCGTTTTCAGGTTCGCCAGCGCGCCGTTGTCATGTAAAAGGAAAGCGGAACCGCAACAAAAGGGTTTTGTTCTCGGGGAAAACTTGCGCCTGTAAAGTGGCCCTTAGTGTCTTTCAGGCTACGTCACTGCTCTGCTCAGATATTGATGAACACCGACGTGATGATCATTCACACGCTGGATCGATGGCTTCATCTTAACTCCATGGGAGAGAGCGTTGAGTAAACATATTGATGTATCTGCTTATGATTAGAGCGCCTGCCTTTAGAGACCCAAATGGGCCCCGGTGTGTGTGTGTGTGTATGAGTGTGTGTGTGTGTGTGTGGGGGGGGGTAATATGAAATAATATGGAACACAAAAGCAAATCTGGTGAATGAGGCGGAGAGGTGGAGGGAGGGACAAAAGTGAGAGGGGGAGGCAGTTTGGGGGTGGAGTAATTTAGAGAATGCGAGGCACTGCTCTCTCTCTCTCTCTCTCTCTCTCTCTCTCCTCCTCCTCCTCCGGGTGCAAATTCATCCTTCAGGCTCAGGAGCGGACATTTGTGTGGAGGATCTCGGGGGGACGGGACGTGTTCCGCCGTGGAGGTTTGAGGTCTGACAGCAGCTACCGGTCCGGTCCCTGGGCGCAGTGGCCGCACCGGAGGAGCGAGCCGTGATTTGACCGCAGCGCAAAATGATGTGATTCTTTCTTCTTCTTCTTCTTCTTTTTGAAATTCTTACTTCTCAGCCCAACATTTCTTTTTCTCTCATGCCTGTTTTCACGCGTCACGTTTTTTTTTTTTTTTCTGTTCCACTTCAGGATTGATTTCGCGTCCTCTCGCTGCTGTTTGTAGCCTGCCCCGGTTTTTTTTTTTTCTTCCGGCGGTGAATGAAGCTCCGGCCACTAACTTTGGAGCACCGGAGACAGCCTGTCGCCAGTCAGAGGGGGACGCGGAGATCTGACACCGAGCAGCGAGCCTATATTTGTCCGCTTGAGCCCGTGTGTGCGGAGGAAGGAGGGACGCCGAGCTCCTGCCGCCAGCGGAGGAAGAGGAAGGAGCAGGAAGGAGGATTTAGCGTGAAAACAGGAAGGGATATAAACCTGGAGGAGATTTGACGGTCAGTTTCTGTTTCAAATCACAGCTCTTTGTTGTCGCCTCGTATGATTTGCTCCCGTGTGTGTGTGTGTGTGAGAGTGTGTGTGTGAATATGTGGCATGTAGCGCAGCCTGAACGTTTCCTTGCGTGTGTTGCTGGAAAGAGAAAGTCGGAGCGGGGCAGACGTTCACGGAGAAACCGGCGGGCGGAGAGAGAATCAAACCGCTCCGGCAGCAACGCGGCGCTCAACTATCTGCCGTATGTTCACTGTTGAAATATGCCTGTGCGGCTGGAAATTCGGTGCGTAACCGAAACATCCGGGTTCGCCTGCCGGGATGTGTGCGGCGGCGGCGGCGGCGGCGCCGCGCGTTGCGTTGCGGCCGCAGCGGCGCAGCTCAGTGGTCGAGGATATTTTTAGGCAATCGCTGTGTTATTAGCTGCCTTGCTGGGCTACTTATCCCAGCCACCGCTTTCAGCAGCCGCTCTCCGCCCCGCCGCCTCCTCCCTCACCTCCTTCCCTGTTCCCTTCCTCGCCGCCCTCGGCGCCCGGCGTTTGGACAGCTGAAGCCGCCCGAAGCCCGGCAGGCTCATTCCTCTGGCTGCAAACCCGAACAGGTGCATTTAAGAGCCGGGCGAGGACAGGCTGTGGTGAGAGAAGGGCCTCTTTATAATTTGGCCTGCCCGTGTCTGTCTGCGCTCTGGGGTTATTTTTGGCATCCTGTGAGGGGGACAGTGTCCCCTCACACCTGAGAGCCGCGCAGGAGTCCCTGTAACGTGAGCCCGCGGCGCCCACAGTGACTTAGTGGCCTCTTTGCTCTTGATACTTTTTATTATTTTTTTTTTCTTTAATCGCCTCCGGTGTTGCCGTGTTCGTGCGCCAATGGGAGCTGAAGTTGGTTACAGTGAGTCAGATGGAGGAAACGTGTCGGGTGACATGGACACGAATCTCATTAGGAGCATCACGCGTCGCTAATGAGCTCCAGAGCACGGCCGTGAAGATTTAACGTTTTTTTTTGTTTGTTTGTTTTTTTTTTTTTAACGAACTCGGTGCCGGTTGTCCGCCGAGCCTCAATAACGCGAAGCCCTTCAGAGGTGAAGCCAGCGCGCACCGGAGGATGTTCGCCCACCTCGTCGTGATTCCTCTCACGTCCGCTTTGCCATGGAGACGTTTGACAGCCTGCCGCGGTCTGGGTATGTCTCCTTTGACCGAGGGACAAGATAAAAGAGAGAGAGAGAGAGAGAGGCTGCTGTGTGAGGAGGAGGAGGAGGAGGAGGAGAGGATGAAGTCTGAGGAAGAGGCAGAAAGCTGAGGAAGGCTGTTTGATTGAGTGTGAGTGTGTGGATGAAGTGGAAAAAACACTCGAGCAGTTTGTGTTTCAGGTTCTCAGGACATCTTCGTCAGTGGTATGACACGTGACTGGATGTTCGTCCCCCTGTACTGAGTTTACAGGGTCAAAGTGTCTCGTGGGATTAACGTGGAGTGAGTGTCCTCGTCATAAAACCCTCTGTGGCGTCTCTGAAGGTCCTGACCGCGGCGGCTCGCAGTGTTTGTCTTGCTCGAGATCGGTCTTGGCCTCGGCGCCGCCTTTTTGAAAGTCTCCCTCTCGTGTTGGAGTTCTGAGTCAAGAGCACAACAGATTCATTTGTCAGCAAAATTTACTGTGATTGGATGAGGAACTTTTCTCCTTCAGATGCAGCCGGTAACTGGAGCTGTTCCTCCCAGATACCGATTCCGATGCCCGAACTTGTGGATCCGCCGATTCCGAGTACTGACCGGATACAGTGCAACGGTGAAAACACTTCCTTACACATCTCGTTGGACTTTTCAGTGTAAATGGTTGCAGAACGAAGAAGTTTGCCAGCTCTGTCGGCTCTCTCCGTTCTTCTTCTTTGCTTTTGAAAACGGTAGTTGCCAAGAGGCGTAACGGCCCGACTTCCTGAGTGCTGTTTCAGAGCGGCAAGGAAAAAAACCGACGTCGGGTCTGTGATGTCAGTCAGAGCTAACTGAGCTGCGTGGGAAGGAGTTGGGTACCTTTTCCCACTGCTGATAAGTCACGTGGCGCGGTATCTGATTGGCGTACTCGCAGATACCGATACCAGCATTTTCGGTGGTATTGGCAGCATTTTCCGATATTGGTATCGGTATCAGAACAGCTCTACCACTAACCTAAGTTATTTTTTAATTCGTCTAAGTTTGGCTGCCTCAGTCACAGAGAATTCGTGAGCAAAACAACACAGGAGAGAAAACAGTCGGCAGAGTGCGGGTCCTGCAAGGCACGGCTCACCGAGACGGTTAAGACGACGTGAAACTTCTGTCGCCACCTTGAAATCAGAGGGACAGTTTTTGGAGGTCTGGGTCTTGACTCGGTCTCGGCACATCCTGGCCTCGGCTAGCGTGGTCTTGACCGCAACACTAGTGCGAGCTTTTCTCTCCAGTGGGGGGGGGGCGAGGCTCCTGCTCTGGCGAAACTACAAAGGTGTTTTTTCAGACAGTTGGCTGTTGCGGCCTGACCTTTGAGCTGCTGCTAGTGATTCAGCTCGTGTCTGGCTGCTGCGCTCATGATTTGCAGAGTGTGTGCAGCTGCTGGCTTATCAGTGAAATCCCCCTCATTTTAAATGCATCTTTTCCAAGGACATGTTTTAAAAATACGCGGCCGCCGTCTCCCACAGGCCCTAAATAAATTACAGGACACGGGCGTTCAGTGATGGGCAGTTTGGAGGGGTTTGGAGTGGTCCCATGGGTGCCATTATTCTCAGCCTGGGGCCTACAGAGGAGGCCTAAAGGTCCAGCTCCCCTCCTCCCGCCCCCCGATGGATGTAAATCGATACATTCTCAGTGCACCACTTTGGATCCTCCTCCGGCCTGTTGTTCATTTCCATTCTTTTGCCTCCTGTTGGCTCCTCGGTGACGTCAATCAGCCAGACCTGCAGCTGGGCACACTCGCTCCCGCGTGTGTGTAAACAGGCGTCGTGTTGACGGGACTCGTGTGTTTTGTAGACAAGCCGATTTTAACCCTTCGCACGCTGAACCGTCCTTGTTTGCCATTGGCGGCAGGAACCACCTCCACTGATGATGATGATGATGATGATGATGACATGTGGGTGTGTGTTTGTTTCAACGCCGTGCTGTTAATTTGCTCACTTAGGTGTGTGTCTTGTGTGGGTGTGTCGCACAGTGTTTGTGTGCACACAGATATGCCTTGGTTTTTAAGTGAGGCGGAGTTTGTGTGTGTGTGTGTGTGTGTGCGTGTGCTCATGCACAGTGTTCGGTCCTCTCCTCAAAAAACGTCTTATATTACTGATTACTCTTTCAAAAATTCTATCATTACTGCACTTAATACTCCCTACCAAAGTAGTACATTACTTTACTCACTATATTACTTTCCCATTACACCCCAAGAGTTGGTAATTGTGTCATCTCTCCTCTTCAGACGCTGTGTGTGCACCTCTGTGGAAATGTCACGGTGGGGCTGCAGCCAGCGTCTGTGGCCGCAGGTGGCTCACCTTTGCGGGGTCAGTTTGCACAAACGTCACGGTGTCGTGCCGTTGTTGAAGGCGTTTCAGGAGGACTGAGGTTGTATTTATGGCGGTGGAAAAAGTCGAAGTACATCTTGGACATAATTGACATTTAACATTTATATTTTTATCATCTTTGCTCCTTGTAAGCTTGAGAGAGTGGGCACGCTTCCAGCGGTTAAAAGTCCAAGTTTCCATCTTCAGCTGCTTTTTCCCCCTGAAATGTTGAAACACTGCAAGCTGCTGCTGCTGCGGCTGATGGTTTCGCGACGTAACACTCTGTGGCATGTCGCAACTAATACAAAATGATGATTTGTTTTATTTTTTGGGTAATTGTCAGTAATCTGTTACACTACTCGTAAGCTGGAAAGCGGCACACATGTTCAGTGGACGTCCCTCTGATGAAAAATAAAAACAGATTCGTGATCCAGGCAGTGGCAGTAAATAACTTCATCTCGTCGTTTTTTGATGAGGAGCAAAGGACACACACCTTGCAGCATTAACAAAAACACACACACACACGTTGGAATGACCTGTTTGTGTATCGAGTGGACGTATTTGCGTAGCGCCCGTTGCCCTGCAGGAGAGCTGCGACAACAGAGAGGTGAGAAATCCTCTGGATGTCACGCCCGCTCTCCCTCGGCCGTGAAAAGAGGTCCAGTTTTCGGTGTGTAAACACGGAGCATTAGTGAGTGTGTGCACTGTGCCTGTGTAGTTTCCCTGCTCGTGTTTGTGTGTCAGAGTCAACAGCGGCAGAGCTCACCTCTGAAAGGCCCCTCAGTCTTCAGTGAAAAGATGTGCTTCTTGGCTTAAGAGGTTTAAATAACCCCCAGAAGCGACAGAGCTGCTGTTGAAACCATCTTTTTAAGGTGATGATAGGCCTAACAGGTATCGACCGCTGCTGCGCGAGATGCAACACACACGCTTTCTGGACCGGGTCAGCTGTGTGTCGGAGGAAGAAAACAGTCAGTGGGTCTGTCTTTGTGGCTCTGCGGGGAAACCCCGTCTGTCTTTGCCTTTTTGGGAAACTTGCGACCTGAAATGACCCAATGAGGCCGAGTTCAGACTCGTTGCAGGTTTTTTTTTTAAAGAACTGCAGGATGCTCATGCTGACAGGAAAGAGTCGCTCTTGCTACTTGTGAACCACCAGCTCAATGTGGTGAGGTTTCGTTTGTGCAGGTGCGAACGCAGCAGTTGGCCTCTGTACGCCTCCGAACGGTACAAATGAGAACGTGATCTCACCTCGGTCCGCGCTAACTGCAGAGGCGCTGCACGTTTTTGGACTAACCCAGCTCCTGTAGGCAACCATGTGCATTTCTGAGTGAGTGTCACAACAACAACAACAGCAACAACATGCTAGCACGAGTAATCGCAAACAAACATGGAAAATGATACGATATAATATCTGATGACCCACACTAAAATCAACCACCGCAGGTGCCTTTTTAATCGTGAAATTACTGGTGGAGGGTGCGTTGTCTGCTCGTCTCTCTGTTTACATTCCTGGAGATGACCACATGATAATTCTGACCAATGGGAGAGCAGTTCATCAACTGTGATATTGTTCCTATCCCAGACACATCTCATCAATGTGTGTGAGTGTGTTTTGTTTTTTTTTCCATACCTTTGTTGAGTGAAGTGCAGCTGGATTTTTTGGTTCACTTAAGCGAGTCCTCAACTGAAGAGCAAATAAACAGGTGAACGGCGGACTGTCAGGTGTGAAAGCGTCCTCTGCTCAGAAAGTCACACGTGGCTTTTAGCAAGCGCAAAAAAAATCCCCCCCAAAAAAAGTGTGTTAACAAGGCAATCAGATTTGTTTTCAGTCCAAATCTTGAAAATCTTTGATTCCACTTCCGTCGTAGACTGACTGTAATCAAACAGACGGTGCAGGCGGACCCCCCCACCCCCCACCTCTCTGACGCTCTTCCTACTGTCGACGTCTGAGCTGCTTCCTGTTTCAGGAATCAATATCCACCAAAATAGGATTGTTATGAAACACCTTGTGTATCCTCCACATGATCAGTCTAATCTTTGGCTCCCTGCTTGAAGTACAGGTGAAGAGAAGGATTTTCCTTTCAGCTTAGAAATCTGGATGTGTGTTTTTTTTTCCTCCATTCCTGTTTCAGAAGCTTTTGGAGAAGGTAGAAAAAAAAACAAAACCTGTCTGCATGTTGTGGAGTAAGCCTTCTTTATCACGTTGGGAGATGAGATTTAGATCCTTTGAGCACTTTCTGTCTCCTCCTCCTTCAGCCCCCCTGGGCTAAAATCAGGGATGAGGCATCCACAGCGCTTCTTTGCCTACAGTTGGCTACTATTCTCTCGCTGTGAGTCATGCTTTCACCCTGAAACACCACTTGTCGATGCACATAAGGCACATTTGTCAGAACTCGAAAATAAAACAGCCATTGGATGTTTGAAGAGCCTCGCAGGCTTTGAAAGGTGAGGGACTGAGCTATTCCTGGTGCCGTTCTCAGTCTGAGATAACAACAGAGAAAAAGCCCCGGGCTCCGGTTGGTGACGCTGGCTGGTGGATTCAGAGGGTCTGTGAGTGTAAATTTCGGACGGAGCTGAAGGAAGTCTTTCTGCCGCGTTCAGGGCTTTCATTTAGTTTAAATAAGCCCCTTTGACATGGCCCGTTCAGCCTGGGTTTAATGTGTTTCTGACGCGCACAGACACGGGGGTCAGGGGTCCGAGTCACATGGCCAATAACCCGCCTTTGGAGGTAGTATCAGAGGCCAATCAGGAGTGGGGGTCGAGCGACGCCTGTATAAACAGGAGACAGGTTAGGGCGGGTCAGGGCAGGAGCTTGTCTTAGCAGAGAGGAAAGAAACTCGAAGGATTGAACAGAATTAGGACAGAATGCACATTTATGACTATTAAACCTTGTTGTTGGGGGCCACCTTCCGTTATTACGCGCTGTAATCACTTCTGTGTCTGTGGTCGGGGAAATAAACAAAAAAAAATGGACTTTTATCCCTGTAGCCTGCTAACCTTCCTCTTTGACTTCAGTATCAAACTCAGTTGTGTTAAAAAAAAAAAAAGAAAGAATGAGCAGAAGGATGAATTATTTTAGGTTTCACGTGATGCAGCGCACAGCTATGAGGCACGGTACACGTGTGCACAGCGACATTTCCGAACTTCCCACTGTGAACATGTATCATGGAGGGTTTTGGACACGCAAGACTGTGACGCATGTCGGGGCGTTTTTGGGCTTGAAGGAAATCAGCAGAAGCAGCTCTGTACTGGATGGATTTAATGAATGTTACGTTATTTTTGTCAGAGTTGTCCGACTGTTTCTATGCAGTTTATAATCGCAGTGACGTGTCTCCTTTGAATCTGCGACGCTGGCTCGCTGTGTAACATGTCAGACTGAGGCGGCTTAAAGAAGCGCTGCTCATTTCTGTGTAAACGACTTTAAATCAAGAGAAGGCGGGTTATTGGCGAGCCTTTAACGCGGCGCTGACGCGGGTTCCCTGTGTGAAAAAAAACGGCCGTAGAGGCCAATAAACGGTGAAACCCAAGCAGCAGTCTGCTGGTTCGCCTGGCTTTCCGTAACGTCGTGCAGCCTCAGAACAGCTCACCGCTCGGCTGCCTTCGCTTCGAGCATTTAGCCCGTGCTGCTGTCTTTTGATTGCAATCTACAATAGCTCCTGTCATGAGTTGTAATTCTTTATAACACATTTCCTCCGGGTTACAGTGTTCAGTGCAGAGCGTGTCAGTCTGTCAGAGCTTATGTTGTTTTTTGCGGCTCTGCAGAGGAGTCTCCAGCTGCTGTTTCCACTCAGCGTCCCACAGAACCAAACAGCGCTGCAGAATCAACAACATTTTGAATCACAGCAATCACAGGCAACAGAAGTTTGAGTCAGAGGCAGCGCCGGCGTGCGTGTGGATTCAACCGGCTCCTTCCCACACTGAAAACCCTCATGGTTCATTTGAGTCCGAGTGCAGAAGCTAGTGCCGTGTCAGTGTTTATAAAAGTTCACACCAATTAGAGTTAACACTTTGAGTATTGAACGTGAGCCCGGAGCCACATCAGTCCTGCGAGGGAACAAACAAGGCTGTAATCAACACCTGTCAACTTGAAATAATCACCGCTGAAGCTGTCACTCGTGTCAGCGGCGAAACCGTGCTGCGGGTCCAGAGAAAATCATTCCGGACAAAATATCTCTCTCCCAGCACATTTCCTGCCTCATGAAATCGTTACGACACAAAAGAAAATCAGCGATCACAACCAGTTGATCTTGATTCCTCTAATTGCAGCAACAAAAACAGAATGTAACGGCTGTAATGTGCAGGGCAGCAGAGGCTGACACGGCAGTCGGCAGAAATTCTCCCAGTGTCACGTCTGAAATCCAGAAACTCTGCACCCATGGGAGGCTCCTGCTGCTCAGGAGGTCCTCAGCAAATTTGACTGAAGATGAAGGAAAATATTCCTTATTAAAATATTACTGTTGTTGTGCATGTTCTTATAAAATATCTTTACAGTAATAACGTATTAAAATTGTGTTTGCCATGCCTCTCTGTATAATTCCTGTCATTTAAAACATCAGTCATCACATCACGGTGCTGCCACTGAAATTAAGCTAGTAAAGTTGCTTGTTAGCTTAATGCTAGTTAATGCTAGCTCATAAAAAAACCGACAGATTTTTGATTATTACGTCCCTGAAACGCAGACCAACAGCCCAGGTGACAAAAACTCGTCTGCAACAGATCTGCCAAATCCAAACTGAAGGCGCGTTCAGACCGAAAGTGGTGAACGCCACAAGATCACACGCAAAGTCAAAGTAAAGACGCAATGTCACATCGGGCGATGCAAATCTCGCATTACAGGCGCTACGAATCATGTGACTTTTGGGCGACATCGCTTGATGCTGTGATGATTGAGCCGATCGGTGTTGTGATTCTCTCGACGTCAGTGACGGCCTGACGGCACGAACGTTGCCGGAATTCACCGAACGGACACTGAATCGGACACGGCGGAATACCGTGGAGCTCCTACAACAGGACTTTATACACCACGAGATTATCCAATGAACACAGACGCAGCATCGTAAAGTTTTCCAACGTGTCTTCCACAACCGATGCTGTGCAGAGAGGGTGATTCAGTCGTCCGTGGTTAATGACAGAAAGCCCCCCCGTTTTCCTGACGCTACTAGCTAACGCTAACTGTGGCTGACATGGAGCTGTGTGACACAACTTAACCAGCTGCTTTTATTAACTTTTCTTTTTTTAAATTTAGTTTAATTTAAGTTTTCTAACCTGTGTAGGACGTCCACAACTGATGTAGAGAAGAAATGATGATTAAATCGGCGGTAATTAATGACAGAAAGTGACCGTCCCCCACCTCTGAGCGAGCTAATATATGCAGACTGTGTACATCGTGCGACTGATGCCATTTAAGCAATTAAAGGGATAATCCAAAATATAATCCAGTTATGATCAATTCTGCCATTGCATCGCTTTTGGACTGAACACACATTAAGTTCACAGTGGTGTGTGCGTTTCCTGCCGCATGCTGTCATTGTTAGATTTGTGGTCATGTTGTCATCAGATTTTTTTAAACATCTGGGGGGCCCCGGCTGGAAGCTAACGTAACTTGGAGGCCCTGACACGGAAAAGTTTTGCAGCCCACGCTCTTCACGGTCAAAGATGTTTCAGCGAGTGACTGAACTGACCAAACCCGGAAAATAAATCTCTCTCATGTCGTCGTATCATCAGCATGTCCTCACATTTGCTGCTGATGGAAAATCATGTCCAGCAGCACAATGATGCCAGTGTGTTGCTGGCAGACGTTCACAGAAAATGACCGTATAAGTGCGAGTTGAGATGTCGTTGGAAATAATCCGTTTTAAAAAACTCAAGCTGTGAGCAGGACAACATTCCTGCCTGCGTGTGTTTGTGACTCTGGAGCGGTTCGAGTTGCTCCCAGTGGCAGTTTCCTGTATAATTGCAGCTGACATAGCTGTGTAGTGCTGCAGAGGGAGGCGGCGCGGCGAGCTGGCCAGCCCATAATGAGCGATCAGTGGAGCTAACTGCTCAGGCCTGTATGTCACTGATACAGAGGCCATTTTAGTGCCGCGGCTCAGGAGGCTGAGGGAGTTGTTCTCGTTGTGATGCACATGTCTCAGTGCTGCTGTTCACTCGTGTCCTGCACTTTTTCTGATCAGCTGCTCCGTCACAGGACGACCTCCAGATCTGTGGGGAATGTTCGTGGTTGTTTTGAATTCTGATACATTTTTCAGAGCACATTAATAAATCCAGTTCATGAGCCTTTTCACTTTCGCTTCTGATGAAAGTTCAGGATTTCATTCAGTACTTTCTTCTTTCAATTTGTAGCCACACAGCCTGAGTTCCCAGAATGCCTTTTGCTCCTTGTCTTTGCTCCGCATCACTGACGGCTTTACATCGTTGTCCAGTCACAAAACCCATAACCGATGCGTGTATTGGACAGGGCTGGGTATTGGCAAGAACTTAATGATAAGACTAGAGGTGCACCGATCCAGTTTTTTCCGATCCAATCCGATACCGATACCTGGTCTGAGCGTATCGGCCGATATCCGATACCGA
>JAQLOL010000012.1:943758-956441 GCA_029783665.1 Naso thynnoides
CCCGCCCCCCCCCCCCCCCCCCCCCCCCCCCCCCCCCCCCCCCGCAGCTCATTCTGCTGCAAGGATGAAATGCCAAATTTATTTCCTCTGATCTGTCACTTTCTGACTGAACAGCCTAATGCAAATGATATTTTACAATTCTCCATATTATAAACTAACAAAATGTGTTAAAGTAAAAGTCATTTGCTGCTTTTAAAGTCATGATGTTAAGAGGAGTTCTGTTCCTGTGCAGACGCTGCAGGTGTGTCTCCTCTCCAGGCTGGTACGACGCACCACGTCATTAGATAAATTCAGCCAAAGTCTGTCGTCAATCTAATTAAAAAGCAAAACTAAGCGTCACTACGTCGGGTCTCTGGTTTAATTGTCATTTGTTCTACAATACAAATATTGTTTTACACTTAAAATCCTTCAAATGCCTCACGAGTAAATCTTTAAATGAAGGGATTCTCCGCGCATGTACGCTTGTGAGAGGTTTTATTTTGAAAGACACGCTGGAAGTGTTGAACCTGCAGCGAACGTTCCCTGTGTGACGTTAATACGACTGTCGACAAGTTATTCCTCCGTCTATTTCAGCAGAGAAACGTGCGCGTCTCGCCCGAAAAATCGGCGAGCCTCCTGAACTGAAGAGTTGCGTCGCCGCCGACGTCCGTCTCCCGCGTGCTGCGCGGCCACTCGGATCTGTTTTAATGGGCGCCGAAAAAATAACCGGACATACAAACGCAGACGCACAATGTGTGCATTTGAATTTTAAACCGTCCGCACGTTTTTTTTAATCTCGCCTCGTTTGGTTTCGTCTTTAAGTGGCCGTTCTCCGTCTCCTCTTCGCACAGCGGCGTCGCCTTCACCTCCACTTCAAAAAGTCCACCTACAGTAAACACGTGTTCCTCATCGCCCCTGATCCACGTGTTTAAGATCTGGTTTATTTGCGTCGACGCTGCTGCCTGTTCACCGGATAGAGATGATATTTTATTCACACGGCATCAGAGTGAGAGCGGATCGATACCGACCAGGGAAGGTGCTCGTGAGGAGGAGTGATGCTCTCTGTGACGAGGATGAAGGTCGTTGCACGGACAGAAAATCTGTCAAACGCGGCCTTGTGAAAGGGCGAAAAATTGAATCATAGTCGAGTTCTTTTTATTTGTGTTTCAGGAGAACTGACGGGGGGGCTTAACTCTTGAACGGAGCGTGATTAACTGTCTCTGTTTTCCTCCATTGTTGTTCTGTCACAATGGATTTAACAGCGTTCTGATTTGGCCTGCAGCTTGTCTTCAGCGCTCTCCTCATTATGTTTTTTATTCTCCTTTTTGCTCCTCGTAATAGTTTCCTTTGCATCCGGCTCTCCTCCTCTGCACCGCAGAGCTGCCTGATGCTTCGCGCTGAGCGTTCAGTTTCCTCTTCTCTCACTCTGAGGTCCTGTCAGTTTTTTTTAACTTTGTCCTGCATGGGGATGGGGATCGAGAACCACTTCAAGTTGAGAACTGACAACAAACGGGGACTGGAATCTGCGTTGTACGCCGCCAGTCTCATCAATTCCTCTCAGCGATGTACAGACGTGTGAGGCCGAAATGGGAAAAAAAAGCAGAATTTAACTGTGAGGCAGTGCAGCCCGTGACCGCCTGCAGCAGCTCAGCGGTGATGGTAAAACAGCTGCAGAAAGACACAGAAAACTGATCAGGAATCAATGAAGGAATCGATGAGGGATCAGACAGAAAGCAGAATCAGTGAGTGTGACACTTCGTAATCAAAGACAAGCCGGTGAAAGTTCAGATTCAAATGTTTTAGCCAAAAATGCCAAAATTGTGAAAGTTTGGAGGATTTGCTGCTTTTCTGCGACAATTCATGGAACGCCTCTGAGTTTTTGAGTCCTCTGCTGACAAAGTCGTTAATTATGGGGCTTCACTTTGAATTTTCAGAAAAAGGTGAATCGGAACAATCAGTCGTGAAGTAGAATATTTGCTGCTATTTGCCACAAACGATAAAGAGTTTGTTACCAGTTCTGTCAGTGAACACAGAGGAAGTTTTGAAAAGAAAGTGAGTGTTTGCAAAACTGAAAATCCCACAAAAACATGAAAAACACGCTGCTGCTGTGTGTGTGTGTGTGTGTGTGTGTGTGTGTGTGGTGACATGTTGTGAAACCTCCGACTTCCTC
Organism: Naso thynnoides; assembly: GCA_029783665.1. NCBI lineage: Eukaryota > Metazoa > Chordata > Actinopteri > Acanthuriformes > Acanthuridae > Naso > Naso thynnoides. Next base: position 945,908 of record JAQLOL010000012.1, read on the forward strand.
AAGAGTTTAAAAGATAGATAACATTTTGTGGTGGGGACGAATGCTGTGTGTGGGTGCATGAATAGTGTGTGCGTGTGGGTGTGTGTGTGCGTGTGTGCGTGTGTGTGTGTGTATTTGCTGATGATTGTGTGTAACTGTGGCGGGGCTGCAGCATTAGTCAGAGCTGAAGCTGAGAGTCTGCGGAAAACGAGCTGCACGCTGAGAGAGAGATAACACACACACACACGCCAGTGTTATTGTTCCACACAGGGGCTGCGCAAACACACACATGTACACACATCTGTGTGTGTAGTACACGGTGTGTATTTTTGCTCGTGTGAGTGTGTTTGCATGCAGTCTTTCAGTATTTCTGTGCCCTTGCAGCTTCTTTTCTCTCCTCTCCGTCTCTCTTTCTTTCACACACACACACACACACACACACAACATCTGTCTCTGCAGGACTTTGTTTACACTCCGCTTTATTTCTCTCTCTCCCGGTGTCCGGCGCAGCACAGTGGGTAGCGAGGTAGCATCGCGTGTGTGGAGCCAAGTCTGCTCCTTGGACGACTGCTGCATAGGCAGGAAGCAATGCGCTCGCTCCCTCACTTGTCTTCCAGTTGTCCTTGTCATAGCATAACACACACACACACACACACACACACGCACACACACACACACGCACACTGTCATCTTTCACACATACACAGCATCATCATCTTTTGCCTTCACACGTTCACACTCAGTGTTTCTTTTTTGCTCTTGCGTGCAGCATGAGCAGCTCTCTGCCATCTCTCTCTCTCCCTCTCTCTCTCTCTCATACACACACACACACACACACACACACACACATATCTACATCTTTCTCGTCTCAATCTCTCGCCCACACAGCTGGAATCAAACAACGACCAGCTTCTGTTGACTACTGAGCAGCCTTTCATTGTTGTAAACTGCGAGCAAAAGAGAGAGAGGTAGAGAGACACTGACAGAGAATGTGGGAGAGCTTTATGAGTTCTGCTGCAGGCTTTGGCAACCACGTTTACCACAGCGTGTGTGTGTGTGTGTGGGTTTGTGTGTGTGTGTGTGTGTGCGTGTGTGCGTGTGTGCGTGCTGTCTTGTGCCGCAGAGAGAGACAGTGTGCACTTCAGCACAGGTTTTATAGCTAAGAGCTCTCTCCATCATTATGCTTTAATGACTGTATAATAGGTGCGTGTTTGTAGTTCTGCGTGTGTGTCAGTGTGTGTGTGAATCGGTGCGCACGCGCGCACAGGACTGTTTGCTCTCTGCGGTGCATCAGAAGTCATTCCCTGGCGCGCACATCTGTGTGTGTGAGCACGGTTTTCTCAATCACAAACATTTTAACGCCGTTTCAATCCTGCAGCCCGGGACGTCTTCCTCACGTCTGACGCTGCTCCGTCCTACAACAGGGCCTATTAATAGAACGGGCATGTTTTTCCTGGAACATATTTAATCTCTGGGAATATGCATTTCCATTCAACTTTATTACCGCTCAGTGAAAATCTCATAACTCAGGTTCCACCGTCGTGCTTGAAGAGGAAGTGTTCAGATTCTCAGACATGCATTGCAGGTTTTATGGTGAATGAGCCATTAATGCATCATTAAATTATGCTTTACAATGTGGGAGACGCATAATAATTTCGTGGTAGATTTTCTACTGAAGAATGAGGTGAGAGGTCGACACTATCTCTGCATGGCTGTTAACCCCTTTGTTTAAATCATATTTAACCTACATCGCAGTTGCTGTTAAAGAGTGGCTTCAAACTAATTGCAGAATGATGTTTTCTTTACTTGTATCAAGTGTCAAAATAAACGGCGGGCTCAAATTGGAAAGCACAACGCGGGGAGCTTTCGCTGTCAGCAGGACGTCAGGTTAATTAGTTAAACAGGCAGACGGGTAAAAAACAAATCCGACAAGAGGCACGCGAGTGAATCTCAAATCTCAAATCTAAGGGTCAGACAAACGGGTGAACAGAAGGCTGGAACGCCGGGAAATGAGTCGGCACAGAGTGAGATGATCAAAGTACGAGGGTGGTGGCTCGGGTGAGATGACCGATGAAAACGGGGTTATTAAAGGGCAGCAGAAAGTGGTTAGAAGTGCAACAACCTGAAAATTACAGACATGATATGAGAAGCAGAGCAGGGAACTTCTGGAGTCTGGTCCGCAGCGCCTGGACTTTTTGTGTAATAATTCATGTGAAACCTCAACCTTGCAATGCATAAACATGTAATAGACTTTTTTTTTCTTTTTTTTTCTGAACAAGCAGAGCTATCAGAATATGTTGGCTGCAGGAGACTCACTTGAATGTGTACACAGTAACGTAACCAGTAAGACAAAAGAAGAAACAGAACTGATATGACCAGTAAGACCAAAAATAAAAAAAGGGATGAAATCAAAAGAATTTATTCAAAAATATTAAAATACATCTAGGCTACAGGAGGCCTAAAATATGAGTAAACAAAAATGCTCTTCAAGTCATTACCGTGTAACTTTGACGGCACTAGTGATTATAGAACGTTTTTAATGTATTTTTGTCAGGAAGACGGCGGAAATAGAGGACACAGTGCATCATGTCCCACGGACAACTGCACTAGCTGTTTTTTGACGAGTAAAATGGATAAAATAATTCCAGAAGACCTTCAGTTTCGGATTTGTCATGACAGATTAGCATTAGCAAGACTTCATGAAGACGCTGAAGTTCCAGGAGACGTGACGAAAGCGTCCGATCGCACCGAAGTGTGATCGGACTAACGCAGCTGTCGGCTTTCGGCTTAAACAAAAAAAGCAAGTCTCTCCTCCAAAGCAATCCAAATCTACTTCATGTTGTGTAAACAATGTATTTTGATATATTTTGACATAGGATCAGATTCCTCAGACTTTAGAGGGTTGAAAACATGGATGGATGGTGTGGTGCCATTGGTCAAATAATTCATAGACCTTGTTGCGAGCGGTTTTCTCGGGTTCCTGCATGACGCTTTTTAAGAGCTTGTGATTGATGATGTTAGTTAGTGTGAATTTACAATCAAGTCAAATCTCATCCAAAACTCTTCAAATCCCTAAAGGACATGTTTCTCGAACCCTTTGTGGACACGTTGACATTTCGGAGGTGCAGGACTCGCAGCTCTCTCTGTTCACATATTCCCGTTCCTGGATTGCACATTTAAAAGGTGTGAATGTGGCCGCTGTGGACCTGAGCCACCAATGAATTTTTAACGGTAGAAAATGGGCCGTACGATAGATTTCCCCTCGTAAACATCCGCCTGCCCGTTATCCCCCCTCCATTCTATAGCTCCTCTGTCCATGCCTCCTCCTCGCCTCATATTTTCCACTGGAAACACTCGAATATGCCAGCAATTCCCTCTACGCCCTCTTTCTTTCTCTCTCTGTAGGTTTGGCTTTCTCGCCTGCCCTCGCTTCCTTTTCCTCACTCGTCCCATGCTGGGTTTCTCTCCGTCTCGCTTCACTTCTCGTCCCCTTTTTCACATTATCTCTCACTTCCCCAGATTTCTCCTCCATAAGTCTCTCCTCATCTTCCCTCCTTCTTCGTCCCTGCGTCCATGCGTCCTCTTTATGTCCTGCTCCATTCACGCTGCCTGTGTTTTTCCTTCCCCTCATTCCTTCCTCATTTCACCCCAAGTCATCGCATCACAACGGCATGCCCGGCCCGCGCCTCCTCCTCCTCCTCCTCCTTCCTCACCTCCTCCAAAATATGAGGCTTATCTGTCGAGCTGTCAGCCGGGTCACCGCTAACAATGGCCTCCTTTCTCCGTGTTCTCCTCCTGCTGCAACAACGAGAGGCTTTCTTTCTCGGAAAGGCAAGAGGCTTAACGCCTCCTCATAATATTTCTCTGTTTTTCTCGACCATTCCTCCACTTGACCTCCCTCTTTCTTTCCTTCCATCTTCCTTCTGTCTCTCTGTCTTTGTCGGTAACTCGGCCTCTTTCTCCAAATCTTCGAGCTTTCTCTCATCCTACAAGCTCTGCGATGTCTCCTGGGATAATAAATGTGTGTGCTTGTCTTTGATTTAACGCATAATACGTAACACATGATGCATGTGTGCAGAGGTAGCAGGTCATAAGTGTATGAGACGTGAAGAGAGCTCACTGAAACACCGTTACAAATGGACGATTGTGAGACAGGAAGGCTGCAGGCTTCAATTTACAGTCCTCCTCTATCTGAGGGTCATAATTTATTGTTGTATGCCGTTGGCTGTGATTCTAAATCATAGAGACTAGTGTCGTCAGTCTATGTTTGAACAATTTTAGATGACACATGGCCGTGACATATCGCCAAATAATGGTTAGCAGTTGAAGAAAAACTCTGGTTATCAAGCAGCAAGAAACTTCCGTTCAGTAAGCTGAGGAATCAGTTGCTTCTTTGCTGCTTTCAGATGGCAGAACCTGCAGACGACGCTTTCAGAGTGTAAATCAGTCCTTATTCAAATTCAGGGTCAGTTTTTTTTATCAAACACTACGCTGCAGTGTTTAATACTCTGTGACACAACATTCCATTGCAAGTAAAAGTCACACATTCAAATGTTTTCTTAAGTGCAAGTTTAGACGTATCACCGTTAAAGAGCAGGCTGTCATTATGCAGCAGCGCAGCTCCATCAAGTGCTACAGTACTGTGCAATTTCACTGTGGTGGCTGAACTACTTTACAGACTGCTGGGTAGGGTCAATAACAGCAACACGATGTTTGTAATAAAATGATCCTGTGCTTTCTATGTAGAATATTGACAGTAACTCTGTCGGTATTTCCCTCTGGGATGTGGTGCGATGACAGGATTCTTTCGGTTGCTCCTCATTAGAGGTCACTCCGGAGGATCATCTGTTTCCATCTCTCTCAGTATGTTTGCATAACATTAGAGAAAATCGATTTTATGGTGTTAGTCCGGCTAAAAGCGGACTTTTAAAATGCATGTCAGCGTGTTATTCTGACTGAAATAGTCCTCGAAACAACTTAAGTTTGTAGAAGAGATCCAGGACAAAAACAACAATCTTGTAAGCGCGAGGGGAAGTGTGCACTGAATTTGTACCAAGAGTAAAGCCTAAATTATGACGTGTACAGCACTGTGAAGTTCATGTTTTCACAGTTTGATGTGGATTTCGCTCGCTGCTTGCTAACTTGTTTGTAGCTTGTTTGGCTAACTACCTACCATAGCAGAGTCCGGCAATGAATCGGTTCTCCCTCAGTGCTTGTATACTGGGACAAGGACAGTAGTCCAAATTAACGGCCAAACGGAGCTTTAACCACAGCTTGACTTAACTGTGCGTGTAAACGTACTGAGTGACAAGCTGTCCGTGTCGACCTGGCATCGGAATCTGATCTCATGATTGGCCTTTTTTATCTGTGCTTGTGACCAGCAAGATGGTAGCACAGGCTCGAACTGCGGCTTCGGATCTCTTTTTCAAGGGAGACCTGACCAAGAATGGCAGCAACCAACAGTGTCAGGTGACAAAAACAGTAAAACTCCTACAGTGCACTTGAAATAACAAATAACACATTACATTAAATAACAAAACCACCTTAAATAACAAAAATGATGAATAAAACCTCAGTTTGAAGAGTTACATAAAGAAAGTCTGGATTCCGGTCTTCTCACTGAAGACTTAAAACCAAGTAAAAGGTGCAGGCAGCCCTAAAAAGGCCTCTTTCTCAACTCAGTTTGTACTTAAGGAACAACAAACTGCACAAGATCAGAGGATCGAAGGTTGTGGATTCTGTCCTTCAAGGTTTAGAAGCGAGGAGACGTAGACCAGAATCGTGCTCAGAATGGCCTTGTAAATAAAATGATATCGGTGAGCAAGCCGGCGTGTACTTAGAGAGGTCCGGTTGACTTTAAAATATAAAGTGCAATGGTGAGTAAGAAATCCGCAATCAGTAATAAACCTTAGAGCACTGTGAGCATCAAGTAGTAATGGAGACATTTGTCGTACCAAACTGGAAAAAAGATTGTTCACTCAGAAACAACACGCAACTCATTAACTTTATTTCTTGTCGTCGAACATCTTTTGCTCTTCCAGTAGTCAGAAGTACTTGGCGCTGGACGTAAAATCTTTGACTTTAGCACTGAGGCGACTCTGCAGTCCGTCTTTCAGATCGTCTCCCTCCAAACTGCGGCTCCTTTTAGCGACTGTAACTGGAAACAAAACAGCTGAGGAGGCAGCGTCGGTGACGGCAGTGATGCAGAGTGCAGTGACGATGCTGATGTGCGATAACGTCTCTGAGCGTTTCATGCCTGTCGCTCATGTAGACTTCAAATAGGTTCTCGCCCGGGTTTGTTGCACCACAGTGCCCGTCACTGTAGCTTATAGTGCTGATAGTCACGGTGGCTTTCAGGCTGATGTGTGTATGTGTCAGTGAGGAAAAATTAGAAAAAATGATCAAACAACCACTTACTTTGATGAGATTATCATTCATTTCGTTTTAATTAACAGTCTTTTAAGTCGGGGGGTTGGAGGGGCAGAACGGATGTGGTTTGCCGCTGAACTCACACAGGGGGTGACAGCCATACTTTACACATGTCGGCGAGTCAGTCTTTAAATCATCCAGAAACGCTCTTATCTCTAACTGAGTTGGGCTTTTAATGTCATCAGCATCAACATTCATTGTGCACGGCGCTCAAAGTGATTGTGTACCTCCTCAAAAGTCATATTAGTCAAAACTGGTCAGGGTTGGAATCTTTTTTGGAGGTTAATAAGATGTTATTCCCTGTTGAAAGTCCTTGAGCAGCGTATTTGACTTGTGTTTTGAAAGGTTATCATACTGCCGAGTAAATGCCCTGAGTAAATTAACTTTGATTGTGGCTTCTATGTGTTACGTCTTTGCCCTAAGTTGCCCTTGCCACAGCCTTAATAACTTCCCAGAAACTCGTTTCGTGTCCTTCATTCTTGCTGCCTGCTCCTCTGTGCTTCTCCAAATCAGTCTTTCCAAAATGCAGGGTTTTCCCTGGCTGTTCGAGCATTAACCTTGCCAGTGGTGTGTGTTGTGGGGAAAGGGAGGCTAGAGGAGTCTGTGAGAGCACACGATAACCTTTAGGGCCAAACATCAAGCTCTCTTTCGCTGAAGCCCTGTGCCAGGAAAAGATATGAAATATTTTTCTTGACATTTTTGGGGGATTTGATGTATTTTTCATGTTCTTTTAGGGCAGTAGGAAACCACAAGCCCTCTGCTGAGTTCATGCAGGAGTTTAAAAAAAAAAACCACTGCTGTGTTTTTGTTTTAACACTCTCCGTGTTGGGAACGCTGTCTGTGAGAACATTGCTCCTGTCCATCGCCTTGAGGAACCTATAGAATTTCTAATGGCAGGGATCCGCCGACCCATCGCACCTCGACGCTGCTCTTTACAGACTCAGTCTCTCTATGATGTCCAGTTCAGGATGAATAGTTGTCAAAGTTAAAGTGAAACTTGACAACTTTTTTGGCATAACTTTGTCATGATGATGTAAAACCTGATTAAACAGCGGTCGACGCCCTCTGTACTCTCGGTTCTGATTTGCCGGTCCACGCTGCGCTTCTTAGCGACAGGTGACATCGGTACGAGCTGATTGGCTCACCGCGCTCTGACTCCCTTCTGCGAGCCACACCGTCAGTCGGCTCGAGCTCGAGCTGAGACGGACCAGTTTACTCCCCTGCAACTTTCCCTGCAACCGTTTGGTCTCAGCTCAAACTGGACTTAAAAGAGAGAGAGAGAGACAACAAACGGAATGAAGCGTGAGCCGACACAAATGGCCGCAGCAGATTTGCTTCCCGATGAGTCTCATGCTAAAGCTAACGTTAGCTTGGTGGCTTGTTTGCAGACGTTACTTACTGCAACTTTAAGAAAAGAAGATTTCCTTGTTCAATATGTCCACTTAAATTTTTTGGGGGAGTTTTATATTTGCCCCGTTCATCAGGTCTCTTTATTCCATAACCCTCCGGCCCCACCCCGCCAGAATACGTCTGAGGAATCATTACGACTCAAATGATCAAATGTGTTGTGCCAAATTTTATAGACACAAGTATATTTTAAAAAAGAAAAAAAAAAGTCAAGTGTTACTTTAGCTGTTTCTTACCTCTCACTCATGCAGAGGCGTGTCCAGACTTTTCTAAGCGGGGTGGCCCGAGTGGAGCACTGACCTATGCAAGGGTGGCTTGTGGGATTCGGCGATATGTCAGTCACCCTATTATAGTGGCTTGGAGGACCCGCACACATGCACAAGCACATACAAAAAAATATTAATTTACCATTTTTGCCTCCACTGCCAATTTCTCCTTACATATACTGACATCACTGCTTAAAGTTTATTTGAAAAGATAAATAGACCTACCAGTTAAACACAGAGTGGCACCATATAAATGTAATATAAAGCCTTCATCTGTTCTTCTTTAAAAAAAAAAAAGTACTTTAAAAAGATGGATTACATACAAGTGAAGAAATGGCACATTTGAAACTAAAGTCACAGTATAAAGTACCAAAAAATTAAAAATGAAATCTAGCTAATTTGACCAGAAAGGACAACACAACAAAAAAGTAAAAAACAAATGGTTAAAATGTTTACTTTACAAAACTGTGCAAAACTTACAACATGGTTTTACTGCCTCTTAGGTTTAAGATTGACATATCAGTCAGTCCCGCCTCTGACTGGGCAGATAACCTATCAAATAGGGTGGCACCTGACACGGCCAATCAGATTACAACCCCTGACCACTCCCTAGACACGCCCCTGCACTCATGTTTAATGGTCAGGACGTATGAGAAAGTCATCATCTGTGTGCTTTGACGATGCAGTTTAATAATTTACATAGGAATTATGACAGTTGTGATGAGATTACTGCCTGACAGCTCACTTGACCTTCACTGTCTCTGTGATTTAATTTGCACTGCCATGTCAAGAGGCAAACGGCTGAAAGTTTTGAGGCCACGGAGCTCCGTGTGACATATTAAATGTAACACTGCTCGAGGAACCTCCATTTAAAGACACATAAGTGTTGTTGTTTTAGTGTTTGTATCTGCGTTTCCAGCAGAAGACATTCCTCCCTGTTAGGAAGAAAGTAGACAGCTTAATGCTGTGGAATTAAACTGTCAGTTGTAACATTCCTGCATGTTTCCCTGTAAGCCACAATTATCCAGATCGAATGCGTCGTAGATAATGTTTCTTTCCCGCAGTAATCATTTTCAAACTGGATTCCACGTTGGCCAAGTATCATTACATCTGCCTGCATCACCACCTCAAAAATGGACTTTTATCTACCAATGAAAAGGACTGTCAGATTTTTGTAACAACATTTCGAAATAATGACAGCAGAAAGGAGAGCAGGGATACAGGAGATGGGTGAAGTGTCAAAAGATAGAAAGGCACAAGAGACAAGAGAGGGAACTGAATATGAGGAAATGAGGCATAACAGGAAGGAAAAAAAGAAATCAAAAAGAAACCGTTGGAGCGGATTATTTCCACTATGGTTCTTTACTGTTTGCTCTGCTGCTGGAAAAAGGGGCAGATCCGAGTGTTTCTGGGAAAAACAGCAAACGCTTGAAGGGGTGTGAATGCTCGACCAGGGGAAAGGTTTTTAAAGGGATCGTCCACGAGGGGATAGCTGTTAAAAGCCCAGCTTCACACCAGCAAGGTGTGCGTGTTTGTGCGCGCGTGTGCATTTACTTTGGATTTTGACTGGCCACCTGTGTTCTGTGTGTCTGAGGTAAAATGCACAAACAGCTTTGTTTGTGTTGCCTTTTGTGCCTGTTGTCTTGTATACGTGGGTGTCCATTTTTGTGTCTGTCTGACTGTTTGAGTACGCGTGCGTGTGTGTGTGTGTGTTTGTGCGTTGTCCCCGGACGCTGCCTGTGTGCTGGTTAGAGCATTAATGATGTGTCTTGGGAGCGCTGCCTCTACATAATTTATCAACCAAGATTTATTAGCCGCAGAATTAACTTGTAGGGGCTGGGGAGTGCAGGATGCATTTGTTCTTGTTTTGGGATTTATATGTGTGTGTGGATGCGTTGTCACTCCCCTGTGATCCGTTTCTCTCCATCAGCCTCCTGTCATGCGGACGTCCTTAGTCATACAATTGGTCAAGTTTTTTAAATTTTAACTGAGCTAAGATTACAATTCAGAGCACTGTTTGTTTGGGGTTTTTTGGTGTGTGTGTGTGTGTGTGTGTGTTTGGAATTGAGCTAAGTTTAGTGTAGTAGGAACTCTATCCCTGCATCACTCCCTGTTACAGATTTTAAAATGAGGCACAGCTAACATGAATGACATATTGAATTTAACAAAGGACAATATATTGTGATAAACACAACATGAGAAATACAGCGTGGTATGGTTTCATTGGTAAATACCACAACTAATCCAATTAAAGCAGCTGCCCTTATTATAATTATTATTAAATTTTGTTTTGAATGAAAAAGTTTTACACAGTTTTTGAAGCTAAAATTTTATTTGTGTATATTGTTCTACCTGCTTCCATTGATATATATTTATTTTATGTTGTATTAGTTTCATTTGGTTTATTTATCTAATTTTTTTTTGGGGGGGGGGGGGGGGGGGGGTTAGGGAAA
>JAQLOL010000012.1:958121-979815 GCA_029783665.1 Naso thynnoides
ACTATCAGAATATAGTGACAGTTCCAGCAAATATGACTGAATAATTGTTAATAATTCTTACCTACTGCAGCTTTAAAGATAACTGCCCAATCCAAATATAACGCTGATGTGATGAGACTCAATTCTCAATGTCTCCCCCAGGTGGTGGAGAATGGAGCTCTGTTGTCCTGGAAACTCGGCTGCTCGTTGGACCAAAGCACAGTTCCAAATATCAACAGTGTCCAGGGTCCTGCAAAGGAAGGCACAATGTCAGCCAAGCTCGGCTACCCTGTGGTGGGATGGCACATTGCCAACAAGAAACCCCATGTCCCTAAGCGGGTGAGGCGCCAATTAAACAACACCCCAACGCCTGTTCTGGCAGTGCTTCCTCCAACAACCGCAGTGGAGCCTCCTGTGAGAATAATCCCAACCCTTTCCTCCCCCTCTATTGCTGCACCAACTGAAAGCTCTGCTCCGCCAGTAAGAGGACCTGTTCCTCTTCCAGGCAAGCCGACAATTAGATTACGAGACCCAATTGCCCATACCCCAACCATGGGACCCCCTCAGCCAACAAGGGTATTGGAGAGCAGCAGCAACATTCCTATTCAGCCTACCATGACAAGGCCTACTTATGTTGAGGCCACTGCCACACCACCCACACCTACAAGAAGACCTACCAAGAAACCCAAAAGACCCAAAACCACACCAGTGCCAAAAGAGCCTAAGACTTCCACAGTGAAACCATCCAGACGCACCACACCGTCACCTGGGGTCATCCCGGGTCCATATAATGAGAAGCCTTACTTGCGTAATCCCATTGACCAGGTCACTGCATTGGTGGGCACCTATTTTGAGGTTAAGATCCCGTCTGATACATTCTTTGACAAAGAGGACGGCACAACAGATAAGCTGCGCCTAACTTTTAGACAGAACCACAATGAAGTAGTTAGAGAGGGCTCCTGGATCCAGTTCAACACAACCAGCCAACTTCTCTATGGCCTTCCTGATGTCCAACATGTGGGAAAACATGAATACTTCATGCAGGCAACTGACAAAGGCGGCCTTTATGCAATTGATGCTTTTGAGGTCCGTGTCAACCGCTGGCCTATCAATGACAAGAGCCCCGTGATCTTCACGGCTCGATTCCAAGGAGAGCCACGTTCCATAACAAATGACATTCACAAGAAGATCCGTCTGGTTAAGAAGCTGGCACAAGCACTGGGAGACCGTAACAGCAGCACAGTCAGTCTAAGAAATATCAGCAAAGGGTCCATTGTGGTGGAGTGGACTAACACCAGCCTCCCGCATCATCCATGTCCACGGGAACAGCTCACAGCCATGAGCCTTGCCCTCGCTAATGAAAATGGAGTACCGGAGGAAAAGTTCAAGAACACCATGGAGCCTGACTTTAAACCACTGGATGTCACAGTCAAGGGAAGGGCCAGCTGCAGAACATACTCCTTCATCCCACCAGGAGAGATTCATATGCCAGAACCTCCGGCAGTCACTCCAGGTTTGGGAACAAGCCGGCAGAGCACTGATGACGTCTATCTCCACACAGTCATTCCCGCTGTGGTGGTGGCAGCAATCCTGTTAATAGCAGGCATCATTGCAATGATCTGCTATAGGAAGAAACGAAAGGGCAAGCTGACCATCGAGGACCAGGCCACTTTCATCAAAAAAGGTGTGCCCATTATTTTTGCAGATGAACTTGATGACTCTAAGCCGCCTCCTTCTTCCAGTATGCCCTTGATTCTGCAGGAAGAGAAGCCCCCCCTTCCGCCCCCAGAGTACCCCAACATGGCAACACCAGAGACCACTCCTCTCAACCAGGAGTTGCTAGGGGAGTACACAGCCCTGCGGGACGAGGACCCCAATGCGCCTCCCTACCAGCCACCACCTCCCTTCACTACTCCAATGGAGGGCAAGGGCTCCCGTCCCAAGAACATGACTCCCTACAGATCTCCACCTCCCTACGTGCCGCCCTAAGACTAATTTAACCCTCCCCTCAAAGGGGGGAGGGAGAGGATGCCTGAGAAACTGTGACGGTTTCCATTCTGGTGTTTGTCTGTCTGGACATTTACAGGTAGAGATGAAAAGAAGTGCTAAAGTACAAAACAGCAACAGGGGACTTTGGGAGGGGGAGGAAGGAGTCGGGTGGGGATTTTAGGTAGACAGATGGGATGATTGGTTGAAACAGCTGGGAGGGACTACTGTTTCAGTGGTAGCCCAGCCACTACAGTGGCCCAAGACAAACAAAGTCTCGTCACATTGGCTTTTGGATTGACCAGTTGGTCAGAAGCGACGACTGGCAGACGCGTTCTCCCTTCCCAGCATTTCACTTTTTTTTTCTTCTGTTGATTGAAAATACTGGCTTTTCTTTTGTTTTTCCCTCATTATCCCAAGGTTGATTTTCTTTTTCCTTTTTTTTTCCTGGACTGAATCATTTGCCTAACAACTCTTATTTTGTCTTGCTTTTTAATAATACGAGAAGACAGTGAACTGCCATCAGACCACTGCAGGCAACAACTCGTGTTTTTAATATGGAGTGAGATTCTCTGAATATGAAAAAAGCTATCACAAGGATCTCATATCACCCCTGCAGACGACACAAGAGAATGGGAGGCCGAGGTGTGTGTGTGTGTGTATGCGTCTGAATGAGTGTTTATTCAGATTCAATACGGTTTGCCTTTTAACACTAGTTGTCTGTTTCTATCCTTATTCACAATGTCTAGTAAAGATGAGAATAACAAGGTAGCCTAAAAAATTTAGAGATGAATAATAAATAATTTGTTTCTTTCATTGGTTTTAAAAACTCACTGTATATCTGGAAGATATTCTGATAGATTGTGTTATTTTATTTTTTTGGTGTAGGGAGAAAGCAGAGAGAAAGGGACTGCCTCACTAAAATAACCTGCAGGAGCTCTTAATTCCTGTTTCATTCAACAGTATGTCAGTTCGAGTCAATAGATGAGAAAAACATCGTCCTCTCGGCCGCTCTCGTCCCCTAAGCAGATCTAACAGGCGTGAAAGCAACATGAGGACATGGGGGAATGAAGAAAAAACTTAAGTGCTGTTTTCATTATGAGAGATTGTCCTCACTTACATGAAAATGCAGAGTATAGTGTGGATTTGGATGCAGAATGAACAGTTTTATGCAGATTTCAGCTCATGCAATTTGACCTCAGTTTGGTAACACTGTTACTTGAGGTTAACAAAACTACAGTAAAAGTGAAAAGTCATTTCGGTCTTTTTCCTACATGCAAACATACCTCCATCATGTACAGGTACATGAACAGGAAAGGGACCCCTGCAGCTTATTTTGGAACAGGGATAATTATTTTTTTAAGTAATGGGGCAGTTCTGCTCACCAGACGGAGGAGAAAACTTTGTGTGCCATGGAGACTTTCCCAGATGGGATTGTACAGATATTCACATTTTAGAGGTCGTGCAGGAGACAAATGTGGCCGACACTGAGGCAGACATTCAGAAGGCAGAAAGAACCTTGAATTTCTAATACTTAGCTCGCTGAACTTAAATTGTCAATGAAAATCTCCTAATTTTTTTTTACAAAGTTTTTGATACAGCCTCAAATTGTTTGATTATTAAAAGAAACAAGATTAATGATTAGTCTTCTGTGATTTGTAAAATCTTAGCCTAGAACTTCAACTATGATTCATTTATGTACACTTTCTTTTCTGTCATGGGTCACATTTTCAAGTGTTTTATTTTTATCGTGTGTGTTTGCATATCAACGTGTATCTCCCACTATACAAAGATGGAATGACCGATATTTTATGTAATCACAAATTTTATTTTTATGTCCTTATGTTTGCTAATGAGTTTCAACTGAAAGTGACCCTTTGCAATAATAATGTAAGGCACAGTCCACTCAGTGACTGATGGATGCAGGCTAAAGCGAGTGACTCGTATTGTCATAAACTTGTTGGTTTTGCAGGATGCCAAGGCTTTTTTTTTTTGCTTTTCAAGTGTGCATTGTCATAATAAAACCAACTGGTATGATAAAAAAAAAAAAATCACCTTTCCTCATTTATGTATCTGATTTAATGTATCTTTGACTTGTCCTGTCATTGCTTGCTCGAAACCCGTCTGATGTTCACGGAGAAGGGTTTTGTTCACTAGAGGTTTAATCTCTAGACCGCTCGCCGCCTGCTGCACCAGCTCTGGTCCTTTGACTCATCGACACGGTCACACTGCTGTCCTTTTTCTACTCAATTATTCTCTCATTGAATGACAAGTTTGACAATTCGGTTTGAAAGCTCTGCCCATTAAAAAGGCTGCGCTGTGAAAACACTCTCTCAGCATCATCGCCATTTTTCGCACTTTGCATACAGATCATTTGCATTGATTGCTCAGAATATTGATTAGATGTAAACAGTTTGCCAGCTCTGTTGCACCTCTGTGATAATTCATGACAGAGTTTAATTTGGAGAAGAGGGAGCGATGATGAACGTATTCCCGAGACATCGCTAGCTGCTAAAATGGATAATAGATGGACAGTAATGACAAAGATTAATGGGGGATTGATTTTAGTTTGATTGAGACAACTGAATGAACTGTGACGACGTCCTCGTCTTTCCAACTAAAATCAGTCATGTGCTCATGTCTGAAGTAAAAGGGGATTGAATCAACACATATCTGTTTTTTTTTTCAATCTGTATGAGCTGATTATAAGCCTAAAAGATGTAAAAGCTTTTGTATTGGATTCCATATTTTATATTCATGATATTTTGCCCTTAGCCTGGAGACCAGTACTCTGCCATTTACCATAGACAGATCTCTCATCTCGGATGTGCTGAAAATCTGATTGGGCTTTCCGGAGGATTATAGATGTGCTGAGTTTGCATTTTACGGGGCCTAATCAGTCGCCTTCGAAGTACCAGACAAGCTCAATCTATCACAGGGAAGTTGCTAAAATGATTTGTAGTGCCATTTTGTCTGCATCCTGCAGCAACGTTTGCATCACAAAAAGTCTTCTTACTGTTCCTCCACGCAATCCGATGCAGAACGGATGGATGCTGCGTACAGTTAATTGCATGGTTTATGCAGAACACTTGTGATTAAGAGGCCGAGGTCGGTGCTTTATAAAACCTCTCAGAATAGCAGACTGATGCACGATAAATACAAGAATAGGTGTAGTTCTCAGAATAGAAGCCTCAGAGTAGAATCAATTGTCAGGCTTCATGACTGTACACTTGACACTGACTCCGTGTTCCCTGGATACACAGCTCTCATCGTTTCTATTCTTGGGTAAGTGAGGACTATTGGCCTGAATTCTGATTGGGAAGAAAGTGTTTAAATTGACTTCAAAGATGGACCATGAATCAGTATGCAGTACACTCACTTTTGACCAGACACAGTGTGATGGAGTGGTTATTTTACTTAGTCAAGTCATTTTTATTAATATACAACAAATCACATGAGTCATCAGAAGACACTTAACATTTAAAGCAGGTCTAGACCACACATACAATTACTGTTACCCAACAGCTAAAAGTAATTGCCACTTTAGCGAGCACTTGGCAACAGTTGTGAGGAAAAAAAAAAGAAAAAAAAAAAGCTTCTTTACAACAGGCAGGAACCTTGGAGCAGCCCAGCCTCAGATGTGAAAATAATAATAATAATAATAATGAGAAGAAAAAGAATAATGTGGGACCCAGTGGCTCAGTTGGTAAGGCAGGTGCCCCATATACAGAGACTTTGTCCTCACCACAGCAGCCACAGGTTCGATTCCACCTGTGGCCCTTTGCTGTCATGTCATTCCCCCTCTCTCTAGTCTGTTTCCTGCCCATGAAATAAAGGCACAAAAAGCCCCACTGAAGTCTTAAAAATAATAATAATAATAATCATAACAGGGTTGTGAAGGTTACTTTGGAAATTTAATAGGGGTAGATTACTAGTTGCCCTATTCAAAATGTAATGAGTAATGTAACTATTTCAATTACTTTATCAAACAAATGTAGCTTATTAGATTTGATAACTTTTTGTACTTTTATAAATTTTCAACAAATGTTTTCCACTGTTAACCACTTTCAAATGTTTAAACCAGGCAGTTGTAATGGCAGACGTGGGGCTGCAAATTCAAACAAGAGAATCAGTCAAAAGCATCAGATCAGCATCAAACTTTATTAAATGACTGTGACTGAAAATGACAGAAGAAGACACTGTGCACGTCAAAAACATGCAAAGCAACAAAGTGAAAATTATTCAACATACAGCCAAAGTTTTTTACAGAAAATATTCAGATGTAATCCCCTTTGTAATCATTGACATTTTCATGAGCAACTGTAATTTATTTACACGTTTTGTCTAAGTGACTGTAACTGGTTACAGTTTCATTTATTTTGTAATTACATTATATTTTTTCTTTACATGTAATTAGTTACTTTCTAACACTAAATATGCTACTACTTCTACAAATAATAATAATAACAATAAATATTTATTATTATTATTATTATTATTATTATTATTATTATTATTATTATTATTATACATGTATGGCTGATGCTAAATTAGGTTGCAGTGAGCAGTTAGCAGGACCACAGCAGTAAGCAGTGAAGCAGTAGTTAAAAACTTCTTATAAGTTTGTACATTATAATCATGGATGATTTTATCTTGTATGAAAGGAGTAAGAAAAAAAAAAAAACAGGCCGGCGCTTTGAACCAAATTAGTGTTGTTGCCTTTCTTGAAACTGCTCTTTGATTGAGCTTCCCTGTGTTCTGATCAATTAACAAAGGATGCAAAGAATAAAAGAACAATATCATTACTTTCATTTTGATCTTTGGAAACATACTGCATAGGTTTCAAAAAGCATTTTTAAAGTTCCTTTTTGTTTTTAAAGTCAGTCCTGTGAAAAAGTTTTAAATTTGTCCCTCGGCTTCAATCCTGTCAAATTCTCTTTTGCACACAAAGAAACGCGGAGAGAAAAAAGGGACAGATTCTCTGCAGCTATGACGAGTCAACCTATAAATACTTCAAGCTTTTGTCGCTGTTTTTATAACATTGGTTATAATTAACAAAGTTTTTGATTAAACATTTACGAGGGGTGCTTGATAAGTCCAAGGTCAATCTTAGAAAACCGAGCAAATTAAATTTTTTAAACACAGTCCTCTCCCACATTTTTAAACTTTCTCCTGTTGTAAATGAAATCCTTTCTTTGTAGAAGTCAGACCTTGATCTGCCAATGATCTGTCACAATCATGTCATGAATCTTGTCAGTAGTCCCCTGTAGGTGACAGTGAACAGCCTCTCTGTCATGTAAAAGTATCTCGTATTCCATTCTTATCAGCTTTAACTCCAACACGATCCGTTCAGCTGCCCTCGTCACTGTAAATGGTAACGAAAAACACATCCAGGAAGTCAACACGGCCCAAACTGCAGAGCAATGTGGACGTGCCGCAGCACAAGTATAAATGCTCTCAACGGCGTAAGCCTATTGCGTAGCTTACTGCGTAGGTCCCTGTGCAGCCGACGCAGAGGCATAAATCAGGGCTCAGTCTGATGCTGCGGCAGCGGATGTTTCTGTATCCGCTGTCAGACAGCAGCAGGGTGAACGGGCTGCGGCTGGGGTGGGTTTTGTCTGTTAATATCACTGGAGCTCTGTGCAGGCCTCACCTGATCACCGATGCTCAGTAAATGTGAATCTATGACGTTCTGAATCGCCTTCTGAAAAACCTTCCTGTCCCGTTCCTGCACTTCTCATGCCCGTTTGCGATGTTTTAGACAAAATGTTTTTCATTGCTCCTCTGTAAAAATTCACAAGAACTTAGTTTCTTTTACTGAAGACATGGAGTTGTTTCAGGATTGAGCCCTTTGGACAGATTGGACAACCAGTGTTGGGGAGCAACTAGATGCATGTAACGAAATTACATAATTTAACTACAAAAATAAATGTTACTTAAAAATAAGAATGTGTGATTACATTACGGTCACTTGTGAAAATGTTAATGATTACAAAGGAGGTTACATCTGAATATTAAAGCTCAGGCTGTATGCTGAATAATATTCTTTTGTCGCTTTGCATGTTTTGATGTGCACAATGTCTTCATTTGTCATTTGTCAGTCAAGGCCGTTTAGTGAAGTTTGTTGCTGTTCTGATGCTTTTGATTGGTTCTCATGTCTCACGTCTGACCTCAACACGGCCTGCTTTAAACATTTGAAAATGGTTAACAGTTGAAAATATTCGTTTGAAATTTAGCAAGGTAACCAAAAAATAATCAAATGTAAAAAGTTACAGTGTAAGTAATTAAAATAGTTACATTACTTATTACATTTAAAATAGGGTCACTAGTAATCTGTAACCTATTACATTTCCAAAGTAACCCTCCTGACCCTCTGGATGACTGCGAGAAGGCTGCCATTGTCCATTTCTTTGGAAAAAAATTGCAGGCTTTCAATCTTAAATGACCCAAAACAGTAATATCACAAAAGTTATTAACCTCCAACTTCCTACTTAATCACTCAGATATTTCAACTGCGCATACCCTTAAAGAAATGACAGGAAACCTGCAATAACACAGAACAAATTTCTCCCAGTTAGCACCAGGTGACAATGTGTCATGACATGATGAAGCAAAGAGCAGACGAGATGTCCTTAAGTCAGCCCTCTGATAGATTATTGCTTCACTCTGGGGTTGCGACAGTCTTTACGAGATATCATTTGACTGAATCTCTTTTTTTTCCAGCAGTGAAACAGTCTGTTGAAAGGCAAAAGGTTGCACAGTGTTGTAGTCCATTGTTTGAGGAAATGGTATAGCCCCTTCACAAAGGCTTCCCTGTTCTATGTAGTTCATTTTGCAGTGAAGGTTGATTAAAACCCTCGGCTGCAGCTCTGTGGTGAGAGTGGACTCAGCTTGTACTAAAAGGGGACGACATGGAGCAGAAACTGCGCCGTGCAGTCGAGGATCAGGAAAAAGAAAATGAATTAACGATCAGTTCGAGGGAAAGTCATTTCAGTTGGTCTCCTGCAGCTCAGCTATTATCCGTCCAATCACTGGACTTTCAACACTGTCCACGAGGCGAGCTCCTTCATTACACTGAACACGGGCAGCGTGGTTTACTCTCAGCAGAGAAAACATGAAATTGTGCAATTACGTCCACCCGACACACAGTTGCTCCCGAGAAAATACGCAGCTGTGGATTTGTTTCAGAGTAAAATACAGAGTACCACCAGTGCTTTTCAATGAGGTTCGCTGATTGTCACGATAGGTACATTTGGTACATTTTGGTTTTGGTATCAGCTGAAACAAGAATTTCCCGCAGTGTTTAGTTTCACAAATGTTTAACTCACTTAAATGTACAACTGCACAGGTTTGTTTGGTTGTTGATCAGCATGCAGCAGCAGAGGGAAGCTTGGAGTCTGTCTGGCTTCCAGAAGCATTTGCATTTCCCTAGAGCCGATCCCAACTCCAGACGTTCCTTCACTCCAAACCGTCGAGGTCGATGGAAAACACTCAGCACCAAATAAAGTGAAAACGCAAAGTTATTCGACTCACAGTGTGGAAACATGAGAGAGGAAAAATTGTTCAAAATATTTTTCTTTTTGCTTGCAATACGGTGATGCGATTATCATGTGACATGTAAATAACCTTTGGATAATAATACATATACGCTATCTTCATTTTGTTGTAGTGTACGGGACATTTATCTGTTTACTTCACGGTCACTTTTACTCAGGTGGCTCTGACATTATTCTCACTTGACCCTCTTTGATCCCCCTTCGTAGCGCTCACCTTCCCATCGCTTCAGTTAACTGGGTTGATAGTCGGGGGCAGCTTTCAAATCACTTCCTCATGTGAAGCCTGAAAGGCTCCGCAGTCAGCTGAGGAAATGCTGGGGTTATTCACTGAGAGTTTGTGTCTTCATCTCTGAGATCATTTCAGCTGCATGTCGAGAAGCAAAAACTACAGAGAAATACACGCTGAATCATTAAAAAAACAACAATTGTATAATCAAATTGTTGCCCAGCCATCTATAATATATGACCCAAACCAGCACAGTTACAAATTGTTTTATATTATAATGATTTTTGTTATAAATCATATTAATGTTTTCACATCTTCTGGGACATCGGCCTGTTTGTAAATGTGTTTTCTTTGCATTTGCTAGGGTGAGGAATGATCTCTCTGTTTTAGTTTTCTCTGCTTGTCTCCCGTCTCCTTCTTCCCCCTCACTCCTATCACTCTGCCTGACTGCTCATCGTCTATCAGCGCTCCTTCCAGGCCTCAGTAATCAGCAGACCCGCACGCCGTCGAGTCATCTCGTCTTCAGTATAAGACCACAGATCCAGCTGTCAGTCACTGCTGGATTGTTGTGCCTGACGTGGTTTGTTTGTGCTTTCAGCTCCGTCTGATAATCTGCTAGCATTGTACTTCCTGTCTCTTCTGGACTTATTGGGTTTGTTTTGTTTTGTTTTGTTTTTTTGTCTGGAACGCTCTCTGCCAGTTTGACAAACGCTCCATCAGCTCTCTTTTCTTATAACTTCTGCAACGTTCTCTCCTGAACTCAACTCCCCTCGCCTCTTCCAACGTCTTGTCGTAAAATGAGGCTTAGGTTTGTTTATGCAGGACACAGAAATCAAAGCTGTAATCAGCTGACAGCTTGCCAGTCACATCACAGGTATCAGTCACAGCCATGGTCTGCACAGGGTGGCCCATTTAAATATGTCTCCCTCCTCACACAAACAGTATGTCTGCTCTCAAAGCTGCACACACCGCTGCCGCCTGCAAGCTTGCGCCACCACCCCTTTTCTGCTGGAATCCGGGCTTGTGTTGGACTGCTCATGTCTTTCCGAGGGGGCATCTGGGGTTTCTAAATTGTGCTCCCTGGTTGGCTTAGCATGCTGCTTGACACATGCAGGGAGCATCTTTAAACCCTAAATTCCACCAGATGCGTGTGTGGTTCGTCTCTGCTCTTTAGCGGCAGCAGAGCTGCGTGTGGGTTCAGCCTGACTTCCAACAAATCAGGTTGTATGAGCAGATAGTTAAACAGCTGTCAATTCAATGTCAGTGTGTTATGTGAGGTACACAACACAACGCAGCAGCTTTTAAACATGATTCCACTGTGTTTTTGAATGTTGCGCCAGTGTCCGGGTCCCCTTTGCTTTCACCCAAAACGGGGTCTGTTGTTCTGTGTGACGTTGCGTTGTTCTATAGTATGTCGGCCATTTTGTAGTAGTGTTCAAATTCTCTGCGGTTAATTTCATTATATTGCACGATAAAATATCCACAATGCACAGCAAATGTGAGTGTAGATATGATGTACCCTACATTTCACTCCTGTATACCACAATGCGATGCGGTCATGTATTTCTCAAAGAGGGAGAGGTAGCCAGAAAGCCTTTAGGGTTTTCTGATGTTAGTTAGCATGTTAGCTAATAGAAGTTGGTCAGCACATTAACCAAAAACATCTTATTGGACGCCTGAGGTGAGTTTGTCTTCACCTCCACCTGGACCACGAAGCAAAAACATTCAGAGGACTTATATTTTAACAGCTTAAGCCACCAATATCTAGATTAGTCATTAGCAAGCTAATGTTAGCTTGTTTACACGTGAGTCCAAAAATAACAATGTGTTAAATAAATAGGTCACAACAAGTACACAGGATGGTTGAGAGTTGTTGGAAAGTTTATTTGATGACTTTATGCTGAGGCAGGCTAGCACTTCCCTTTGACTACCAGCGTTTGAGCTAAGCTAATTAGCGGTGGGCGAGCTCGGCCCATCTCTTTCTTGCTACTGCACGCAGAGTCGAATGAATGTTATCTATCTTCTCGTCTGAAACTCGAGAGGAAGGAAAATATTAAAAGAAAATTCAACCATTCAGAAGTGCATTGTTGTCTTTAGGAAGCGGGAAACTTCTACAGCGGCTTGACATGTGATTAACGTGATTAAAAAAAATAATAATATGTTATTTGCGGCCTTTTAATTGATCAACGGCCTTTAATCGATTAACATATTAACACTGACAGCCCTAGCAAGAATTTATCTCAGTGTTTGCTTCACCTAGAGTGGTTTGTGTACTGAAGCTATTCTGTGTATTAAAAGGTGCAGTATTCATCAACAGTTTATTAAATAGGCTGTTGCATGAATAGACTAAAAAAGATTCTTTCTTTCAGCATCAAATACTACTAATAAATACCACATCATGTTTTAGTTATGCACCTAACAACAAAATGTCTCTATAGATTTGCTTTGCCGAACACATTTGAAGATTCTGGTTCAATCTGACTTAAAAGCAAAGAGTTTTTGGAGACACCGTCAATAAATTCAACGCAGTGAAAAACAAAGTGCATCACAGCATCCTAATGGAGCGATCACACATTCTCACTCGTTTGAACACCGCCTCTTTCAGGCTCTTTTATTAGCACAGAAGTGAAACATACTTGAATGAATGAAAGAGTTTTTCTCATTATCAAGCTCTTCTGTGTTTGTGACTGTAGCTGCTGCCTAGTGATCCAGATCTGTCCGTCTTCAAGTGATGTGCGGACAGACACTCTCAGAGGCGCCGCACTCGTTTGGTTCCCAGCAAATTTAATGAAACAGGTTCTGTTTTAAACTCCCATTCAATCACTCATCCTGTCACACTGAGTGTTCTTGACCTTGAGCCCTCCATCGTACGGAGCAACAGAGGGGTGTGAATAGAGTGTGTCCTCCCCCCCTCCTCACCCCTATCTGTCCCTCTCTTGTCTTTTTTCACTCCCTCCTTCTTTGTCAAACCTGCACAATCCTCTGTTGCTTAAGTAAACCACGTATCTATCTATCTATCTACACACGGTAGGTAGATTTACGATGAAAAAGATGCAGAACTGCCTTCTTTTCCTCCATCCTCTTTTGAATAAGCTGCACCTCTTTGCAATCAAATGAATGAGAGAGGCTTTTCATCGCAGCATTATTACTTTGCATAGTGATGGGAAAATAAATAGCCCACACAAATACAAACCCACACACAGATAGAAATTTGAATTGTATGATAGAAAAGACTAAATCACATATTGATACGTGTGAAATAGCTCGGCCACATTGCAACATCAATATCTCATCTGTTTCACAAGTTGCTCGGCGATTCAAACCAAAAAAAAAAAAGCACCTGGGGATCAATGCAGTCCTCGTTACTGACATCAATCGATTAACTTCACACTATCTGACCTTCACAACAACTCAATGAGTAAATATTATCACTTCCTCCTCACTGCTTGTCTTTCCCTTACTACCTTCTGCCCTCTTTCCGTACCTGCCGTCCTCGTTTGCCCTGCATCAAGTCCAACTTTCCATGGAAGCTGATCACAAAAAACAAAGTTTTTCTTAGTCTATAAGTCAACATTTAACACTAGAACAGCCGTGATGGTCATTTTGACCATTTTCATATTTATATGTCATATAACTTTGTCAAATTAAAGGTTACAGTGCTGCTGGTCCCTTACCTTTTCTAAAAATTTTGCATTTTCATGTAAAATGTTATTTATACAAATTGCGCGAAAGGTAAAGAAAATATGATATTTTCTCCATATTTCCACCTACATTTTTCAAACTCCAGAATAGGTACTTTCACACCACACCACAAGATTTAATGGTGTTCAGCTCAAGATTCATGGTACATTATCGCCACATACTAGACAAAAGCATGAATCGGTAACGCGGTACCCTTCATTTGTTGTTGTTGTTGTTGTGTGGCACACAAAAGTTACGCTGTAAGTTGAGTAGAAGCGACGCTAGTATACCAACTCCCGGCCATTACATAGCCTACGTAGGAGGTTCCTATTGGCAGAGTGAAAACCAACAGAAAAAAGCCTTTAAAGGTGTTTAGTTCTCCATGAACTCCTCAGTGGACAGTTCCTCTCAAATGGCACCCTGACACCTGTTTCATGCAGGTCTTAAAAGCTTAGAGGGAGACTGCGGTCAAAGTGTAATGCTGCAAAAGTCAACAATGACTTGAAGCCCGAGACACGACGTGCTCAATGAGCTAACATTTCATAGAAAGCTCCATTTCCTCATAACCACGCTTTTGCGTCTTAAATCTGACCACACTCAGGATGAGAGTGTGTGGCATCGAAGCACTTTCTGCTTAAATGTCATATAAAAAATCTAATTATTGAGACAAATCTGTGCTAAAGTAACAGTCTCTGGGAGTTCAGTTATATAAATTTGAACAGCCTTTACTTATGGCTGAAGTGGACAACTAGGAAATGAAAAATTACTTTTGCTGGCAAACTCAATGAAAGCCAGCGTCGGTGGTTTTCTTACAGTAACGCAGCAGCACATCAGCGGTTCCACCTCCCTGGCTTTGTTAAAGGTGGACTGACTCACAATGCTTCTGTAACTCAGGGGTTAAGATTTGGTGAATAATATGTGTTGACCTACAGCAATGTGAGCTTATTCAGGAGTCTCTGGACTGAGAATAAAAAACAAATACCTGTGAGCATCAGTGTTTCCTTATTTGATTATTCTCCTTTCATTTTCAGCTGCACTGACACTGCAGGCGACACACATCCCCACCACGGTTCTACTTATTCAATACTGCGCACACACACACACACACACACACACGTACGAAAACAAAAACACAAGTTAATAGGTCCTGATTGGCTCATGTGAGACAGTTGATGTCACACACATTTGGGCACAAAAACACAGAGACGCTAACACCCCCCCCCCCCACCCACACATACACGTACACACACACACACACACACACACACGCTTCCAACCTGGCGGGCAGAGCAGTGTTTTGCTTGGCATTCAGCAAATGTCAGAAGGATAGTGTTCACAAATTCAGCCAGGCACCTGGGAGATTACATTTGATCAACATACAAATGAGCACTGCTTCATACGACACCGGGCTCTGTGACAGAATACTGACATGGCTGAGATTACATGAAAACGGCTGTGCCATGGAATCATGAGGCTCTAATATGTGTGTCTGTGTGTGTGTGTGTGTGTGGGGGGGTGTGCATGCACATGTGTGGTGTGGGTGTGACCATGTGTGTTCTTGCACCCTGCTGTGTTTGTTTGCTTTTGAATATTCCTGTTTGTGTGTGTGTTTGTGCTTGTGTATGGTCTTTATTTCATTTTGTCCCATGAGGTCCGTGAGGGATTTAGCTACTGTTTGCTCGGGACAGCAGACAGGATTGCAAAGCTCATGTCTGATATAAATTATGTTTATAACGATGCTTTGAGTGGCTCAGCCGGTTTAATAAAGAGTCACTCAAACTTCAGTTTTATTTGGTTTCCGTCCTCTTGCTTATGTGTTAGCGAGCGCGCAGCAGCTTTATACAACACTGTTTACAGATCTGTATCACAATGATCCGACGTCTTGCTGCTTTATCTCTGTGATTGTTTAAAGTCTCGTCCTCTGTTTTAAGAAGTTTTCGATCTATGGCTTGTGTATTTTGGAATAAAGTTTACTGAATCTGAATGGTTGAGCTGGTAAAGCTGAAAAGTTGGGGACTCAAGGCCTTTGCACATTGAGTCCAATGTGTGAATTTTTCTATTCATTGCAAAAATTCACATTTCAAGACAAAATGGAGTTGTGCGGAAGATTTTGTGGTTCTGGCACTTCTTGAAAAAAGAAAAGGAAAATACTGGGTTCATCCAATCCTAAAAACAAGACAAGAGCGAGGAGAGTTTCACTTAATGACAAAGGAGCTGCGGAATCAACCCCCCAACGCTTCCAGGTATGTTTCAGGATGTCAGAAGTCTCGCTAGTGCTACTGCTAGCTACTGTATACTGAAACCACACATTAAAAAGAAGATCACCAATGTCCGCAAACCTATTGATCCTGAACAGTGGCTGGCAGTGACACACACAGAGACTCAATCTCTCTCTCTCTCTCTCAAACAACCCTTTAAACAATTTGTACAGATGTGAAAAAATGCAGAAAACCAAACCTGTTCCCAAAAAAAAAAAGACAGACGAAGGTTTTGGAGTCAGTGTGTAAATTTATTTGACACTACATGTGGTTACACTTTTTTAAACGTGTTTCAATTTCGAATGAAAAAAAAAACAAATTCAGTGTACAAAGGCATCTACAATTTTTTTTTTAGTTGCTATTATGAGACAAAGCTCCCGAAAACCACTGATGGCTACATTCCCCACAATGACCTGGATAATGTCTTTCTCTTGTGTGTAAGTACCTGCTGTCTTTCTGCCAAGCACACAGGAAAAGCTCTGGACTTCAGTGAATTTGGTGTAGCTGCCACATGACAAGTGGATCAAACAGGATTTACACGTACGCAGCCTTTGGAAAAGATACTATTTATAACTTATCTATCAGGTCCACACTGATCCAGTTTCAAATTTTGCAATTTTCTCGCTCTAAACAGCTTGAAACAAAGTCAAATTTCCACTGCTGGTAGGTCATGACTCTAGATTTAGCTTGTTTAGCCAGCTAGCTGCAGCTGATAAAACCTGTCAGTGACAGCTGTGACTTCAGATGATAAAATCCTCAGCTGCTGGCGAGGAATGAGAAGCTGCATTTGTCTCCCTCAGTCTTAAAAGGGACCCTGATTTTTTGGACAGTTAGAGACCACTGGAATCTTGTTACTGTCTCAGTGAAACAAACGTGTCGTGCAAGAACTGAAACCTCATCAGAGGAACACTTCCATTTTCTTTGATTCCTACTGCTGCCAAAAGTAAATGCAATGAGATGACAGTCCAGTGAAATAAATTAGTCTTTTGTGATTAAGTGTGACTTTTGTTTGCAAAAGCTAGTTACTGTTAAATGGCCAGAATATATTTAAATGAGTCCCACTTTTGGACCAAAGAAAATAACCAGCCCACAGGCCTTCCAGATGTAATAAGAGGTTCATACCCAGCCATCACAGTGTCTCAAGACGTCTCAAGATGTGTCTTAAGACACATTTGTTGAGATGTCTTGAGATATCTTGGTAAGTCAAGACGTGTCTATAAGACACGTCTATAGACATGGGTCTTACGATGTCTTAAGATGTCTTGAGATGTCTTGGAAATACGAAGATGTCTCAAGACACTAAATGTCTTCAAGACACAAAATTCTGTCTGAGAGCATCCCATGTTCTGCTCTTGCATGTCTTAAGACATGGGTACATGTCTCCAAATTTTTGTCTTAAGATGTCTTAAGACGTCTTGATGTGCAGAAATGTCTTGAGACATCTTGATTTTTGCTTATTCAGACATCTTAAGACGTCTTGAGACATTTTGATGGCTGGGTATGCATGGGTGGATGACAGTTTTTACGTCACATATACGGGAGGAGACCCTTGTGGACACGCAGACACGGAAAGTATGAATTGGCCTTGATGCGCAGCTTGAATGCAGTCAGTAAGTGTCGACGGACGGCGAAGCACTGAGCAAACACACAGTGGAGCCGTTCCAGAATGTGCACATGTCCAGAGGAATCCCGGGTTCAGAGCAGAGGACACTTTTGTGTTGCATTTTAAAGGGCATGGACAAAAAACAAATTGTTACTTAATATGGTGGACTTGCCAGTTTAGTGTTCATTATTTTATCGTCCTGCCATACAAGGGAAACACCTCTTCACCATTAGTACAGAGTAGTTAGTTAGTTGTTAATGTGCAAAAGTTAGGAGACACACACACACACACACACACACACACACACAGTGTGAAAGACCTAAATCAGCACCTCAAAATACTGACCCACACATTTCCAGGGAAAAAATGTACCCCTGTGCCTCATTAAAACGTCCTGGCAGCAATTACAGAAAATTACTGTAAAGTCTTAAATACTGGGACAATAAATTTCGTACATTTATGTCAAATTTGAGCTGTGTTAAATTTTATGGTACACTGGAACGATGACCTTCAAGATGATTTACAAGCTGTAAATATATAAAGAATCCTTCCTATATATCAATGTATCAGCAGTTTAGGTGAGTGCGGTGAAGGTTTCCTCGTGTTGACGTGTCTTTCCATATTAACTGCAAAAGATTTTTAACTTTTGCAGATGTACAATAAAGTAGATGAAGTTCTTTCAGGAAAAAAGAATGCAAGGAGATATAAAAGTCAAACTTGTACAGTAGTGGATCATCTTAATTATTTTGGACAAGTACAACTAACGTGATTTAATATTAGTTGTGTATTGCATGGCCTTTGTGTGGCACACAATCACCAGCTGTCTGAAGATAGGTATACAGGCACAAAGTTGGGATTATGTCTAGTTTTCATTAATGCGAGGTCATTTCCTGCTGTCAGAACTGATCCACCAGAAGCACCCATTTCAACCACTTCATGACATACTTTGACCTCCAATTACCTGCTTCAGCGCCCACTCAGCACATGCACTGTGGGACAGGAAATTGAGAGAGGACTGAAGGAAAGTGCCCAAGCTATTTTTGGCACCAGTGACACAAAACATTGGTTTCCTGTTTCTAATGACTGAACAAAATGTCCATCAGCCCTGAAGAAAAGTAGAAAGCGCTGGAATTTTTTTCCAGAAACTTTTTGGTCTATGTGTTCTGACCTTATTCTCTACAGTATGACCAAACCTGCACATCCTGTGTTTGAGGTAAGATGTTCTGTTCTCATATGTGCATATTTTTACTTTTAATGGACTGTTTCATAACCTTGTGCAAATGGATAAGTCTATTTTTAAAATGTTCCTTCTTTTGCTTTGCAGTCATTTTGTCCTGTGCTATTCACTCAAACTGGCTCTAAAAATCTCTATTGCAGTTATACAGCTTTTCTAATCAATATTGCTACTTTTTTTCCTATTCATGCTCTACTTGCAAACAATATTGGTCATTACTTTTTGCAGACAGTTTGTTAATCATAGTTGCTAATTTCATTTCTTATTTTTCTCTTGGTGGTTATTTGAAAATGACTTTTCAATTAAAAAGACATTAGGCATAGAGAGGGGTTCAACTAATTAAATTCTGCCTAATCTCTCCACTTTCTCCATAAGTATATGTTTAATTTATCCTCCTTACTAAATAAAGAGCAAGTTGTACCACATAAGTAATCAATCTAATTGCTTACTTGCAGTATTACCACTTGCCTATTGTTTTTACGTATTAATCATAGATGTGACACGAGCCTGTTCTCACGCCAAACTTCATGTGAAGCTTGATCAGGACCTCATGTCGTCACTTGCAACAATTGAAACAGTTCGTTCTAACAAAATAGAAAGAGGGGAGAAAGTTTTGGGTCACACACAGGACATCTGCCTGGAGATTCAGCAAAAAGAAGAGAAAGAAAGTTGGAGCTTGTGCACCAACTTCAGACAGTTGACATGTTCACTTTTAGTTAAGTGGTTACAGTGAAGATTTCTGCTTAAAATTGGTGTAAAAAATGTTTTTTCAGATCAATTTACAATCTTGGGGCTTGACTTTAAGGAGTCAGTTCGCATTTTAATCTTTTTTTTTTTTCCCCACTTAAAACAAATCCCAACTTCTTCAGTTGTTGAAAATGCTACAGTACTGTTCCCCCGCAAAATGAGCATTTCAAGAAAGTTTTTTAAAAAAACCCTCCTATTTCCAGGAAAATATTCTTAATTTTGTCTAAAAAGAAAAATGTTCTTGTTGAGCATGTTTTACCTTAGAAAAGTAATCAAATTTTAAGAAATTTATTGAACATTTTCTTAAGATATTCCAGCTAATATTGAGCTGGATTTAACAAGTTACAAACTACAATAATAGTTTGCTCAATATCCCAGCAGAGGATTAAGATCGTTTTTCTTATTTTAAAAACAAGACCATTTGCACAATACTCAATTAAAGAATTTCATGACATCACACAAATTAATGTGTGTTAATCTTTTTAAATTCACCATTCATGAATATGAAAGCTGTGAGACTCTGAAAGAACTTGCAGTTTGACACGTCTCAGCTGCAGGTCAATTAAAGTCTTTCGGTGTCTTCATTTTTTGCTAATTATAAGAATTCTAGCAATGCAAAATTTGCCCACCCACTTAATATTTGGCTTATTTCAAGTGGGGCTGTTTTTGCCGGAGTCCAGAAATATTTGGCAGACTAAAAGTATTCATATACAGAAGCGAACTATGTGAGTGCTCAATTATTCTTTCCTACTTTGCAGCGATGTGCAGGAGGCTTGCCAGTTTATTCTGAGTAAGCAGTTTTTGGACACAAAGTTCAGAAAACAAAGGGCACAAAGGTTTGTGTTTGTTTGGAAGAAAATGCAAGCTTCACAAAAACCTCTGATCGCTTTAAAAAAAAAACTGACAGGTTGTAAGGGAGATCAAACAAGGAAACCTTTTTAGATTTGAGACTGCTGCTAAGGAACTGAAAAAATATGATGTTTTTTGGTTACAATGAAAAAAACCCATAACACTTAACAATAATTAAAGATTGGTCTGTCTTGATTAATTAATGTCATTATGTCACTAAAACAACTATTTTCTCTTTATGTCGCTAACTTTTCCAGATAAAGGTAATTCTGTCGTAATTTGGGAGAAGACTGAATGAAGTACAACTGCTGCCCTAAAGATAAGAATGCCACACAGACACCTGTGTCGGTGTGGACTTCATTTTATATGCAGCTGACAGAGTTGTTGTCTCCAGCAAGGCTGCAGTGAGTCTTTAGTGAGCCATCTCATTAGAAGCTGTTTTCCCTCCATCAGACACGTAAACCTCTCTATCACTCCACAGGTACACAAAGTTCATGAGCAACCTTGGATGGATAATGACAGCAATTCATCTTCAGCCGCTGTGCTGCAGCTGACTACATCTGAGCTTGTCTGATTCTCACGGTGACTCTGGAAACACAGAGTTGGAAGGTCACATCCCTCAATGGCAGACCCCCGTCAGTCGGCTAATTGGTCCCCAACCAATTAAACAGCCTCTGTTTGCTGTGAGTCAAGCCCAGCGGATCACCTTGATATAACAAACCGCGAGCAATCAGCCCCAGGCAGAAATGGATGCGACTGTGCTCGGAAAAGGCTTACAATCGTAACATCTGCTGCGCACAGCCTCTACTGTCATCACAGGGTGAGAAGACATTTGCATATTTACATAGCTGCACAGTTCTGGACTGGAATTCCAAATTACCATACTATAGGGTGACCAGACATCCCCGATTTCCAGGGACAGTCCCCATTTTGGGTGACTTGTCCCCGGCTAGAGCTGTCCCCGGAAAAGTCTCCAATTTTAACTGTGGCGTAAAAGAAAAAGATAAAGTGAAATAGACGCTGCAGCTGTGATTCTGGCTGCATGCAAACTAGTGTGGTACCACCTTTGACCACAGTGTAGGTTGTAATGGCAGAGTGGTGCTGTTTCGTTTACTCATGGACAGAAGAAGAAGCAATCAATGTTATTTATGAGGGCGGAAGAAAAAATAAGTCAGAATTGGAGCAGACTGGAGAACTTCTTCACTGATGGTAATATTTACTGTTGGTACCTATTTCAATACTTTACAACTTGGCTGTGTTTAAGGGAGAGTTTTAGTGATAGAATAGAAACAAGATTGAAGGAGACAAGAGGAAAAGTAGAAGAAAGTGAGTACAAAAAATTAATGGTGTAAACAAGGGAGGAGCATATAAGTGAGGTGAAGAGGTAAATTGAAAAGAAGGGAGACTGAAAGGAAGAAGAAGTTAAGTTAATAAGAAGAGTGAGGAGAGGGAAGAGAAGAGCAGACAAGAGTGGGAAGGTTCTTTTCAAGAAGCAGAAATGTCATTTAAATGACAAGATTTGGGGGGAAAAATGTGTGTATAAATATATATATATATATATATATATATATTTTT
>JAQLOL010000012.1:1008884-1023730 GCA_029783665.1 Naso thynnoides
AGTTCATTCATTCAACAGTAGTATCGGATCGGTATCGGATATCGGCCGATACGCTCAGACCAGGTATCGGTATCAGATTGGATCGGAAAAAACTGGATGGGTGCATCTCTACTGGGAACCTGTGAAAGAACAGGAGGGAGGAGAAAACAAAGGTGACGCCCCCACAGTTGTGTTCGTCTCACTTGCCAAGAGACCGTTGCCGTGTATAAAGAATTCAGTGTAAAGAGACATTACCAGACAAAACATAGTAATGTTTTCAACACTTTCAGGGAGCAAACATGCTGAAAAGTGAACCAGCGTGAAGCTGTCGTGGCCTCGCAGCAGCCGTGAGTCAAATGAAAATACCACCAAAGCGAGCGACAGAGTGGCCGCGCTAGTCGCTAAACACGGCAAACCTTTTACCTGTTGTGGTTAGAAAAATGTCGGGGGGGACCGTTGGCCCTTTGGGCATTTCCACGTTTTCAAATCCGGCCCTCTTTGGAAAAAAAAAGTTTGGGCACTCCTAGTATTAAGGAAGTTACGTCCTGTATGACACAAACAACACGGCGATGGAGTGAAGATGCAGCGTTTGTATCTGAAGCTTGAAATTATTTTGAAGCTTGAGTTGAAAATGTGCAACTAAAATCTCACTGCAGGACAGTTTGAATCATTCAGTGTCCTGCCTGGAGAACTTTCCACTTCGCCTCAAATGTAGGCAGAAACTATTTTTGGTGTATTTAATGATAACAGTGTATTCCTGAAATACTCGATGTCAGTTGAGTTGAGTAGCTTTAGCGGCGAGCACCGTGAGACTTCCTGCTGGTGTTTGGTTCTTTGACCTGCGACGCACTAACAGCATTTAGGAAAAAGTTCCTTTGGTTTTTCACACTCTGATCCTCAGCTGTGTAGATCGCACGGCCGGTGACGCTGAACACAACAACACTGTTTCCACTGTTCAGTATTTATGTAGCAGTCTTTGTATCCGTAGTTACTCCCAAATAAACTAATGCTGAGTATCAGGGAAGTGTTCAGTATTTAGTTGAGATTACGTCTGTAAGATTATTTGCATAATTGTTCAATCTGACACTTTGGGATCTAAAAACATTTGTTTTTAAAATATGTGGAAATGACTTAATTTAATATTTTGTCCAACAGTCCAAATAAAAAAACATTTAGAGAATAAAAAAAGCGAAATGAATGAAAAATGGCAAAACACAGTTGCAGTTTCCGTCTGTGTGTGGAGTTTGTTGCTGCTCCGTAAAGCTGCAGAGGAAACAGTGACATGTTCCTTCAGCTCCACGTCGAAGAGGCTTTAAATAACCTGCAGCCCCAACGCCTTGTCAGACAAACTCGACTAAATGTTCACACTGAAAATGTTTTAACCGCTGTGTTGAGTTTTGTGTCCATCCTGTTACGAGTGAACTCCCACTGCAAGATTTGGACCAACTTGTTTTTTGGTTTTTTTTTTGGGCTTGGATGTCCTAAACAAGCATCTGCAGTGATTTGTCAAAACTTTTTGCCACCAAATATTTCTACTATACAAAGAAATCTTGCAGTTTAACAGAGTTCACTTTGTTAACAGCTGTAAACATTAGGGATGGGAATGATTAGAGGCAAAATGCAAAATCGTCTTATGATGTGATTTTATTGAAATATGTTCAGAAACACAAAGTGGCTCAAGTTTTAGTGAACGGACTCGTTATTTTATTTCGAAATGATTGAACTGATTGAGCGATGTGTTTCTTCTGAACAGCTGTCCGGTCTGTGCTGCGCGGGGGAAGCGTGTTCGTCACCACTCGGTCAAATAAATAGCCTGACCGGCTAAGCTAAAGTCTCTGGCTGCAGTCTGGAAGTAGCAGCTCTCAGCAGTTTGTAACGCTGGTAACCTGAACTCGAACCCAACAAAAAAGCTCAACTTTACTTTTAACTTTAATACTTTTTACTTGTTATACTTTTACTTTGAAACATGTCCTCCACTTTTCCCTGAACAGGTCTTAAATCGTTACGAGAGCTCTTGTTCGTTTTATGAATGAAGTGAAGCACAAGTTGTGATGTGTAGCTTTAGCATGTAGCTTTATGTTCATAACTCTGACCTGTTTTCTCTGCTGAGTCACTTTGACTTCCTGTATTTATCATTCAGAGGCTTCTTGCAGACCTTCTGTCTGCGTCTGTCTGTGATCACTCTTTTCATTTTTCCAAAAATTTGTTCAGATTTCTCCAGGGAGTTCAGTTAGTGACTGTGAGCTCCATTCTATCTCCAAGCTTGTTTCACATAGCAACGGTATCTAAGGTGGGCGTGGCTTAGTGAATGGTCAGTTCCATGAATAAACACTGAGTCTGCAGCCTTGTCAGCAGCTCTGTGAGGCTGCAGCAGCGTCTGAAGTAAATGCAAACGTTGGGAGGCTAACATGCTCACGATGAAAATGCAGTTCACACAATTAACAGGTGTAATGTTCACTCTGTTCAGCAGCTGTTTGTGTCGTTACTGTTGTGTTACGAACTTCAACAAAAAAGTGCCAAAAGCACCAGCCAGCACTGCTGAAACCCTTAAATGTTCACGGAGGATTACTGAGGATTCATCCTGTGCGAGCCACGAATGTGTTGACATGACTGTGATCCTTAGAGCCGTGCCTCCAGCAGGGTTAAAGGATTCTTGATTCTGCATTTTCATGAACTTTTTAAACGCAAACTGCTCAGAGGAGCAGCGAGCTGCTGTCAGAAGACCGCCCAACTGTAAAGATGACCCGTACTTGTAATAACTAAAAACTTCACTCTTTCTCCCTCTGTCTGATCTTTACATCTTTATTTTTCTGTCACACTCTCCTATTTCCTTTTGTTCTGCTCTGAGTCACTTTGTCACCCCCCTCCCCTCTCCACTCTGGCCCCTTCCCCTCCTCCTCCCAACCCCATTATCTTCCCGGGTGACCCCCAGAGGTCTGTGCGCTGAGCTGACTTGTCATGAATCGTTTGGTCAGTGGCCACTGAACATCCCCTCTCTTCCTGTGTATCTTGCTCTCGTGATCGCCCTGCCTCTCTGTTCTCTCTCTATCCAACCCCCCCCCACCCCATCCCACCCCCTTAGCGCCCTACCCCACGCCCCCACGCCTGCCCTCTGTGTTCGTTTTTCTCATTTCTCTTTATGACGCCGTCTATCTTTCTCCCACCCAGTTTTTCTTGCACAACTAAGACGCGTTTCATTTATGACACTATAACGCTTACGCCACAGCAAGTATACCATGACCACAAACACAACTCAGCCATAAAAGAAAATCCTTTTTTATTGCGGCAGAGTGGAGTTGATGGCGGAGAGCACAGAACGAATCGTATCACATAAGGAGAACAAAGTGATGGCATTGGAGGGAGAACTGCACATTAATCTGAGCTGCACTTTGAGTCACCGGAATCATTCTTGACGATCCAAAGTGACAGTTAAAGAAAGAAGCAAACAAGTCTTTACAGGCCTGTCGGACAGCTTCATTCAGCATTTAAACAGAAGCAGTGATGGAAAACGGTTTGACTGTTTCAGCTTAACTGGTTTTTTGGTTGTTTGTTTTGCATTTAATTCAACTCATCAGACAGAGTGTAGACTGACGGGTGGTGAAAGTTTGGAGAAAGAGATGCTGCATGAGCAGAACAAACACATTAACTTTCCCGTCGAGTCACCTACATTAAATTAATAACTTGTGATGGGATTAATATTTATAAGGCTTCCTTCAAGAGTTGATATTGTGGTTGCACTTGCTTTAATTTGGCAAATATTTCACAGACAGCTTGTTTCCTGTTTCTATATTTTGTTGAGTTGTTACATTTTTACATCTGCATTTCAGTTTGTGTGCAACACTGTGAGACTGTGTTTTATAGTCACAGTGAGTGTTTGCTGCTGCTAACTTAACAAAAGGTCCTCCAGTCCGCAGGTCCAAGTGTCGGTGGGTCAGATACTAACGCCCAGGACACTCAACTTGCATCTACCTCTGCAGCACATCTGCATCTGCTGTGTCTCACTCGCGGTTGCACTGCTTCTGTCCCTCTATAGAATTTTTGTTTTTTTTTAAATTCCCTTTAATGTGAACTGTTTTATATCATTTTATCATACATTTTATTCATATTGAGTTTAGACAGAAATCAGCGTGCCTTAAAAATGTTTTTAAAAAAAAGAAAAATAAACAGAGAAATCCTTCTTCATTTGGCCTGTTTTCTCCTTAAGATAGTATTTGCAAGGTAGTCTCAGGTGTCTGTTGAACCTACTTTTCCCCACATGCTCTTTTTGTATTTCTTAAATTAGCCTAGTTAACTGTTTTGGGTCTCTGTATGTATATGAAAAAATACCCTGAACCAGTTCAGATATGGTCTGTTGGTACACAAGTTTCAGATGGTCATTGAACATCTCACGTGAGATGTCAGACACATACCAAAATCTAATCAAAACTCGAACTTAAAACTGTGACTTTTCATCAAATCTGCTTTATTCCTCGTCTTCTTTAAAAATCTGCCAAAAACAAACCGTTTGCTCTGTCTATATTCTGGAAAAAAGTAAAAATTCTGCATTCCTTTGTGCACTCACAAAGCCATGACTGATTCAGATAGGCCCTCCCCTCACCTCTCTATAATGTATGAGTGCAGCGAACCCTGAGCGCTGCCTGGCAGGATGCCTTCTGCTGCCTGAATACAGGCTGCAGAATTCCCCCTGCATGTATGCAGAGCCACTAAAATATTTTTCCTATGTTCCTCAGACTTAAAGGCACCTAAAAATATGTTATTTATACTGATTCCTTATTTTTAAAATTTTTGTAAATTAAAAAAATCAGAGAAATTCAATGCTTGATTTTTCGTTTTCACGATTAAGAACATTATGACTTTGTTACACCGCAAAGGAAACATTGTTGAGTTTCCTCTTTTCCTGAATCAGGATTCTGAGGGTTTTTAACTGTAATCACAAATTGCATGACTAAGTATAATCAAAAAGATGAATCTCAGCAGTGATTTAGTCTCAATCCAGCAGCCGGTCCACCTCTGACTGCTAAAGTGTTTGTCATGGCAGAGTCCATCAGTGCACCTGCAGCTTCTCTGTGGAACATACCAACCCTAAAATAGCTCAGAAATTGATGCAGCAATATGTGTGAACATCAGCCTCAACTATGCTACATCTCATCCTAACCGACAGTTGCATGCTGGGAGTCGTAAGTGCGGTAAATGAACTGTCTCCATTTCCCAGAGTTCACACAGTTTGTTGCTGCTTGTCGCGCACAGGCGTGTCTGCAGGCTCATGCACACACATGCCTCTGCGCAATCAGACCAAGGCAGATCCAGGGATTTAAGGGGACCACCAAGATACTGCCTACCTCACACACACACACACACTGCAGGACCACCAAAGTATGAGCAGGTGGGGGGCTTTGCCAGATGGCAGCTCCTCTGTTCCAGGGCTATGCACTGAAAGACGCACACACACACACACCTACCTTTATACACAGATGCATCCAGAAACCCACATTTGTTCCGTAGGTGCACAAATTTACATTTGTATAAACACAGACAGCCTCCCACATGTTCTCTCTTCATGCACACACACACATACACACACATACGCAGGTACAAGTTAGTCTTCTGTATTTTAGAAGCAGCAGGTAAAGGGTGGGAAACCCTGCGACACTGTTTGTCTCAGTGATAAAAGTCTGTGCGAGTGTTAACGTGTGTATGTATGTGTATGGCTGCAGACGAAACTGTCCCAAGTTTTCACAGATGAAGAATTGTTCCAGTGTGACAAACTCGGCATACCTGAGAACAGCTGAGGTGTGAAGTACAGCAGGAGTGATAAATTGGCGAAGACGCATAAATGACAAATGTGCAAATATCAGTTTGACAAATAGCCTTGGCAGCTTATGTTTCTGTCAGCTCAGTGTGTGTGTGTGTGTGTGTGTTTGAGAGAAAAAGAGAGAGAGAGAGAGAGAGAGAGAGAGATTGGACAAAACTGATCAATTACTGTAAATATAAAATTAATCCATAAAATCCAACAGTTAAAGCTATGTCTTTTTTTAATTAAAAAGGGAAAAAAAAACTTTTTTGTATTTTCTTTGAGGAACAGAAGACAAATGGGCAGATTTTTTACCACAATTTAATACTAACACAAGTGTGGAGCCAGTGGAAGTTGTAGTTGTGGTCACGGCTGCGATTTTCCTGGAAGAGGAGAAAAAAGTTGCAGATTTTGTTGCAAGTGAAGCATGAAAGCAGTTCTTGCTTGTGGTCTGTCATCTGTTGAGAAAAACTGCAAGCTAGTTCAGTTCTTTCTCATTAGGAGCGTAACAAAACTGACAGAAACAGTCGTCCCTTCTGTTTTCTGTCCTCTGCTGGTTAAAAAAATCAAATAGCATTGAAAGAATCCAACGTTGTCCCAGAAACAGATTTCTCGAACACTTTTTCACTCCATATGTTCATCCTGACGACCTCACTGCACCTCCACCATACGTGGTTTCAGTCACTTAAAAAATAACGTGTCTTGTCTGTCACCGTGTCATTATGAAAACAGCTGAGTGATACAGAAACCATATTCCCGAGAGCTGAGCTGCTGAACGTCGCAGGACTCCTCAGGATCACTTTCCTCTCCGTGCATTGTTACATTCATCTCCACCTCATTGTTAGCAAATCACGTTAACATGTACATGTTTATTGTTGTTATTGTGCCCCTGATCAGCAGTGACTGTTACCATGGAAATGTAGCCCTTCGGTCGGACAGGAGCTCTGTTCCAAATCACATCGTTACGTTTGTACACTTCAGTGCAGTACACTTTTGTGTGGCACACTAATCTCGACAGGGTAGTGTCGCCCCAAATCGCTCCCTGCCGTTTTGCAGAAGTGACGATATTTTTTTTAGCTGCCTCTTCTTCTTCTTCAGCTCCTTTTTTTAACAGTGAATTACAAACAGATGGTGGGCAACTACCACCAATTTTTAGACAGATACACATAAACCAAAGGCACACCACGACATTAATGTGTGAGAAAATGTGCTGTCGTAGCTAGGAACACATTAGCTAGCTAGCTAGCGGATGCTAATGTTAGCTTGCACACAGCGGCAACAAATCATTACAGACCCAACAAACATTACTAACCTCAGCTATCTGACAACAATATGTAAACATAGTGGTGCTTAGTGTAAAAATTTATATAAAATACGTCTGTACAGTGCAGCAACATTCAGAGAAGAATGCTGAGAAGTTTGTGACGTAGCTGCCGCTACAACACCAATATGGCGTTCATTAAAGGTGTCAAGTGTCCATTGTTCCACAATGAATTTTTGGACTGTTTCGAGTGTGTGAGTAGTACACAGCATTTTCGCGTACTTTTAAGTGTAAATGCACGTCACGCATTTATGCACTTAAAATATTAAGTGTTTAAAACAAGACATATGTGATTTGGACCGCAGTGATAGTTTAAAGCAGCTTACTTTTTTGGCATCAAAGGATTCTATCCGTTCATTCTAACCCGAGTAAAGAGCAAAGTTAAGACTGGCCGACCACCGCAGAGGCATTCAATAATTTTGATAAATCTCTGTGTGCCTCTGGTTTTACTTTGGTCTTGGATCGGGTCTCTGCTCTCTGTTCTCGGAGCCCGTTCGGCCCTTGAGGACCTCTTGTTGGATTGTTTGCTTGAACAGTCACAAGAGAGGAGGCTTCAAACACCAGAACTGAGTCCTGTCTCTGTGGTGTCAGTGCAGGAGTCTCCTCAGCAGGTGTGATCTTAGTTGTTCATTTCAATCACCGACGTTTGGCAGCGACCACTGCTCACGTGATGCTCTCATACTAAAGACTCAAAGCTTTCGGAGGTTTTCTCGTCTGCCAGGGGAGCACTGCAGCTATTGTGATTCTGGATGTGTGATCCAAAATGCTGTTAATATTTAACAGATGCAGCCAGACACAGCAGGCTGTTTCCTCATTTGCAGAGTTTTATTTGTTTATGTTTGGAGAGGGTGGATGAGCGAGTGAGAGGACGAAACATGGACATCAGAAGAGGGAAAAAGCAGAGGCAATATTTCTTTTATTTTAGGCTCCAAATGTTCCAATAATAACAGAGAAGCATAAAACTCATCCCTGGATCTTCAGACTGAGAGCGATGAATACGGAATATTATATGCAAAGTCAACGTATAGAGACGATTACATGTGATGTCACTTTGGGTGATGCGAATCTTGCGATTCGCCTCACGCTGTGCCGCAACAGCTAATCAGTGCTGAGATTCTCCCGACGTCAATGACATCTCGATAGCACGGACGTTGCCTGAATTTACTGAACGGACTTTGAATCAGACACAGTGGTCAAAACAGCTGTTGCCGTGTGTGAATACCATGGAGCTCCAACAACACGACTTTATACACGACAGGATGATCATATAACACAGATAGGATATTGTTAAGTTTTCCAACATTTTTTGGACTTACACAACTGATACTGCGCAAAAACGTTGATCAATTCGGCCACGGTTAATGATATAAAATGGCATTCCCTCCCATCCTCCTGACGCTACGAGCTAATGCTAACTGTGGCTTACGCGGAGCTGAGGCTCTGGATGTTTTTCTTAACCAGACACGACATTGTTAAGTTCTCCAACCTGTGTAGGACCTCCACTACTGACGTAGTGCAAAAATGAAGGTTACATCAGCCGTAGTTAATAATAGAAAGTGGCCAGCCTCCCCTCCTCTGAATGAGCTAATATTAGCAGACTGTGTACATCATGCGAATGATGCCATTTAAGCAATTGAAGCGATTCACAAAAATATGATCCAATCACGATCAAGTGACACGACGCTAGTGTTTCTCGCGATTACATGGCGTTCATCACTTTCGGTCCGAACACGCCTTTACAGGATGAACACAGTGATTTGCCTTGTAGCAGCGATTTACTGGTTAGGCTTTAAAGTGAAGTTAAAGAAATGAAGTCTGTGTGAAGCTCTCAGAGGTGTTGTAGGCAATGTGCGGGTTACTGTTCTGCCAGTTTCACGTGTTCTGCTTGCCTGTGCGCTTCATCAGATGGACAAAGCATAAGGGCAGTAAAATAAAACGGACCCAGCGCATTCTCGGGCACTTGGCTGTGACGAGCAAACGGCTGCTTCAGTGTGTCTCATTATGAATGCTGATGCATGGCTGGAGGCTAAGTGTTGGGCCAGGAGGGCAGTGATGTCGAATCAGACTGAATAAGTGGCATTTTATTGTCACACAGCTTCAAACACAAGCATTTCTACAGACCTTTAGAGTGCTTTCAGTGCGCTGAAAGCACACAGAGTCGTGTGGGGTAGCTTTGAACCACAGAGGTTCGTTACACTAGAAAAATGTCTTTTTTCTTTTATTCCAGTGAAACTCAGAATAAACATGAGACTTGAGCAAGACGATAATGAGTGGATATCTTAGACATGGCTTAAAATCTCTGTGGCGCTTCGTTATGTTATGCAAAGGTGAATGTTAATCACATTATTACTCTCAGAAATGGCTGCAAAACCTCCAGTTTACACAAAACATTGACGTCAGTCTGCAGAGATTCTGCTGCCGCTGCCGCACTCTGCAGACGAAGTTCACTTAAAGGAAAATAAATAAATTACGTGGCAAAAAAACATTTGAAATTAGAGTTTAAATCTCGGGGGGATTAGTTTCATCAGGGGACATGATCAGCATGCGGTGGGAAATTTCCCTCACAAATTAGAAACATGGCAAATTTGCACAGGAATAAAATCAGCAATGATCTTCCATCTGTTAGACACACATGGCTAATATTAGACCTGTGCAAACCAGACGTGTTCTCAAATAATAGAGTAATTAAATATATGTTTGTATTGTTTTGTTTAGTTTGGTGTAAATTAAGATCCAAATTTCACTGGAACCGATGGAATCTTCCATTCACCGAGCGAGCCTCTTGACTGTCAGGGCTGCGAAATTTCCATTTACTGTAAATAATTACAGCTGTGAATGAGCTGCACGTCATCTGATTTGCATAAAGACTTGCAAAATAACTCCAGATAAAGAGAGAACACTTTTGGAACTGTAAACATGTATTTATTCAACTTTTTTAACTAGATTACATTTTTTTAAACCCTCAGAATCCCAAGCAGTTTTTGATCATTTTTTGCTTGTCACATTTTTATTCACTGTAGGCTCTTTTTTTTTTTTCACTGCAATATCAATTCATGCACCTCTATGGATTCAAGACAACCATGGCAAGAGAAAGAGGTAACTCAACAACGTCTCTTCTGCAGTGTAACAACGTTGTAATGCTCTAAATCATAAAAAGAAGAAAAATCAAACATTGAAATTCTCTGATTTTTTAATTTACAAAAAAAAAAAAAAAAAAAGAATCATTAAATACAGCATTTTTAGATGCCTCCAAGTCTGAGAAAATTCGGGAAAATATTTTGGTGGCTCTACATACATGCAGGAGTAATTCTGCAGCCCGTTTTCAGGCTACTTAAGGCATCCTGCCAGGCAGCACTCAGGGTTCACTGCTAACAAATTACAGAGAGGCGAGGGGCGTGCCTATCTGAATCATTCATGACCTGAGTGCACAAAGGAACACAGAGTTTTTGTTTTTTACAGGATGTAGACGGAGCGAACGGTTTGGTTTTGGCATATTTTTAAAGAAGACATGAGGAATAAAGCAAATTTGATGAAAAGTCAGAGTTTTGAGTTAGATTTTTGCTTAGATTTTGGTACGTGTCCGACGTCACACGTGAGATGTTCAATGACCATCTGAAACTTGAAAGTCTGACGATTTATAAGGTTTTTAAAGTTTCTGGCCATGGCAAGTGGTGTATTTATGGCAATAATTTTTTTTTTTTTAAGTGTTTTTTCACTGCCCGTGGGCGGGCCCTGGGATTCTACAGCTTACTCTGTAATTACTGCTGGTTACCTCCATCAATTCAAACTGTACAGAACCATCAAAAGTTAAATAAATAAGCAGATTGCAGCCGAGGAAAAGGTAAAGCTGTGTGAAAAACAGAACAGGTTGCATTACTGCTGCTCTGTTCTCTTGAACTGCATTGCTGAGTTGAGAACTCTTGGGAAACGACTTCATAATGCATCTTTTAATTTACTCCTCTCTCTAAATAATATACATAATGTGCATTTTGATGGGTTTTTATTTATCTCTGGGCGGATAATTGTCCCCACAAAAAAAACACAACAGCTTTACTTAATAATGCCACACTGTACTAATCATTTTCACTTGCCTTTTTTTGCCTTTGTGTGGGTATTTCTGTCCTCATTATAAATGAACCTAGTGCAGCTTTGACCACAGCAGCACATGACCTCATGCTGGCGGTGTAATAAAGTTCAGACCAAACTCATTACTTGTTTCAGTGCATTTTCTCATCCCTCTCTACAAATCCACACCCACAAGGGCGTGACCCAGCATTATTACTGTTGTGTCCTGCTAATTCTCTGCCCCTCTCTCTCTCATTCCCTTCTTTAATTTCTCTTTCTGTGTCTCGCACCCACTCACCGTCTCTCTCCCTCATGCCTCCGCCGTCCCCACAGACTCTATTTCCTGTGCTCTTTCACGGGTCACTCGCCTCATTCTCTTTACGGGTCACATGGCTTCGCCTCAGCCAGCCAGAAAAAAAAAACAACAAAAAAACAAAACAACAGAAGGTTCTGGGAGTTTCTTTAATTAGTTGGTACCAGTCTGCGGCGGCCTCCCAGTCACCCCCGTGAGCACCACTGTCTTTCTCCAGTCATGTGGACTGAACATCTGGGGGAGAGGTTTTTACAGCCCCACAACTGCGTAATTCTTTAACAAAACTGGAAGCTGCCAGAGTGATTAGGTTTGATGAG
Organism: Naso thynnoides; assembly: GCA_029783665.1. Classification (NCBI taxonomy): domain Eukaryota; kingdom Metazoa; phylum Chordata; class Actinopteri; order Acanthuriformes; family Acanthuridae; genus Naso; species Naso thynnoides. Next base: position 1,020,671 of record JAQLOL010000012.1, read on the forward strand.
CTGTGAAAGAAAGAGGTGTGGAGACACGGAGGAGTGGAGGGTGAGACGGGGACGTGGTCTAATCTGTCTCTGAGGACGGTCAGAATGTGAGACACGTTTAAAAGGCCGAGTCACAGGAATGCAGAGCGAATGTTTCTCTGGTCTTTGATGGACCAGGACAGACGGACACACAGACAGACAGACACGAAGGCAGAGGACAGCCAGGAAAGTTTAATGTCTGCCGTGAGTCACAATCCTTTCGGTTTGACATTCAGAAGAAAAACAGGAAGCGACAAGTCCATCACGCTTACTCACATGCAGTCTGCGACAACGTGTGAAATCTGCCCAGTGTGTTGAATAATTCAACCACATTTCTTTGAATGTTTACAGTCAAACATTTCTTGACTGAGTAGATAATTTTTGCCATGTTATATTTAAAAGTCTGACGTGTAGGGAATGATAATCTGCTGTGACTCAGATCAGATTCTGTTTATGTTTGGAAGTGTCATTAACTTTGATATTGCCTCAAAGCTCTCGGATACAGATACATTTATTTGATTGTTTTTTCTGAAAGCTGAAAATGGAATCTTTTTAAATTTGTGTTTATTTACTTACTGTTGTTTTTGCTATACTTCCTAAAAATGTTAAGTATTTGTTTGATATTTATTTAGATGACAAAATTTATGTACCAGTCAGATTTGGCCACTTGAGGGCAGTAACACAAGCTGCGCACACGACACGTACGAATCATCACCAGAAGGGCCAGAATCTCATTCCTACGAGAATCCACTCCTGGCCGATGCAGGTGAGCTTCGTTCTGCTGCCCTGCCGTGCACCACGCTGCTTCGAGGGACAAAAAATTGCCCCTGTAATGGAATTCGCAGATGCTCTTGAGTTTGACTTTTGACGGAAACAATAATAATTGCCAAGCAACCAAGATGCAACTGCCACAGTGCAACAATATATAATTTTAACCACGGCAAAGTCTGTGCGGTCATTTTGACTGCCTGTTTGACTACAATTTGTATAAATAACATTTAAAATGAAAACACAAACATTTTCAGGGAAAGTCAGGGACCATCAGCTCTGTCATTTTCCATCCAACAAAGTTATATGACAAATAAATGTGAAAACGGTCTAAATGACAGTCATGGCTGTTCTAGTGTTATCACCTTTTACATTACCATCATCTGTCTCTGACCCCCTGATAAATGTGACATCTTCAAATGGAGGTCATTTAATGTGAAAGAGTTAAAAAAAAAAGCATAAAATTCTGGATTTTCAAACCAAAATTTTAGCCAAGAGATGCTAAAATGCTCCACAGTGCTGAGAGGAACAGCAGAGTTATCAGGCGAAAATTATCTGTGGCTCCCCAACGTGAGTGAACCCTGTCACATTATACAAAGTCATTAAATCCATTTTTAGAATGAAAATATGGAGCAAAGCAGCTCAGTGACTCGGGTTCAGCAAAAACACGAAGCAGGTGTTTTGGGCCTGAACTCTCTGTTTACACTGCAGTCATCATTTATTACTGCACAACACATGCAGAAACAAATCGCGCTTGATATTTAAGCAGTACCAGCTCTGTTCACAAGCACGTTGCTTATTAGTGGCAGATTTTCCCGTTAGTGGCATTTTCTTATTTTTGTCTGTACTGTAATCGGCCTCAGTGATGTTCTGTTGTCCTCTGTCATCGGTGACTTGGCTGATTTGTTCCTCGCTTGATTCAGCGGTTCCTGCTCCAGTTTCTCGTCATGGCAACCAAATGTCAGCAAGTTGCTAATAATATCAGTGACCTTCCTCGCTGAGGCTCTGTTTGCAGAGCTGTAAGCAAAGGCTAATTTCTCCAATCTGAGAGACACGCCGGACCAATGATTTAGGACTTTCAGTTTAAATCAAATTAACTGAAATCGCTCTCTGGAGAATCGCAGCTGTCTGCCTGCAACGACACACAGTGCAAACACTTTTCACTGCGTAACACACATGACAGCTGCTTCACATCAAACACACAACATGACATCTCTGCCACTGAAAGGGCTCTCAGTCAAATCGGTGAAGACAAAAGATGAAAGCAGTTGTCTAAGCCACCTACTGCATACTGCGTGCTACATAGTGTATGTACTGAAGGAATGATCAGTATGCCATCTGTCCACTCTGCAGTGCACAGTGAGGTTACCCAGAATGTATTCGCACAAATCTGCAGCGATGTTTGACATTCTTTTCTTTATGTCTTTTTAAAAAAAATAAAACTTTATCGACTAATGCTCAGCCAGGTTTTGGTTGTGATGTTTCAGAGCACTGCATTGTGGGAAACAGCAGGTGATGCAGGCTAGTCAGATGCATGCTTGGAATTTCCTCCGAATCAGGATACATCCAGGAATTATTTGGTATACTGCAGATTTTGCTTGTGTTTACATACCACTTACTTAATACTACATTTTGGCCAAGTAAGTACATACTACAAGTACAGTATGTACTATTCAAAAACAGCCGTAGTTCAATGTTGTCTTGAAGCAGCAAGGGATTATGGGAGTTGTTGTTTTTGTTGTCAAACAGCCAATACTGCAGATGAAAATCTATGTGACTGACTCAAGTAGGAGTGTACAAAAATTAGGTTATGTGTTTAAGTTTTATTTATGTTTAGTATGTTAGAGTTTTCCTTCCTGTCATTGTAAAAAAAAAAATAATAATAATAATAATGTTAATTATCATATATCAACTCAAGGAAACCTCATCATGTAACAAAGGGCATTAGGTCTTTAATAGGGCTGTCAAACGATTATTTTTTAAATCATGCATTGCATTTTTTATCACGTTTAAAAATCTATATTTTTACATTTCACAAAAGTTTTTAATTCCTTAACAATGTAAAGCAATTCTTGCCAGTGTAACTTGATTGTGTATTAAATGCCAACTGGAGTACGTCTCATGCATAAGTCTGGTGCGGTAGCAAGAAAGAGACAGGCAAAAAAAAAAGAGAGCGAGAGAGAGAGACAAGAAAGTGCACCGCTAATTAGCTTAGCTCAAACACTGGTAGTCAATGGGAAGTGCTAGCCTGCCTCCTCCTAAAGTCATCAGATA
>JAQLOL010000012.1:1042405-1064218 GCA_029783665.1 Naso thynnoides
TGGTGCAGTGGAGCTGCTCAGTGGAAAATAGGCCAATTTCAGACACATTGTGAGTTTATGAAGCACAGAGTGCTCAAATAACACATGGATAACCAACCCCGACTCTTATAATGTACATTCATAAATAACTGATTTACATTATGAAAAACATTTAGTATGGAACATACTAAAATTTTGTAACCAACAGACATAACATGAAAACATTTATATTTTGAATTTCGCAGTCAAAACAGCTGCAAAGGAGTTTAATTTGCTGTTACTTCTGGCAGCCCCTGTGGACAAAGACGGTAAGAACGCCACCTCCTGCTGTTAAAAATATAACAGCTGTTTTTGCAGGATGCATTATACATGCCGCAATGCATATATTACACTATATTACTACACTGAATCACAAGAATCAGAAATTGGGCATAAGCCTCCCATTGGCTGTTCCAGTCAACATTCTCCTCCCCTTCTGCTATCTGTGTGTTACTGTTTTCAAAATCTCCGTCCCCACAAGAAACAACACCACAACTACATCTGAGAGGGTGATCTACAGGCGAAAAATGGCAAGTTTTGATGAAGATTTGAATCGTGCCATGAGGCCGGCATGCTTGGTTCTTTCAGTGGATAGCTGTAAGGAAATACAAAGAGCATGTTTAGAGCAATTGCTGTCCAACTTCCATCTACTGTTGGAAAAGTTTCATATGTCAAGCATGGCGTTTTGCTGCAGTGAGGTAGCGGGGGCGAACAAAGACACACAGCGTGAAAAATGCCATGGTTTTGGTCGTGATAGTGGAGGACTTGGTGAAAACCCTCCAGTCAACGGGAGTAACTTCTGCGTACACTGAGCAAGATCCAGACACAAGAGATAAAATCGCTGATGGCAAGTACTCCACTGTGTACGGATCTCCAGGAACATTCATGGGCAAAAATCACTGGAGAGCCATCCTGCAAACACACACATTTGGAGAACTCTTTGTGGGGATTGCGGAGGACACAGTACATACAGTGACCCACTGTCAGGGGTGAAAGTAGGCAAGCATGGTCCGGTGCGCACCACCAAAAGATTCAGTGGGGGTATGCAGTACCGGAAAGAGGGGAAAGGAGCTGCTTGTCAAAACATCCATTCAAAACCAGTCACTGTCACACTCCTAGCACAAAATCATGTCTGCTAACGTCATGACATCTTACCACATGATCTCCTTATCAATTGCTTCTAAGTCACTTTTAATTGCTTCTGAACTGTCCATGCTGTGTTTTGATCCGTGCTGGACGGAGTGCAGCTGCCTTTCATTAGTTGACGTTAGCTTGAGTTAATATGCTGCAGCTGACTGATATCCAGCGCTGTGGGGTTTTAGCAGGCAGGCGTTCGCTGTAAAGTTAAATGTCTAGCGGAATGAGTTGTGATGTTTCATGATATTCAGTTTTTTCCAACAACACAGACAGCAGCTCAGACAAGCTGTGTGTTAAGTGACAGTAAGAGACTCTTCTGTAACTTGATGGTACGTTGCTGCGTACCTTTACTTCTTAGACACTCTGAAAGAGTGCATTTGATTCAATGTTCTGGGACATTCGACTTCTTCCACACCAAACCACGGACTTAAATAAGGCCGTTTGCATCGGGACAGAGTGATTAATAAATGAATCCAACAAAATTCCAAACATCCTTGTGGTTGGCTGACACACTGTCAACATGTTTGAAACATCAACTGTTGACACTATGTGACACTTACTTGTCTGAAAGCCCAAAGACAGAGACTTACGAACTGTTATGGTGTTAAATTAAATTAAGCTTTGAAAAAAATTACAACAAAACAAGGGCATTTTGAAGTTTCGAAAGTTGCACTTTAACCATTTAAACAAATCTTTTGCTCTACACAGTGTCAAGTGTTTCTAATTTCTTTCTACTACACACAAGTTCTAAAATATTAAAACATCATTTTCAAGGATGCGAGGAGAGTTGAACAATAGGAGGTGATGAAGGTTGTGGAGGTAGCACCAGCAAGAATTTAAGACGACTTCCCGACTGCGTACTGGTAAGAGCAAAATAGCATTCCCTGTCTGGGAAATAAAGGCACTAAAAAGCTCCAAAAATTACCTTTTAAAAATTGCCTTACTCTTACTTTTCTTTAGCTTTCATGCAGAGCCTTCGCAAATCCAAACCTTTAATGCAAGGAAGAAGTCCCCATGGATCCAAAAAGTCATACCCAAACCAAAATTACACGGATATGTAGTACCTGGAAACAGACTGGATCCATCTAATATTAGGAAGATGAGACCTGTATCCTAGTGGAACAGAGAAATGAACCAAGCCCCTTTGGCAGAGTTCTGAATGGTGCTGACTTCAGTCGCTTGTTAATTGTCATTACAAGCTGTCAGAACCAAATTATGTAATTCAGCAATCCCCTCCGCCGCTGCTTGAGTGTGTGATAATGTGCTGCGTAATCCATCATTCAATGACCTAATGTCGGGAAAGTTGGTATTTGGTAATAAAGAATAAATCCTCAAACTTGTCTGCTTGAAACGGCATGGTGAAAGCATATTATCCACTCGGTCCACTCTACATTCAGGCTTTCTGTTAACGTTATTCCTCTGTTGTCGATAGAAACAGTATGGCTAATCCGCTCAGTGTTTCATCTTTGAAGTCCACTTTCTGTCACAGAGACAAATGACAATGGTTTGCAGCATCTGACAAAAAAATAAAACTTTTTGAAATGCAAGTATGATTCGCCACTGTTTTTGTTAGCGTTGCTAACTTCCTGTCACTCTGCTCATTCTGAACTCTGACCCTTCATCTCTCAGGTCAGAAGCGATAACGTCACATAATGTCACGTTACGTTACATTACGTTATGTTACACTCACTATTTGATAGCATTTTGTGGCCACAGATGCACTTTGCAGTTTGCCTGCAGTTGCTCGCTGTTGCACTTAACGCACAATAAAAGCAGGATTCCTTGTCGTAGCAGAGATGTTCTCTGTTTCCTGCCCAGGGGCTACAGATGAAAATTAGCTCGTAGCTAACTCTGGTACAGCTGAGAGCTGTGTACTGTCCTTGTCAAATAAACAAACAAATAAATAAAATAAATAAATTACTCCACAAAATGAGACTTAAATGAAAAAGTGGTGGGTCCTAATCAGTGTTGTGCAAGTTACTCTGGAAATGTAATTAAATTACTGATTATTCCTTTTAAAAGTAATTAAATTATTGTACTGATTACTTGATTTAAAAAGTAATTGGTTACATTAAGAGTAACATTATTAGTTACTTTTCCTCAGCCCCACCCCCCTGCAAAAAAAAATTAGGAACAACTTGTTTAGCCAGCTCCTGAATTCACTTCTGAATATATCGTGGAGGAAATGTTTCATTTCCACCGCTGACTCGTCCTCATTTCGCATCATAGAGAAAATACAGACACCAAACAATGTCAGGCTGTCACATAGAAACATGTTTGCTGCCTACCTGGAGAGAGAATATGCGGCGATGGAAGCTAATTTGAAGGCTGCACTGGAAGAGGTAGAATTCGCTTCTTCCACCGATGAGCTTGTTATCCACTTAGGGCTGGAGAAATCTTGTGTTGTTTTGCTGGAGGACATCCACTGGCACTCGACCCAGCAGTCCAAGTCAAGGCATCGCTCTCCACACTCGTTTTACCGTGCTGTGCTGCTCTTACAGGTGTTTTAACAAACTGGATGTGGAATGTTTTGCGGTCGAAAACATTTTGGTGCCTCCACAAAGTTGACAACAGACAAGGATGTTCTCGTCTTTGGCCGAGACAAACTCAAAATAATGACTGTATTTCCAGGTAATGAATGCGTATTTCTCTTCTCCCTCCATGCTCGGTTTGTTTTTGTTTGTTGTAGCCGGCGCTGACCAGTTGCGCATGCACATATGATGTCATCTACCTGAGACCTAAAGGATTAGAAAAAGCTTCTCTTTTTATGGTCTAGATGACAAAACACTGCATTCTGTCGGCAACGAAGTAACGCAGTGGTAACGTAATGTTACTTGGACCAGTAACTATAATCTAATTGCTGTTTCAGAAATTATAACACATTACATTACTCTGTTACTGTAAAGGTAATGTGATGTCAGTAACGCGTTACTAAGTAAAACGCTACTGCCCAACGCCGGTCTTAATGTACCTGACATTTTAATGACAGAGATCTGAGACCCTCGGTAAACAAAACTGACTCCCGAAACACGCAGTCACCTCACATGAATGGATCCTGACCTGGCCGGTCCAGGTCGGAACCTCAGGTTTTCGGGGGCGTCGGGCATACTCGAAGATCTCTAATTATTCAAGGCCAAGTTTTCTTTGCATCTTCTCTCAACAGTATGCAGTGTTAGTCGCATAAATTTAATGGTAGTATGGATTGAGTTGGACGGCCTGATAAAAGAGACTGAATTTTGCCTTCGTGGGCTGTCGAGTCAGTGTTGGCGTTACGTTCCACCAAGTGAAAACAACTCTGGCAGTAAGTGTTTATTGCCCTTGAGCGAGTTTTCCGCCCACTTGCATCCATCTCCAATTAATTGTCTGGGTTATTTACACCTTGCTGTTCCAGCCAAATGAGAGTTTGCATTCGAGGGAATAAATGTTTCCCTCTTCTCACCTTTCTATCACGTCCTTTCTCTCCACCTTTTCGTCCTGCGCTTGCTGTCTTTTTCTCCATCTCTTACTCTCTCTCTGTCTCTCTGTCTCTTACCGTTTCTTTTTTTTTCTTGTTATTCTTTCTCTCCTCATTTCACTCTCGCCCTTAATTCCGTCCCTTCATCTCCGCCTCTGTCTTCACTACTCTGGAACAGTGAAATGGAAATAATTGGCAAGGTGTTGAAAATGCAAATTGTTTGGGTCGCCTAATTATCCCAACATATGCTGTTTGAAGTGTCACAATTTCTTATTTGTATTTATTTGTTTTTTTTTTTCTGAGTGTTATCTGCAGCTGTATGTACAGGACGGGGAAAAAAAGGCTGTGGATTGTCAGGGAAGAGGGTTTTTTGTCGCTTTGGCAGCTGGAGTGGTCTCATAATGGCGTCTCATGCCTGACAGCTGATGGACAACATGAAACATCTGTGTTCTGCTGGTAATTGGATGGTTGTGAATTTATTCAGTGTGCATTGCTGTTGTGTTAAATAGCTGACATGCACAACAAACACAGACAAAAAGACACGAGCGATGTGGTGTTTTAAGAGTATTTTTAAAGACAATTATATGAGTTCAACAATGTTCAAATGAAAATATCACATTATTTTGAATGAACAGACCAACATCTTCCCTTTTAACATAGAAAAGGCTGTTGATTGACTGATCAAATGATTGTTTGTGGACCATCTCTCCCATGAGGACAGTTTATTTATTTATTTAAACTATAAGGACAGAGCACATTAACATTTGAACATGAGTGCAGATGTAATTGTGCCGGAGTTAGCAAAACAGCTAATTTGCATCTGTAGTCCCATAGCAGGTGACACTACAATACAAACAATTCCACAATCGACACGAGTATAAATATACAATACAACGTACATTCACATCACAATGCTGTGTAATATTATGAAATAGAGAGTGCATGGTATAAAGTGTTACTTATACGTGCAAAAGAACAGATAACACACGAGTTGGCTGCGTGCAGGTATCGTGATCCACATGTTAATAGATATGAACTGCATATATCCTCACGTGTTATGCTAACACATTAGCATTATATCAAGCAGAAAAATAAATCCAGCATGCAGTGCTTTAAAAAGGGCTGAAAAAACAGAACAGAGATAAACTAATCAAACAAGGATATCCTAATTTCATGGTTCAAAAACAACCAGTCACTTTAGACATGCTGTAACTTACAACGTCCATGTTTTCAAACTGGTCGTCACTTCCACATCATGTTGCGGGCAGGATGGCAGCAGAAAATGTCATTCGAATGACTCCAGGACCCACAAGACTGGCCATCTCCCATGCAGCTGACATTTTGTCAACATTTCAGCTCTTCCTCCCTCCAGCCAGTGAAAAAATTATCACTGAAATGACAAACGTGGAGGGGGTTACTCGTTATGGCCAAGAATGGAAGACCATGGATGTGACTGACCTACATGCCTACATGGGGCTTCGAATACTGGCTGGTGTGTACAGATCCCGAGGTGAGCTTCCAGTCTCTGGAATGCTGAGACGGGAAGACCGATTTTTCGAGCCACCATATCCCTGGAAATGTTCCGTACCGTATCAGCGGTGCTCAGATTTGACAATCGTGAGACAAGACCTGCACGGCGTGTCACTGACAAACTGGCTGCAATCAGGGATGTCTGGGACAAGTGGGTGAAATGGCTGCCTCTCATGTACAATCCTGGCCCTGATGTCACTGTGGATGAAAGACTGGTTCCATTCAGAGGTAAGAACGGTCTTTTATTGTCGACTAATTAACCTATGCTTCAGTTTACATGGCTGTGATATCAAACGGTCAGATTTCAGATCAGATTCTCTTTATTTCTTATGCACTTCGATATGTAAAATACATTGTAAAAACACAGGCTAGAGCAGTGGGATTGTATAAATTTAAAAAAATGGATAGAACAAAAAAAAGAAATGGTTTTCCTCTTTTTTGTGTTTTTCCAGGTCGCTGTCCTTTCCGCCATTACATGCCGAGCAAACCTGGAAAATATGGCATCAAGTTATGGGTTGCTAGTGATGCACGTTCAAGTTATGCTTGGAACATGCAAGTTTACACAGGGAGGCCAGCTGGTGGAGCTCCAGAGAAAAAACAAGGCATGCGTGTTGTACTGGAAATGACTGAAGGACTGAGAGGACACAGTGTGACCTGCGATAACTTCCTCACCTCTCATGAGCTGGGTCAGGCGCTGCTGAAGAAAAAAATCACCCTGGTTGGCGCTGAGAGGCGGAACAAACCTGAGCTGCCACCTGCCCTAACTACAACAAGGGGAAGAGAGGTCTTTTCTTCTAAGTTTGCATTTACTCAGGACACCACAGTTGTCTCATACATGCCCAACGTCATCCTTATGAGCACACTACATAAGGCTGCAGAGGTGAGCGCTCGGGAAGACAGAAAACCAGCTATCATCCTTGACTACAATACCAACAAAGGCGGAGTGGACAATCTTGATAAAGTAACAGGCACATACAGCTGCAAGAGGAGAACTGCCTGCTGGTCTTTTGTCAGATTCCACAACATAATTGACATATCCACGTACAATGCTATCCTGATTTGGAGTGAGCTAAACCCAACCTGGCGGGCAAGCAAGAGGAACTGGAGGAGGTTCTTTTTGGAGGAGCTTGGACAGGCCCTTGTGGCTCCTCGCATGCAGAAGCGACACTTCCCCCGCACAGCAGCCTCAGCAGCATTGGTAAGGGCAGTGCTGGGCAATCTGAGCCTGGCACCGATCAAGAAGCAAACTTGAGGGAACAGAAGAGAAGGAGATGCAGCTTCTGTCCTGTAAAAAAGACTGTAAAACAGGGACAACCTGCTGCAAATGTGGGAAACACATGTGGAAGATCCACGCACGGAAAGTGCCCCACCTCTGCTTTGAATGCAGAGACTAGTTAAAAAATAAGCACTTTATATCTTATGATATAGCAGTGAGGACAATGTTCAGTGGTTAAATATGAAGTCCAAAAGTTCCAGAATGTTCATGTAACTTTCAAGTTCAATAAAATATATTCAAAGCATTATGGCTTTCATATATTTTTTATTTCTTACGTATATTACATGACATTATATTGTGTAATAGATATTTTTCACCAAAAACGAGTGGAATAAAACTTAAAAAATACACTTTCCCTTCTCTTTGAAACATTTATGAAGGATTAATCATTCTTTTTTTTTTAAGTCGCATAGGTTATTTAAACATTATGAATAGGTTTGTAGTTAAAAATTTGGTGGGAATACTTGCTACAAGGGAATTCTTGGTGCGGGTCAAAATTGACCCGGACCATACCGTGAAGGTACAGAATTTGAACAGTATGTAAGAGTTAAAGAAGAATGTTGATATTTTTCAGTCTAGGCCGTATTTGTTCATTATGTTCAAGACACCTCAGAACTCAGAGAGCTCCGAGTTGTTAAAAATGATTTGGGCAGTTGTCCAGCTCTGGTTCTAGAACAAAATGACTTGGGGTGCATTTGAGATTAAAGGGGGTGCGGCTACAGCCATGAAAATTAGAATCGGTGGGGAACAGATTATGATTCAAACGAACAGATTATGATACAAACAACTAACTAATCCTGCCACGCGACGCGCATGTCATGAAGTGCAGGGTGCAGTTCTAGATTAGTAACTGTAAATATATTAGTGCTGTCAACTGATTAAAATATTTGATCGCATGATTTCCATAGGTAACTCGCGATTTATTGCAAATTAATTGCACTTTTTTTAAATTGTTAGTTCTAAATGTGCCTTTAATGGATATTTTTCTAGTTTTCAATACTCTTTATCAACATGAGAGTGGAAAAATATGCTTGCTTTAAGCAAACATATGTTTATTATTACTGTAGCAATCCAAATCAAAGACAAATACTGTGAGATATATTTAATTGAGCACTCTGCTCAGAAACATTTAGTAGCTTATATGCAAATTAGCCATGTGCTTTTTATGCAAATTACCCACATGTTTTTTTTTATGCAAATAAGCCATGCACTGCATGATGAATGCTGGTCAGAGATCATCATTACCAGAGAGGAATACTAATGATGCTGGTGAGCAAACAAACTATTAAAATTATTTAGCGCGCAAACTGTTGTGTTGGTGAAGCTGAACCTGCAGGACAAACTGCGATGGAGAGACGATGGAGAAGGAATAACATTAAATAGGTCAGTGTAATTAAGTGGTGTCTCATCTTAACATGATTTGAGCTGTTGACTCTATTTTTAGCTCACTGCAACTGTTGGTTTGGGATTTTATTTGGAATAAAAGAATGAATTTTTTTATGCCCAGCCCTAGACAGAATGTGCACGCGTTAATCACGCGTTAAAAAAATTAACGGCATTAAAATTAATTTGCATAAATGCATCATTAACACAATAAATTTGCAACACTTATATGTGTGAATGTATATATCGTTAATAAAATTAAAATAAAAATGAAAAATAAGAATTTTTTCATCAATTCAATTGAGGGTGCAGAAATTTTGAAATGAGGGTGCAATGCATGCTTTTACATCCCTGAAGAACTGGGTCTGCCAACTCGGAATTCCACGTCGGAAATTCGGTTATCTGTCAGAGCTTTGGTTTGTCCGACCTGACATCAAAGCACCATAAAACATGGCGGCCTTCGTCGTTAACGGTAAGAATTAAGTTATATAGAAATGTGTTTGTTGATGTTTTAAAACATAATTTGAAGCGATATGCGTTTGTATCATTTATATTTTGCTGTAATTATAGCAATATGTGAAATTCAACACTGTTCTGCTGATTAAATTAGCTAGCCTGTTCAGTAGCCAGCTAGAGATGAGGCAGACGTTAAATCGCTGTCTCTCATGTTACAGTGTACGCAGACATTGACGACAATTGAATGCAAAGATGTCGGAAGTCAGAATCTCTGATTTAAAACTTCGTAGTTCCAAGTTGTCTTGACTGATGGGAACAACTATTTTGGAAGTTGGTCAAGTATTGAGGAGGCCGATGCAGCGGAGCAATGAGTTCGGATGGATTCTTAGGGACAAAAGCATGTTGTCAAAGTTCATCCACTAGAGGTGCTTATTTCACCACGACCAGCTCAGATTGACAGTGTTATGCTGGTGTTAGACTACAAGATATTTATGTATGTTAAAATGTTCACTGTATCAGATTAGGCGATTATAGAGTCATAAATTCTTGCCATGTCGTGGCTGAGAGACATGACAGACCACACGTTGCTCGTTTGTAGTTTACGACGTGCATGACGTCACCGAAAAGGTGGGACTCGCCACTGGCGACTTCCACTACTGACAAGCTGTTGTGGTAGGTAAACAAAAAAATCAAACATGCTAGGCATCCTGACGTGAGGCTGTCGTCCATTATGACCCACTGCGCAAGATCAAACGATCGATTGTCATGCTCGACGCTCACCGATTCTTTCCAAGCCCACCTGACGCCCTACGTCTTCCCAGTTGGGCTAGTATTAGGCTAATATCGTGTAGTTTGACCTCAGCATTAATCTCTGACAGCAGCACTTCTTCCAGGCTGTGTGTAACTGGATTTCATTCTGAAGTCTCATTCTCGCATGATTTTGTGTGTTGCAGGAAGATAACGGAGCAGCCATGACTGAGAGCAGATCAGAGCAGAGCTGGTCCTCCTTTTGGTGTACGGATTAGGAGATCCTACAATTTGAGGAGCAGACAAGCAGACTTTTGTTACACACAGCCCAGAACAACTGAAGGGAAGAGAAATGTTTCATGCTGTTGTCAGGGACTTACATGATGGATCTGAGCCGGTCAGCGGAGGAAAAAAGCACTTTTCATGGAGGAACTTTGATGGTGCCCGCTAGAATCCAGTTTTAGCTCGCTTCTGGGCTGCATCAGCCTCCCTCAAAAATGGACCAACTCCCACAGCAGCTGTCTCCATTAGTCACACACACACACACACACACACACACACACACACAAACACACACAAACACACCTCTATATTAAAGGGGGCTGCCGAACTCATCTCCCTCTACCTCAGGCCATGAATTTATTGATCAATCTCAGTGCAACAGTTTGCAACCATTCTTTGGTCAAGGTAAATAACTAAACAACATTACAGTTAACAAACACTTGCTCAAAACAACACATTGTTTAGTCATGAATAGTGGATTACTTTGTATCCATATAGACATAGTTTAGTAGTATATATATGTAGCTATATTAACCCACATTGCGTCGGTTTGGGTGCAATGGCTATTGGTTTGTATTAATTGATTAGTGCAGCTTAAGTGTGAGACAAAAGTTGATTTTCAGTAACTTTTGTGGTAAACAAGCTTTGTTCTCAAGTTGTCTTGACTGGATGAACATCACAGTAAACTGAAGTCTGTGATTATCAGCCAAAATATATAATAGCCACATCAGCATCATATGTATATATATTTTTTATCTTGAGAAGGTTTTTATCTTTAAGTGTTGCTGATGCTCTCTGTGGTTTGCTGCTCTGAGATTGTTGCTTTCATTGTAACGACACGTCTTCAAATAAAAGATTCATCCACACCATCTGTACATTGTTTATGTAAGCTAGTTAGGCTACTGTCTTAATATGGTCCAGGTCAGAACTTTATTTCCATTGGTAAAGTCTGTAAGCAGAAAATCCCCTTTATTGGAATGAAACTTGATTATGATCAGATGGTTCTCAAGTGAGATGTTGGCCAAGTGATCCTCTACAGATGCTGAAGCATCTGTATTTTACATCATGTCCAGTAAACAAGCCTGGATGTTAGTTTCACAAGGTTTTAACACAACTAGTAAAAAAAAAAAAAAATCCAAGTAGGATTTAGTCTGACTCGGTTTTGATTGGGCATGTCGCTTCCAAACCTGAGACTTTTTCTCACTTTGGTTTCAAACAAAGGCCCCCAGACCACATTTAAGGGCCCCAAGAGGCCTACAGTTTAAGTCTTTGAGCTGAGGCAGCCCATTAATGGACTGAGGTGTGATTACAACAAAGACAGCTTAATTTAGATAGCAGCCATTTGGTCCTCTACGCCTGTTTGGGGGCCTGTTATTAAATCTATGCAGAAATCAATGTAGAGAAGTCCATTGCTGCGGCAAAGCAACGCAACATGATTTATAACATGTTTGGCTAATCTATCGATTTATAATGCGGTGGAAGCCATCGATGTTGTTTTTCCTATTAGATGAGAGTAAACACAGCTAGCTGTGAGTAATGTGTTGTGAACTCTCTCTTCCTCCTCCACACACACACACACACTGTGTGGGACACATAAACACATCATTTAATCTTACAGAAATATGTACCCACCCTCGCAAGCACACAAAGACAGAAATACAAGGAGTTTAAACTACATTTATAAAAGACAAGAAAGAGAAATTTACATAAATGTCAGGTCACAAAAAAAGCAAACAGCAACCATGCAGACGCAACCTAAATGACGCTTTATAACTTCACACTCACTGACCCACAAACACTCAAATATGTAGGACACTCCTGCAAATTCATTTTTGTGAATTATATCTTCATTATGCGGAGTTGAGATGAGTGGGTAACAACAAAAAGACAAGACACACACACAGGAAACATTCTTCACATTCTTTTAGTTTCACTGTCACACATTCTTTCTGTCTAGTTACTGATTCCTTTAGCTGCGTCTCAAATCAGCGGCTGCTTCCTCCGAAGGCTGCATTTCATCAGTACCTTCAAACAGCGGTGTAGTGGTGCCTGGAGAAGTGCATATACGTTTACTTAAACAACCTGTGCCCAGCATTATCAGTGGTGAAGATGTTCAAATTGTTGATGCACACAAGTGACTCGGAATAGTGTTTGACTCTGAACTGAGGTTTGCTGAAAACAGAGAGCCAATAGTTAAGCGCAGTCAACAAAGAATTATTTGATGAAGAGGCTGAACTCTTTCAGTATCCTTTATCCTCAGTTATGTCAGTGTCACCAATGTTATGCTATAGGATGTTCATCAAGGAGCACAGAGGGGAAGGTTGAGGCTGGGTGGGCCAAAAAAAAAAAAAGGGAAAACCTAAAACAAAAATGAAAAGTGAGCTGAGTAATCAAAAGCACTACAGTCTCAATGTTTACCACAAAACAAATATGATAATGATGGTGATGATGACGTTTGCTTGCTTTAAAATAATCAGACATGTCAGTACTGGATAATATGAAATATTTGTTTAAACAGTGCAGTCACTAACATTTATCTCATTCCAGTTTTTTCTCCTGGTTTCCCTAATTTAGTCAGAGTACATGACTGGTGTTGAAAAGTTTAGCTATATAACGATGATCAGACCTTTATACATGTTTTGTGCATGTTGTACAAGTTTTGTAGGAACTGAAGGCACCTCGGACGGGTGTTAGCACCGAGGGAGGAAAGACCACTGCTGCAATCTGGAAGTGGTTTGATGCCATGGATGAGGTAATGGGGCAAAGGCCATCTATAACCCCTCCTGTCCTCATCACCTCATCCGTGGCACCAATGCCTGCAGCAGTGGCCTCCCCTCCAGAGCAAGGCACACCCAGCAGCTCCCAGAGGAAACGTGAGTCCGTGTGGCTCACTTTCCTCCGGGAATTCCAGAGGCGAGAGCAGCAGGAAAAAGAGAGGGAGGAAAGAAGAGTAAGAGGCGCAGGAGAGAGACGAGAGGAGGGAGAGAGGAAGAAGACATGAAGAGAGAAGGAACAATGAGAGGAGGGAAAGAGAACAGAGAACAGACCAAGTAGGGACATCAACTAGATCCACTAGGTGCTCAGGTGAGTCTGGTGTCAGTGAATCAATTGGAGCTCTTGGTCCAAGGGGATAACAGGCAAGAGAAAAAGGGGGAATGGAGGAAGGGACAGTAAAATATGGATACAAAGCCTTTATTAATACATGAATGGCAGTGGTACTGAGAACGCCAACATGTTTTGACCACAGATGGTCTTCAGATGGTCTTTTTTTTTGCTGTTCAAAAACATACAAATTATTGTAAGGGAACATGTAAAATTCATGTATCAGCAAGTTGACTAACATGACTGTTTTTTAGGTAGCATAGATAATTCATGAACTGAGCAACTTCTTTCTAGTTTTCATTGTCAAGCGCCATGCTTGCCTGAGGGCGACACTGTTGACTTCCACACTTTGCTTTAGATTTTCCAGAAATGTTTCTGTAATCATATCTTTTCCACTAAGCAGGTGATTGGTCCACCTAGTGTTACCAGAGCCCCGTTAGCCAGCATGTTTCAGGTAGATCCAGACAGGCCTTCATGGTTACCATATTGACCCGGGTGGCTAAGCCACCCACCATACTTCGCCCTGTCTAGCAATCCTGTACTTAACCTGTTTCCACCTCTTACGACTTGGGTGAGGGGTTGGATTTTTAAGAGGCAATTGTAAACAAACTATAATACAGCTACATGTAACAGGGTTGAATAACAGTCATATGAACCTTTCTGAATGTAAACAAATACAAACAATCATGGAACTCCCTGGGTTGGATAATCATGTTCCTGCAGCACTGGGATCCTGTCACCAGGAGCGGACACCGCAGCTGCAAGCCTGTTCCTAAGGGGGGTCGTGGGCTTCGTTGTCATCCCCGTCATCGCCATCATCCTCTTCCACAACCTCAGGCTTCATCCAAGATGCCCCCGTTCCCAACGCAGAGGTTGTGGAGGAAAAGGCAGGCAGTGATGACCTCAGGCACAAACTCCACCTTCACCTCCAGTGCCTTGAGGAAAATGGAGCACCACCTGGTCTTGAGGACCCCAAATGCCCTCTCTACCACACACAGCAAGCCTTGTGTTGTACCTGCCCTCCACAGCATTCCGGACAGGCTCCCGAAATGGCGTCATAAGGCAAATGGGCTCAGCCAAACATGGGTATCTGCCATCGCCCATGAGATACCATACATGAGGTGGGTACAGCTGGTGCACATAGAAGGGGCTGCACCTCAGGACCCGGGCATCATGCACGCAGCCAGGGAAGCCCACCACCACATCCAGGAAGCGGCCCTTGTGGTCACAGATGGCCTGAAACTGGACAGAGTGGAACAGCTTGCGGTTGAAATAGGCTGCTGCAAATTGCCCAAGTGGAACAATGCGGACATGGCACCCATCAATGCTCCCTGCCACCTTCCTAAAAACCGGGTAACCAGACAGCTGCCGGAACCCAGCACCAACCTCCTCCAGCTCTTCGAGGTTGGAGAAGCGGATGGGCTTCCTGGAGACCTCTTGGATGCCCTTGCTGACCCGGTGGATCATGTTGTCGCATGTGGTGTGGGTCAAATGCCTCTGACACTACCTGGTAGGACATTCCACAGGCCAACCAGTAGACAAAGACCAGGACCTCAAAGGATTTCCCCCATCCATAGTCGCTGTCTCCCACTAGGAGATGGATGAGGCTATCCAGGGATGACCGTGACAGGCAGAAGTCCTTCCTCGTGTCGCCTCCCTGAAAATGTAGGCGCAACAGGGGAACATGGGGATTCACCCTGCAGTATGGCCCTCTTGAACCCACCTGTAAAGGATTTTAATTTTACTTAGATTGACTATTTATTGAACTTTTAACTATTTACATGAATTTTTAAAATTATTTCTTATGAAATTATTTCACTATTTATAATATCATTGAACTGTTTTTAGAAAATTATTTGTTAAAATATATGACATAATTAAATTATTCACAAATACTATTTTTCTTATTGGTTATGTATTATTTCCTTGACATCAAACATATATAGGTATCTACTTTTCCCTCCAATTTTGTTTGTAGGGCTTTTAGCTAGTTTTGCCCCCCTTGGCTGTCACTGTCTGGGTCTAAACTTGTTTGAAAAGGTAACTTACCTCTGAGGAAAATCCCAAATTGATACATAGCTGGATGTGCCGCAAACGAAGGGGTCGATCGCCTCTGTCGTCGCCATGCTGACAACACCCTCACCTGGTAAGGCATGTCGGTGAACAGTAGAACAGACGGTGGGAGGGTAGAAAACTGCTATTTCAAGTTAGCTAAAGTGAGGCTAGGTCAACGTCCTGTTTCAAAACAAAAGCACCATTCTCTCTTTATGGTTTTCTCTGTATTATTAATGGGGGTTTTATCTTTAAAAACATCCGCAGTGTGTTCATTTCTCACTATGGCTAGTTTGAGTTGTGCGGCATCTCTGAAAATGTCGGAATGAATTTCGAAACAACAGCTATTTGGACAGATCAATGACATTTTGGGGATCTACATGGTTGCTTTCTCGCCTGAAAACAAATACTCGGCTGTATACTACAGTGTAAACGGTCTGAATACTGTTCGTTCATTGTGTATGCAGTATGTGGTATGAAAAGTTTGAGTATGTAGTAAACAGTATGTTAGCAGGCAACTCCGAACACAGCCTGAGAGAATTTTATGTAGTTTTTTATCATTCTTTTATTGAAAGTCTTTTAACCTTTTTTTTAATCTGTTGGTTCAGTGGGCTGTCTGTGAAGGACAAGAACAGTCTTCATCAGATTGTCAAAGTCTGCTCCAAGATTATTGGAGTCCAGCTGAAAGACTTGAGCTCCAAAGCCAAAAGGGTAATTGACTGAATAAATCTTTCCATCAAACCACTAAATTCTACAGGTTTTTATGTCCCTCTCATCACTGTTTCCACTGCAGGTAGAGTGAACAACATCTGATGATACAGTATAGACCTAGAGCATATTACAGACTACATACTGAGTAGTATGCACTCACAGTGTGTCTTTTTGTTACACAGTTTCCAATGCAAAATATCCCTTTTAGGAACCTTTTGCTATTTATGGGAGGGATACACTGGAGGAAAATAGGTGAGGGTCATCCTTTTTTTAATTTGAGTCAGAGGGAGGGTACACTGCTTTTAATTTGGATCCTGAGGAGGGTCATACCATATTTAAATCGATCAAATTTTGAACAGTTTCCTCCCTGGAACTGATAAAAGTATAGTGAGTTCCTTCAACGACTCCCCTCCTGGCCAGGCTGTTTGGTATGATCCAGGGTGTCATTCCTCTTTGGCTGTCCTGTCTGTCGGTCTTTATGCTTGGCCTATCCAGATAGTGGGCGTGTACACTGCTAGCGAATCAGTGGCTCTCCACTGGTATTTGCCTTTTTCACAAAAGTCGCCGTTGTTATACCAACACGAGACCCGGTTGGGCGTGCATGGCGGAGACGTTTCATAGCAGAGCCACATTGCCAGAGGCATCACTTCACGTGCAAGGTTGTCATCTCAGTGCCGTATCACTGGGTGTAATTCTTAGAAGAGGAGGGCGTCTTGTCAGGGTGGGACATTCCACCATTTTCCAGTCAACTCTAAAATCAGTTGCGAGTGGACAAAGTGATGCCTTTGGTGTTGCGTTGCTATAAAACATCTCCGCTTGAGCTGCAGCTCTGTGCAAGTACACAAACTTGGATAGACAAAGGGAGACATGGCAACATCTTGTGGATGAAATTATTATCTGTTGTCCAAATACACAGCGGTGGGTCACATTATGAGTGTTATGGATGATTGAGATATGAAGGCAATCATATTGGAAAGTTCCAGTTAATTAATATTATTTGCAGAGCTGCTGTATATTGCGATTATACTGCAAATACATATGTATACACAAATAAAAACTATTGAAGAAAAGAGACCAAATTGATTAAATAAAATTATTATAATACTCTTTCACCCACGTATTGGCTTTTAAACATTTGGTTGGGGAGGGTAACCATCACTTGGGTAGGTTTAAGAAAAAATATATATTTTGGTTGCGGGAGGATCACAGCCTTTCAAATAACACACGGTCCCTTAGACAAAACCTCTGACTTGCTCTCATCAATTCTGTCGGCTTTTTGTTTGGTCCATCTTGTTTTGTTCTCCATCCTTGAAGCTGCGCTTACACATCCATGTCTGTTTGTCTCATTTAACATATTCAGTCCCCTTTTTTCTGATACTTGGTAAATAAAAATAATGGTTCTGTACATCTAATTATCCTCCTCTTGTTGATCTACACAGATATTGTAAAATTATTGTGACTTAATTTACTTAAGTAGATAATCGTTAAATGTGAACACAAATCTCATTGTTTCCCAAATTGCTCTTAAACACGAGTCTTCGCTGAAGATAAGACAAAGTCTATTGATCTCTGATAAATCATACAAATGCCTCAGGGTGCGTGTTTGCCAGCCTCTTCTGATATGAGGTAAAAATCATGATACAAGCAGATCACAGAGGGATTCATCAACAAACCATGAGCGTGTGGGGGGATCGATTTCAGATAAATCATACATCAAAGAGCGTGAAAATGGTTTGAGAGTACAAGGATTTTTTTGGGTGGGAGTGATGGAACAAATGAGGAGTGAGAGGAAAAAAATGGAAAGACAGACAGAGCACAGATCAGATTTAAGTTTACAAGGGACCTCTATAGAAAGGTGTGATCGTTACAGATGAGGGAGAAAGAGAAAAGGAGAGCAGAGGAAGAGAAGCGAGGAAACATCAAGTGAATCAGCTCGTCGGCTGAATGCAGATTTCAAAGGGGGGCCTCGCTCGACGCCTGTAGTCAATTTCCTTCCTTGTCTCCTTGAATTGCTTTAACAAGGTGGTGGACGGACAAATAAGACAGAACGCTCCACCACAGAAAATTACAGCAAACAGCAACAAATCTAATATTCATTTCACACCTCCACACTAATTTCAGGCACATTACAATCAATACACAGCAACTCTGCCAACTCCTGCTCTGCCCTGTGCCTGGTGCCTCATGCTCTTACACTACATGCCGCAGACAAACAACATTATGCAAATAACACAAGACACATAATGAGACTTCAATTATAAAACTGAGATTACTGTGCAATTGTGACAGTATATTTGACTGCAGCACAGATTGTGATGTTGCAAAGGAATTTAAAACCCCTCATTATACATGAGGAGACCTGCAAAAAAATTCAACCTGATTCCATCTGAGTCAAACATTGTTTGTTTTGTCGAGCCCTTTAGTAACAGAAGACAGGAGGAGATGAAATGCACAGGGAGGAGGACGGAGGCGAGATAAAGATAGGCAAGGAGAGGGAGTGGAGACAGGAGAGGGCAGGCGTAAAATACTGCCATTCTTTATACTGTGTGTGGTGGAAAGGATAGCTGAGGTAAGGGCGAGACAATTTGATGGATAGACAAATTGCGGAGCGAATGGATGTGTGCGGGGAGGAGAGCGGGGAGGGAGGGGAGGAAAGGTGAAGCTGGGTGAGGTGAGGAGGAGGAGGAGGAGAAAGAGGTGAGATTAACAAAGACAAGTGAGATGAGATATGATGCTGTGAGGTGAGGTCGAACGAGAGGAAAGAAAATACACCAAGCAGGTCGACATGTAGTTTAAGTTTGTATGAATTTACTCTCAATTCTGAGGAAAAGTTGCAGTTTCCCATGAGAGAAAGATATGAAAGCAAGTTCACTTATTGAAGTCCAGCTGAAGGAAATTCAAATGATGGCAGGCGAGTCACCGTCAAATGTAATTTAGTAACATAAAGCTTGAACTGTTTTTGCTTTTTAAGTGCACAGCGGCTGTGCTAGATAATACGACTTCCTTGAAATGAATGCACTACGGAGATACATTGTGTAAAACAAAACGTTTGATTACGAAAGGGACTATGATTAATAGTTGTCATGACGATGGAATACTCTTTTTTTGTAACTTTTATGCTGTGTTCACACAGGAGACGGGTAAAATAATTTTGTGCAAGTGAATTACATGTAAAGTCAATGTAAAGACGCGATACGATGCGAGTGAAGTGAATGTCATGTTGGCTTACTTGCGATAGTTGAAAAATCTGAACTTTAGCTGCCACTAACCAATCAGCATTGAGATCTTTGATAGTGACATAAGACATTAATGAAGTAACGGCAGCAGTTCATTTGAAAAATAAAGTAGAAATAAAATGAGAAATGAAGAGGAAACTTATTTCATTAAATTAAGTCAGCATGTAATTTTACAGTGAATACCAAATAACTAGCGACTGCACCAGGGATCAAGGGCCTAAAGTTTATGTATTTTGTGTTTAGTATAACAGAAGGATATTCTGACACCGATCCTCGGCAACAGGTCGTTAAACAGGGTCCAGGTGGGCCTGGAATGGCGCCGGAAGCGGCCATCGTTCAGGCGCAGTAGGTGGACTTCCTTAAGCTGTGTTTGCCTCTGGAGGATCGGATGGACCCAGACATGGCAGCGTCTGGATCTCTGAACAGGCTTTCTACAGCAGGTACAAAGCAGCAACCCTCACAGTGTAGTCAAGCTCAAACAAGTCCTTCCCTTCTCCCAAGAATTTGCGCCTTTTTAGTTCTCGCACACACGCAAATTCACATGCAAACGAAGCGAGTTAACACAAAATATTCTGGCTTTCAAATTCACGCGAATAAAATGAGTAAATTATTTTATCTGCGCCTGATATGAACACATAGATTTCTAAAAAACAAAATTTGAATGGAAAATTTGCAAATGTTTTTATATTGCGATGTTTGAAAATGACCATGACACATCTAAGTGATGTCATCTAAAATTATCCATTTGGGAACTCTCTCTCTCTCTCCTGCTGTTAAACGCTCAACTATGAGGCTCAATCAAAAAGTTCTAATACCATAGAAAAGCAAAAACTCTATCTGACATAAATCTGGAGTGCATCCCCTTCCATAGGTGATCTCATCGAGAGACGGGGTGTCATTCCCAAGAGAGAGACCTGTTTAGGACAACATACAACAACAGGAACAGATTTATTAATACAGTTCATTCAACACTCAAGTGAACCTGCCAGGTGGGAGCAGAAAATACTAAAAACAAGAACAAGTTTCCAAAGATGCATTTTCCAGTGTTCTTAAAAAAAGTTAAAATCTAAAGTGTGTTCCAGGTCATAGGGGCAGAGTAAGAGAACGCAGAACTCCGTACCTATGGCGGGAAACGCTACAGGTAATAAAGGCCTGGGAGCGTGGACTATAACTGCACTGTTTGCTAACATCCAGGAAGATATATGTGTTGGCATCAGTCCGAGGATGGATTTGTAAATGAAGTTATACCAATGCAAAAGTCTACGTATGGATAATGATGGCCAGTTGACCAGAGAGTATAAAGTGCAATGGTGAGTGAGGAATTTGCAGCCAATCTTGGTGCTCCAGTATCTGTAGAGAGGTGGCAGAGACATTTATGTTAACAATGTGACTATTGTCAAGAAGAGGGAAGAAGGTGGCTTCAACAAGCTGCGTTCGGTCATTGATCAAAAAACAAGATTTGCTTCTGCAGAACGGTAGTTTTATGTCAGTTCCTTTGAAAGATGTTCAGTATGGGACTTAAAAGACTTCTATCAAATGAGAGGCCATAAAGTTGATATTAGTGCCTTGTGTGGATGTAAAAGAAGGGAGAACTGCTTGCACCTCCTTTTTGTTCGAAAACAGCACAACCTTTGTTTCAGCGGTATTTAGCACCAGTTTGAGATGGAACAAGTGCAACTGAATAGTGTCAAACGCAGAACAGGGCAAGAATGTTTGCACGACCGTAAACAATTCTGTCATTGGCATAGAGATGTTTGAAGTTTGTTCACTAGGATCCCCGTTACCCAATGCCGTGACACCAGCTAGACTTCCTGAGGTTTGACACAGAAAGCACATTTCAACCATATTAACAAAGAATTAAAGGAAAACACTCCAACAGAGGACCAAACATTTTCAGAAATAAAGGAATCACTTAACTGAAAATTACAATAAATTCAAGAAAACAAAAAAATCACTCCTCAGAGGAAAAACTACTTGGATAAATCTTAGATCAAAACAAAGTATCAGATAAATACAAGACAACTGCAAAAGCGAGACAAAGTATCAACAAAAGAGCACAACCTGACTTGACAAGACGATGACGGCGTTTGTTCTCTGGCAGACATGACAAGACGAGCTAGCACAGAGCAAAGGGAAACGCAGACTTAAATACACAAGGTAATGGGGAACAGGTGGAAACATTCAGGGCAGGGAAGAAAATCAGGCCCAATTCCAACCCGCCCCCTTAGGTAGTCACTGACTTAGAGGCGTGTTCACGGTAAGTCCGTGAGTGTGTGAGGGCTGATCCATTGTCAAGTCATCAAGTCAGTGAGTTAGCGAATGAGCCCTTAATGCCCCCTTACAGTAAGTCAGCATCGATGCTGACTTTGTGAATGAAATTACCCATAGTTCATAGCGGTGTGTAGCGAAATGTGGGGCGTGCCGTGTTA
>JAQLOL010000012.1:1182850-1193869 GCA_029783665.1 Naso thynnoides
CAATCCTTAAATCAAGTTCGCATTGGGACACATCACAAACAAATTAAAAGGAATCTCTGCATAAATAATGGATTAATAAAAAATACTGTATGAGTAAGACTTGTTTGCCCTATAAAGTCCAAATTGAATTGAAATGTGGACTATTAACCTTTAACTAGCATGAACAGTGAGAATTACATTAGGTTATTCTGACATCCCAACTCTCCTGGAAGTTCCGGAAGTCTTCTGCATATTGACAGCAGCTCACAAATGAGATACAATCTCCCGGGATCAAGAGCGAGCGAGCAAGCGCGCGTGCACGAGAGGGAGCGAGAGCGTGTGGGTGTGCCTGTGTGACTGTCCACGCAGTGCCTGTCTGTGTGAAAGCATCCTGATTGTTCTGTGTTGCTTAGTAGACCAATCAGTTTTCTGTGTGGCCGGGCTTTTACATGTTCTCTCCCGGACTGAGAGACAATCAGTTCAGTGTATCCAGCGTCATGGCCCCCAAAAAAGAAAATATAAAGACATTTGTGTTCATGTAAATAGTTTGAAAAAAGAAAGGTTTTTGTTCTGTTAAGTTTCAGAAAAGCTTTTTGACATATTTGTGTACATGTAAATAGTCTTTGAATCAAAGCAAGTAAATGTTGTCTAAGTAATAAGTAAAGAAATTTTCCATCGTGACAACCTCTTTATGCTTTAGGCTGGGGAGGGGGGGGTTGAGACACCTCCCTGAAATGACTTTTTGCAGGTTGGGATGTCTGGGTTATTCATTGCAGACACTTTAATTCACGATTATTATGATCATGCCATTAATTGAACCTCAATACAATTAAATTATTGTGAGTGTTTCCATTGCAATTAACAATAAAATGATAATTTCCCATCGCTTGTCGATGCAACGTGCAGTTACATTTGTAGGATGTGCGCGCAGGCTATGGCGAAGGGCACGCCCCTACGAAAAAGAGGCGTAGACTCAACGCAGAAGCATAAATCAGGCTTCAGTAGTAAAAGTCCTGCAATAAAGGTGTAACTTAAGTTAAAGTATGTGAGTATTATCAGTAAAATGTCTCCTCTCTGCTGTTCTTCTGTTCTCTGTGATCTCATAAGATTATTGTGACTCCTGCATTCATGTCAATTGAGCAATATCACACTCGAGGTTGTGCTGTTGTACTGAATATCGTCACTGGGGTGATGTGGTCATAGGCTGCCTGCCATCATCACAGTGATGATATTCAGTCCAACAGAACTCGAGTGTGATATTAACTTTATACAACAGTTCTGCAAACCTTATTTAGTTGACATTGATAAACAAAAACAGATTATGATTTGTTTATCAATTTAATCGTTTATTTGGCTCCACCAGCAAAAATAGTTCCCTAAATGGATGGGTACAGGGCTGTTGCTAGGCAACACAAACAATTAACACGTTGCTGCACATTAGCTTACTTTATAAGTTACAGAAGGGCCCACTGCTGTACTCTCTTTGTCCTTCTCTGGAGACGGTCTGGAAAAATGTCTCATCTTTTCGATGCAGTTTGTAACAAAGCACCCTAGCAACCCACAGTTAGTGATTAGAACAGCAGTTAAGTGGAGTGATACATAAAGTTAAAAGTCCCAGCGCTGTTGTACTCTGCATCAGCATTCATGGAGTGCCTCTCGTCCAATCAAACTGCCTGGTGGGAACGAACTGCTGTACAAAGCAGGATCCTTCTGTTGTTGGTCGAGCTGGATCGATTGTATAAAATCTGCAACTAATGATTTCTTTCATTCTGGATGAATCTGCAGATTATTTTTTCTGTCGATCCATTCATTGTTTGCCTTGTCTGAACTCGCCAACAGTCGAAAGCTCCACATGATTATAAACACATTCACATCATTCTAAGGAAAGGCAGCAAATCCTTAACATTTTTCTCTAGTGGGGTTAAGTGGATGCTTCATAAAGCTCATCTGTTGGGATGTATCACATGAGAATCATTACATGATAAAGAGAAATGTATCGTTGAGAGCAGGTGAGTCTCTCCTGCACTCAGATGTTTAATCAGACTCTCGAGACGAAGGATTCACAACGCTGGGCTACTTTAATAAGAGATACCCCCAACATGAATATGCAAATTCATGATTGGACTCTAGATGAAATTGATATTTCGCTCAGCGCTCTTCCCACCACTGACAGGAAGAGAAAAGGTTGCACAATTCTCTCTCTCACACACACACACATAAAGAGATGTAGAGACGGGTCAGCTTCATTCCATCTGAAATGTCAGGTTGAGGGAGGTGAGAGACTGCTGCTGTTGTATCCATGACGAAGCCGCTCTTTTACATTATGTTTGTTTTAATCAGTCAACAGACGGAAACGACCCAGTCTGCCACCAGCTGACCCCAGAGCAGCAGCTAAATTCATTCTAGAAACTGAATGAAATGGTCGACATGCTGCTTGACTGTTGATTAGCGTCAGTAGGTAAATAGGTTTCACCTTTATATTTCAGGCCAGTCGCTGGAATAAAATGACGGCATTGTATATTTCTGCCAACCGCAGATAAATTAAAGTGGCGTAGTTCAGATTATAAGCAGGTCGACATGAGCCGACACTTCTGATCAGGAGGATTTGATGTGACGCCTTGGCGAGACATTTGAGGCCTCATCAAGGTCGACACTTTCATCAAGTAATTTTATTCAGAACTTTTTTTTTACAGCCGTGTTTGTAGTGACAAAACTTGGTATTTTGAGCCAAAATATATTTATTTTTATACAGTCACTATTTAACACGAGTGTTTCCACTTTAATTCACTCTAAACTTCTGCTTTACTACGTAGTAGAGAGAAATATTGTATATTTACACTGATGGTAAACAAAAACACGAATTGGTAAATTACCTCATCTCAATGCATCCTGGAAATACCTGTTCAAAAAAGAAAATCAAAAATAATTTGCATTTTTCTTTCATTGATTCAAAAACAAGTGCAAATGCAAGCCAGATGGAGATCTTTGTGACAGAGGTAGTGGTGCTCATTAGGGCCTGACTGATGTATGGTTTGGCCAAAATTATCGGCTGATATGGGTCCGTCGCCGATATATTGGTATCAGAATTTGATTCACCAATATGCGCCGATATTAAAACTTTAAAAATTTAAGGCTGGAAAAAAACGCTTGGACTAGTGATTTAAAATGGTGTAATTATGTTGTTTGCAGCTAATTATTTAATAATTAAAAGTGAAGTGTTTATTCTTCAGTGCACTGAAGTTTGGAATAAAGTTTGTTAAGATGCCTCAGTTACAAGTCTTTGTTACAAGCACATGATAACACATTCAGTGGATATTACATAGGTACAATATCAGCTGATATATTTACCGGACAGCAGAATTTTCTTACTTGCAATCATGGTACTGGTATCGGCCCCAAAATTCCCATATCAGTTGAGCTCTAGTGCTCATATCAGTTTTGTCCACAGAGGCGCCAGAATCAACAAAATAAATAAAAGTTCTTCTAAACTGAAGTGTTAAAAACGAACAGCTTGAGGCTGTAAATGTTTTTTTGCTCTGCAGTCATCTGTGTTCACACACATACAGTCCATTTACACCTGGTATTAAAATGCAACCAGATAACCTGTCCAGACAAGGAAAAACGCATGTTAATGCAAGATGTAAATGTGTCAAGATCGGATAATGATCGGATCGTCAGACCCCATCTAAAGGTAGTCTGGTTTGGATCTTCTTTAGGTGTAAATGCAATCTGTTCATCTTGCTCGCATTAGGCTTGCTGCAGCCCACGGTAGTCAGAGTTACCGGTCCCACTGTCATTTTAACTTTTGAAAAAATCAGTACTGTCGCACGGAAAGACGCCACAATTAACGTTACATCCTGCATCCAGCTGAGTCACCGCACAGAGCTGCTGGAGACACAGTGACATTTCACTAAAGTAGAAGGAGAGTCGACCAGCAGGGACGATGGACAAGTTGTCAAAGTGAAATGCAAAATACACCTACTTCCAAATAATTCGGATGCCGATGGAAAACTTGCTAACTTAAACTGAGGAGTTTGCTAACCCGCCTGTCTTCTGCAGGCAGCTCGTCATCTACGCTCTGTTCTTGTTCCATCACTTTCACAGAGGGTATAAAACTGCTCCCAGACATATTTACAATTAATCAGTTGTCAACAAATTAAAGTGACCGTTGTTTATCTCCACAAACACGTTGAGCATATTAGCTGTGTCCCAATTCAGGGTCTGCATCCTTCGAAGGACGCGTCCTCCGAAGAAGGATGCAGACTTCGAAGGAGGACGTCCTCTCCGTCAACCAAACGGGACGGTCTAGCCTTCGGCGTATTTCCTGACCGCCGTTCCCTTTACGTCACTGCTGGCCAAGCCCACGAAATATTAAAATATTTTTATGTACATTATAAGCAACCTCCGAACCTCAAACATTTGAAAGTGAAGTTTTGATAGCATCAAGCTAACCATTACTCAGCATTAATAGTCACATATTTTAACTGAATTTGGGGGTTTTGGTTTAACATATATGGCGTTGGATGTTCAAATGAGTAGAAAACGAATATTTTATATGTGAAATCTGAATACTTACATTTATATGTTGAATCCCCACTAGATGCCGCCGTCGCCATTTCAGTTCACTTTTTTTGACTGAGCAGCAGCAGCACGCAAAGCATCTTGGGATACGGGAGCCCGCGAAGGAAAGTAGCGGTGCATCCTCCGTAGCGGCTCCCAACGGCTGAAAAGGAGGACGCTTTTGAAGGATCCTTCGAAGGAGGCCTTCGCGCAGTGTTGTGACGTAACTGGCCTTCACATGCGTCCTTCGAAGGATGCAGACCCTGAATTGGGACACAGCTATTGTATTTTCTGTGATTAGCCAATTTCAAAATAAAAGTAAACTCACATTTTACCAGTTAAATGCTTTTAATGTGAAGCTGCAGCTGTAGGAAACGTTTCTTGACACTGTCCTCTAGGGAGTGTTCTTTTCATGTAGGAAACTTCTTATGGGCTGGTTTTACTGTGGACGAGAGAGATCCAATCTCAGCGTGGATTACAAGAATACATTACAAATACTAGGTGTAAATGCAAGGGCGAGATCGGATCTTTAATTATCTGGATAACTTATTAGGATACAGATAGCATTTTAATACCAGGTGTAAAAGGGACATTAGAGATAACAGGCTACACATGAAAAGGTCATGGTGCTCTGGAGCCGCTTCATATTTTCATCAGACTCAGATTTGTGCCCGTCATTAGCATCATATCGCCTGTTTCAGTCACATATCTGCACCCACAGTTGCTCTCTGCACTGCAGCCACACGCCATCTCTCCTTCTCATGAAGAGCTCAGAATATTGTATGTGCATGTGTGGTTTTATCAGAGACAAGCGGAGGGTGAGCGCTCTGATCTGAGCGCGACTCCCTTTTATCTGCTGTTGATTATTCGCGCCGTGATGTTCGATCCCTCCGGACCTTCAGGTGCAATCAGGGTTCGTGTCAGACACGAATGCAAAGAAGGAGCCGAGCCTAAGTGAATGCAACAAGAGTCTCTATGAGACCCATCGCTCGTTCACTTAGCTGATGCAATCAAGATGGCTGCCGCTGAATCTGCTTCAGTGTTTTTAATTTTGTTTGAGCTACAGTAGTTCTAAATTCTCGGGATCCAAACAACCTCAACAGATCTTTTTTCTGTCAAACAAGTAAAGATGAACACAGAGCTTTATGAAGGGGGAAAATGTATTGTTGTGTTTTAATAAGATGTGTGTACAGTGAATGTGTGTGTTGATACATGGTCAATCCTTACAGGCTTCATTCGAGCTGCAGCAGTTTTTTCTTTTCAACAGTTTTGTTTGTTTTCCCTCTTGAACATCTGTCTGTCAATGCAGGCAGTTTGAACCAGAAAGTGACACATTTTGGTGCACATAAATTTATGTTAAAAATGAAAAAAAATAATGTCCTAAAATACGTTAAAAGCCCTGTTTACCTCCAAAAGTAAGATGTGATCTGCGTCTGGATATCAAACCCAGACAAGAAAACACACACACTGATGCTGAAGCTCAGTTTGCACCAAAGATTCACGATGCAACGAGGCAGTTTTAAAACGTTGCTTTCCCCACTGGGTCTGTGTTGAGGGGACCTCCGATTTACAAATCAAGCGCTGATCAGGCTGCAAAAAGCCTGAAAAGCAGCAGTGACAACAAAAGTCACAGACACAGTCTCTTCTGGTTGCACTGGTGTGAAGCGAGTTTTAAGTTGTCTTGTTGTGAATCTTTAGTGTAAACTGGCCTTACAAACACAAAGCACATCTGGAGGAGGTATAACTCATTTAGGCAAGGTGTTAAAAACATCTGTACAGTATGACCAAAAGAAAGAAAAAACTCTGAAGAAGTCAGAAGGTCACCAGACTCATCAGTAACCTCGACAAGATAATGAAAAGCTTTAGACGACTTCTTTCTCTACAGGAACCACCAAACAGCAGCTTCATCTCGTCTGTCTGAGTTAATCGATGTTGTTAAAATAACGATGTTGTTAAATGTTTCAGCCACAGCCATCCGTTTTGTTTAGAAGTGTTTTAATACCAGAAACCTTGTGACACCAAGTACATAATGAATGGAAGCTAATAGCACAGATGCTAACCTCCTTCTTCAGCTCTGTTAAAGTGTAACAGGTTTTTTCTGCTTCTTTTTCCTGTTTTTGAACCAGCATCATCTCTCAAAGAGCTTCCATCCTAATAAATCTATAATGGTTTTGTTCCCTCCTCCCTAAGCCCCTCCCAAGCCATCACCCCAACTTATACAGCACACCCCCCATCCGTACAGCGAACTCCCCTACAATAATCTGTTGCAACCTCCAGCAAAACACACCTGTCTTATGATTTTAGTTTTGTCAAATTTTCCTTTGATTCATTTTTATTCTCCAGAATATCCTGTTTGTTTTTCTTTAGGTTTCATTTTCTTTTTGGTTTTTAATCTTGATTTTTGTTTAACATGTCTTTTATTTAACCCTCTAACCCTTCTCCATCCAAAATTCCCTCTCCTTTACCCCTCTCCTCCCCTCCCTCCACCTTCCGCCCCTTCCCTTCCCTCCGCCTCCTCTCCCACCCTCCCTCCCTCCCTCCCTCCCTCCTTCCTTGCCCCCGTCCCCCCCCTCCAGTTTAGAGACCGCCAAATCCACCGCCCAGTCCTCCTCCATGCCGTCTCCCGTTGACCTGACCATGAGCTTCACCCAGCCCGCCCCCCCTGCCTCCGCCTCGTCCTCCTCCTCCCCCCTGGCAGCGATGGGCGCTGCTCTGCCCCACGCTCCCATCCTGGGCGCGCCCTACGCCCTCCCCCTCTCCAGCCTCCTGGGGATGAAATCCATCCCTTACCTGGCACTCTCCACCCCTCCAGCCTCGGCAGCAGCAGCTGCAGCAGCTATCGGGGCTCCCATGTTGCCGGCTTCGATGCAGACAGCGGCGACGGCAGCGGTTCCGGTACAGGCTCACGCCGCGGCGGCCCTGGCGTCCTACACGGCCAAAATCTCCTCTTCAGCCAACGGGATGAAGAAGCCAGAGAGACAGAAGTTTGCACCGTACTGATGAAGGAGCTGGAGCGCCAGCATGAGTTTGCATCACTGAGGTAGCTTCTGGGAATGAGGCTCGTTTTTAGAAGGGAGGGCAGTTTTATTTTTCTTTCTTGCTTGCTTTTTCACTCTGTCTGTCCTCACTGTAAACTGTTTTTCTGCCTTTTTTAAGTCTTTGTTCTCTCTGCTTGATCACTCAAAAACATCAAAGTGGGATAATTGGAACATGTATTATTCCAGCTGTGGTAACACTGAAGTCACGCACAGCAACACATGAGCTTTCCTATCGGTTAGCCGCACCACGCCAGGCGAGCAGCGCTGGCAAAGCGAGCTGAGGTAAACCTCGATGATGTGTTGGAGGTGTGCTGGTCACAGTGAGAGTCTCTTCTTCTGCTGGTACTGTTCGTCATCACTTATTAAGGAATATCATGTCACCCCTCTAACTTGTGGAAAAATGTTGCATTTCCTTTTTACGTTTTCACAATAAAAGCTTCCCTCTGGTTTGCTGGTGACCAGCTTTTAGAGTAAAGACGCATCAGCAGGAAGTACACACAGCTTTGAAAGCTATAAAAGCTGAAAGTGAGAATGCAGTAAACTCAAAAAAAAAAAAAAAGATTGTGTGTTAAGCTTCAAAAATACTGAGAGACTTTCAAAAACAGCCTGTCTTGTGCAGCCATCATGAGTTGGCCATGGTCAGAACTTGTGTGGTTGCTGTGGAAACATGTCAACACTGCTTGGCACAGTGTGGCCAAAGAGGAACAACATGGGGTTTGTGTAAAAACCTTAAGGGCGATTAAAAGTGCTGCTTGTTCTTTCACGTATCTGAATGCGAAACTTCAAAACAGAAGTAGTCATTTTCTCAGCAAACTCAGCAAACAGCCATAATTAACTTTAAAGCTGCTGTTCACTCACAGTTTATGAGGAACTGACAGCCAGTCAGCAAACTGCAGTGACTCAAAGACTTGAATGCTGAAGACTCGAACTTTTGGGCTTATCTTCGTTGAAGCTCTACACAGGAAAACAAATGAAAGAACAGACAGAAGATGACAAAGTAAAACTCTTTCTTCACCTTTTCATCCGTTCACAGGACACAAAACATCACATTTGTTTCAGCTCTTGTCAATTTAAAAACAAAAGGGGATTTTTTAAAATACTGATTTTAATCCTCAAAGCTGGTTTGTGCCGATGATGGAGTGGACTGAAAAAGACCGAAGCCTCCAGCCCAGCGTCACTCTTTATACTGATGTTGATTATTAATTATCAGGCAACACTTTTTATTCTCAGTGGTGACTAAAATTTTGCAAAAGCGGAGAATGCTGAACAGAAGCATCATGCGAGCGTGGCTCCGCCCTCCTTCCGCTCAGCTCAGTTTTTGTTGAGAATCAGTCTGGAAAGGAGGCTCGATAAATTTCGGGTCGGACCAATAAGTGACTACCGGGAGTGGTTCAGAAGTTCGATGGCTTAGAAGTCAAACGCTTGTTCACAGTAGTTCAATCATATCGTTGGCCTACGGCTTTGGTTTACCAGGCCACCAAAAACCCTCGTATGTAAAAACTACGTGAGAGTAAATACGAGGAATGTTCTGACCAGACAGATAGTAACCTCGGGGACACGAAATGTACGGCTTGTTTGTGATTACTGCATGTAGGGAGTAATAGGAGCCTTCAGTCTGAGTCTTTGTACGGATCTGTGCGATGCAGACACGAGACTTACCTAAGATACAACGCAACATGTTAAAAAACTGTAAAAAAAGGCAGTAAAACTGGAACCGTAACGTGTCCAGACCCTTTTCATGAGGTGAATTTAGTCGCGAAGTGAAATATGGGTCTGCTTTACCGGGCTAATTTTGTTGTAGCCA
Organism: Naso thynnoides; assembly: GCA_029783665.1. NCBI lineage: Eukaryota > Metazoa > Chordata > Actinopteri > Acanthuriformes > Acanthuridae > Naso > Naso thynnoides. The sequence continues at coordinate 1,192,232 of JAQLOL010000012.1, forward strand.
GTTTGACAAACATGTAATTAGAGTAATCCATTAACACACGACTTAACGAACAGTTTGTAAGGTGGCTGTTTAACTGACGTGCCATCACCAGCGCGTCGCGCTTAAGCGACACGACAGAACAAAATAGATATTTTAGTTTTGTTAAAAAACTAAAAACTTTGCCGTCAAATCAGTGAGTTCGAATTCTAATATTAAAATGTGAACATCAAACCCACTGACAAAAAATGGAAACAAAGAGCAAATGACAGTTGGATGAGGTCACACGGAGCCGTGGGTGTCATGTTTGTACTTCAGAGAGGAAGTCCAGTTTACAGCTTCTCCTTTTTCCTCTCACCTGGTTGGTTTTACCTGTTGACTCAGTGACAGAAGCAAAGGACTTTCCCAGTCGCATTGTGTTGTGAGACAATCATTTACAACACTGTGAGCATGTTTTCAGACCGGAGTGGCGGTTACAGTTACAGCATGCAGCATTACTGCAGCTGTCTGTAGTAACATGTAGAGGCATACGCAGCCAAATGAAACAAAAATGCCTGCCAACCTGGCAGGTAATGCAGTTTACAAAGATAATGGTGCAGATTTTCCTCTGGATTTTATTGTCATTTAGGAGTAAATGATTTATGAGACAGAAGAACAGTAAACAATAGCAGGTATATTTCTAAGCAGTGACTGTAGCCGTTATCGGGTGAAATAACACCTGCAGCTGGCATGTTTTTTATCAGCTGTACGTAGCTAACGTTAGCTGATAAAGGGCCTGTGTCCACATCGCTTTTTGTTTCTGCAGATAAGCGCTGGAACGAAACCTTTGTGTGGTGGGAAAAAAAAATTGCTGCACATGAGTTTTGTTTTTTAACAAAATGTTGATTTGACTGTAGCTAGCAACAAACTAACAGTGTCCGACCAATCAGAATAATATTCTTCTCTGGTTACCAGGGTAACAAGTCCAGTCCTGTCTTATATCCTACATGATTGATTGTCCAGAATTAGCAGCATTGATTTCGCCTTCTCCTTTGTGAAAGGTTTAAAGATTTATGGTTGATAAAGTGATTGGATCATTGCTGCTCAAAGACAGCAGTTAAAGTGACTACAGGGAACTTTCAGTTTTTGTTGATTCTAGCGCCCCCTTTGGACAACAACAGCGGTGACACAAGCGTCTACTGTCCTAAAGATCTTTGGTAGTGCGTGCCAGGCAGGCAAACTCGGCACAACACCATCAACGCGTACGTTTGTTTTGGAAGTGAGTGAAAGAGAGACGGCAGGATGGATGGTGATGAGGTAATTTATTAATATGTGACTGAGAAATAAGTTATGAGCCAGTTGCATGGCAGTAATGTCCCCCAAGACCTGTTCGCTCTATTTTCTGTAGGCTAACGTTACACAGACATTTACATTAACGCTACATGCTAAGGTGCAAACTAACAGTTGTAGGCAGAAAATATAATTACTTTATTGTCATTGCACAGAACAACAAATTGTTAAAAAATAAAATAAAAAAGTTTCACGAGTTCGCAGGGATTCAGACCCAATCACGAGCTTTAAAGGGATAGTTCACCCGAAAATGAAAATTCAGTCATTATCTCCTCACACTCATACAGATGGAAGGGTGGGTGAAGTTTTATTGTTTACAAAACTGGTTGGTGT
>JAQLOL010000012.1:1260942-1272001 GCA_029783665.1 Naso thynnoides
GGATAGTTTGGCTGTTTATCAGTTCAGGGGGTTGAAGAACAATGCACTATGCAGTCAAGGCTCCTGCCTCCTGCTAAGCACTGAATGATTCGGTGAACGAATTTTTTCGACGAATCATTTTAATGAACTGATTCTAGTGATTCGGTACAGTCAAAAGAACTGCCGTTCCCATCACTAGACTGCACCCACTTCTTCCTGCCACCGAGTCGGTCAAAATGTCGTGAATTGCAAACTGAAACTGCAAACTGCTTACAACAGTGCAACAACACGATTGGCAGATATCTTTATCGTTTCAGCTGTGATAAAGCACGCAATTTGCTTTTGGGAGGAAGGGGTGGAATCAGGGTGGGATGTGTGCTGTACAGCGGCCATCTTTGGGATTACAAAGTTCTCTACTCAAAATGATGTGAGTGATCAGACTTTTCTATTAAAAGGTCTCTGCTACAAAGCTGTGGCTAATGCTGTTATCAGTGTTGCAGGTAACTGGTAATAAATCAAAGTGTGAGGGAAAATTAAAATTTGATCAGAAGATGCAGCAAGGGATAAACTTTTCAGGAAAACTAAAGGCGTTGATATTCAGATGAATCATCTAGAAACTGTAAGTGTGAAAATGTTTGGTCACTTCATCTAGTCTATGTTAAAAACGTTACAATAAAGTTTTAGCTGTTTATTTTGGGGAGAATTTGTGTTACATTTTAGACTGGCTTGTGATACTAAAAGAAGAATTGGAGTATCACCGAGTTATAAGTATTAATAGTGGTGAAAGTGCACCCATCCACGGAGCCATGAGCGAGGCTAGCTGTTTCCTCCAGCTTATAATCTTTGCGCTAAGCTTGGATAATCAGCTCCTGATGCTAGTGTCATATTTTGTGCACAGACATGAGAGCAGCATCAATGCTTTCACTTAACTCTCAGAAAAGAAGCAGATACACTTATTCCTAAAATGCGGAACTGTTTCTGTAATTAATGCATTAACAGTTATTTTCCCTCTAATGTCCTCGACAAAGCCTCCTGTCTTTATTCTTTCCCCATGCTCCTCTCCCACTGAAGTTTTTTAAGCTGGCAACATTTTGCTTAATGATAATTTCAAGTGAAACAAAAACAAAAGTAAAGTCAGGTGCCTTTGGAAACATGTAGTCCTTTTGTCCTTGGCTCATGTAGGGGTGTGTGTGTGTGTGCATTATGGGAACACACACCTCAACTGCCAGCCTCCCTGACTACCAGCCGCCAAACAAAAAAAATTCTTTTCAAAACCAAGCTCAGGAACCAGCGGAGAGATGATTAAACTCTCCATGCGAGGAGTTCAAAAGCAATAAAAAATGAAATGAAAACATGGGCAGTGTGCAACACAAAGACCTCATTGTTGCTGGGCAAAGGAATGTGTGTGTGTGTGTGAGTGTGTGTGTGTGTGTGTGGCTGTGGGCAGAGGCTGGGAGGAATTTGAGTTTTTGCATGGAGTACAAAAGGTGGCCTATGACGGGAAGAGAGTTTGAGGCACAGGGAGGGAAAGCAAGCAAGACACAGACTCAGTATCTGCTTCCATTCATTTCTCTCCATGCTAACACATTAGCAATACACTGTGTTAGCATTTGGTAATTAAAGTGACAAGTTTTTAAAAATCTCATCGTTTCTTTTTGCACCAACAGTGATTCAAATGACGATGAGTCATGTGAAAAAGGTAACTTAATTATCAATAAACTGTAACACTTTTTATCTTTATAGTTTCAAATCACTGCGTTGGTTTTACAAGCTGTGAACCATAAAACTTTATCTTAATGCTTTCTTTGAGCATATTCAGTAAAAGTAAAAAAAAAGAAGACGACTAAAAGTTTACAGCAATGCTAGCAGGCTTGTGAGACTGTAGGCTACTTAAGAATAGCGATGGTTTGAGCTACATGCTAATCTTAGCACGCTAACATGCAGTCACAACGCCAACCTACTGGTGTAACCAGGTGTAATGCAGTCTTCAAATGGAACTTGTGAAGTCATGTTGTGAACAAAGATAGTCAATTATTAACACAAGAGCCCCCACTGTACGTTGTGCCAGTGGTGTGAAATGGTCTACACACTTCCTGTCTCCTAAGTGGGCGGAGTCACGGCTCCAATGGAGACAGTTAGGAGCCACCATCCCTCTTCCTCATCTGGAAGTGTTACAAAATTGTGTGAATGGATTAAAGCAGATGGATTTTGTGTCACATGATATTTGTTTGATGTAAGTTTTAAATTTTAATTCATGGTTTCACCTATAAGAGCATTTAAATGTCTGTTCTTGTGAAGCAAGACAGGAAGCGCTGACCGATGCTTCCTGTTTTGTGATTTGTATGTCTGAAAAATGCCGTTTCTGGTCAAAATGTTCAGTTTGTGTCTTGTGTAAAATGGGTCAAGTATGTATCTTGGTGATGATGGCGTGAAAGAACTGGTCATAATCTGTGATCACGTTCATTACACCAGTAAGAATGAATGAATGCTTCCTGTTTCCTAAAGGGGCGGGGCCATGGCAAAACGCATGTGACACTGATACGGGAAATGAACAGTGTGTGAACGTCAGTGAGACGTTTTGCTCTCTATTAACCGTCTCTGTCATGAAGTCATGTACTGGAAAGGCTTGGCATTCAAGTGGTGACACGAATGAAAACGGACTACGGAAAACATCAGCAAACATGTCACAACTCATCAACTTATAAGAATTCGACTTACGATGCTGTGAATGCTACAAGAGGGAGGCGTTTATTTGGTCTCATGAATACGGTGAACACGAGCCCATTTAAAGGCACCATAATTCTTACCATATTCACCATATTATTATGGCATCTTTGCATGCTAACATGCGCTAATTAGTGCTAAACTTTAAAAATGTGAAATCTGCTACTTGGACATAATCCAAAATAACTGACAAATAGAAATTTTAACTTTAATTAAATAAGCAAATTATTTTAACCGAATTTTGGTTACATTTTAATTTTATATTCTCTTATAAACAAAAAGCAAAACAAAAACAAAATATAAACATGACTTAAAATTGAGCATTTGGTCATGTGCTATTAACAAACATCACCTCTGTTTGTGTTTTCAGTGAGTTGTTGCTTTAATACTTTTTACATATTGTGTTTTAGGTTTTGAAAAAAAAAAGATTTATATGTTTAATAGCATCAAGGAGGAATCAAGTGCAGAACAAGAAGATAATCTCATATCAAGGGGCTTCAGCATTGATGTGGACGTTACAGGAAGTGATCGAGTCACACACACACACACACACACACACACACACACACACAGATCCATCAGCCTACAAAGTCTTAGCTTGGGCAAACACACACACAGCACACACACAACCTCATTTCCTGTAATCCCTTGTCACCTGACCTCTGACCTTTGTGAGGGTGTTGACAGATTTAAGACCCCCAACTTCCTCCATGTCTGTGCGATGTGATTTGTAAGGGGTCTCATTCCGCAGATGTCTAAAGACACTTTTAAAAACGATTACATCAAGCTAAGCACCGAAAACGTCACGAATGTCATTTCTTCTTCTTCTTCTCAAAATATATGGCCAGTGCCTCCCACTCAAAGTAAATTGGTTTGTTCCATATGCAGTTTTTTAAGGAAATTTTAAAAAGCAAAATATGTTCATTAAGGAAAACAATGTGACCCTGAATTCAGCCAATATTTAAATACATTTTAAAAAAATCACATTAGTTTAATGAGTCTTAACTACAATGTTTAAAAATGTTAACTTGTCTTTGGAACTTCTAGACAAATTTATAACACAATTATTTTTTCAGAGAGGTAACGCAGGTTATTGAACGTCAATTTAAAATCTAAATATGTGCGATTCAATAGTAAATGGTTCCAGATTTGGTTTTTCATTTTGAAGTGTCAGTGGGAACAAAAATAAAAATGCCCCAATTTCAAGAGAGGCGGCTTTACCTCCACAGCAGAGGAAAAGTTAAAAAGTAAACATGGCACTTTAATGCACTCAGTGGGGGTGAACAAGCACTTTTTAACACGCATCAGTTATCAAGAATAGTGATGATGTTTGATAGCAACAGTGTGACCTCAAAGTTTCCTATTTAGACAAATGTGGTTGAGAGAAGAGCAAATTACATTGACCTGGATTTACACTCACGTGTTCGACCTTTTACTTCCTCCTGACAGGCAAATCAGAGCAGCAGGAAGAGGGAAGACATTTGTCCAGATGCAAATAATCAAACGGAAACAGCCAAATTGATGCATGCTGGGAACTTTCAGATGACGTCAGTGTCACCGGGGTCAAAAATGTTTTGCTTTGTTTCTTATGTTAAAGGGGCAGCAGAACATTAAACGTGACTGAACTTGTCCGTTCGGCAGAGGAGCTCTGCAAAAGAAGTCAAAGCCACAGAGAGAAAAACAAGAGAGAAAATTGGCTGAAGGCTGTTTAGATTGAATCCGATGCAAAATTTTGCTGAAGTGGACACGAACAGGTGAGCTCCAAAGTGGTTCAAACTGAGAAAAAGACTGCACACGTTAAAAATATTTTAACATGAGTGAAAACTTTGCACTTATCCTGCTATGACTTCACACAACACACAGAGGTGAGTCAAAAATGGAGAAATCAATTTTTAAAAAAAAATTAGTTTAAAGATCAGTTGTTATCAAACACAGCTAGCTAACAGCTACAGCTAACGTCTGCACACCAGTTTGTGAAATGAACAAAAATGCAAAATTACAATTGTGACCTTTCGACAAAGTATCACCTCAAGACAACAGATGCCATAATATGGAGGGAAACTATTTAGGGAAAAGAGTCGGTGTGGATATTTCGGGCATTCATGATCATATGTAACCTTCAGCCATTTTGAACTTCTGATGTGGCAACTCTACCAGCTGATTCATCAGAGGAAGCACTTTAAAATAAAGTTCCTCTTCCTTGCAAAGTTTGTTGATAAAATTTGTGACTGGAAACGCTAACTACTAACACGCTAGCTGGCTGGGACGCCAGTCACATTTAAATCTCTGAGCTAGCTAGCATACTAATGGAAAGAAGATAGCTAAATGCCTTTTCACATAGAACACGGTTTGCGCTGTGTCCACCGCCGGGTAGAGCGCACACGCTGAGCCCAAGTTGACCATTTTTTATTTGGGCGCAAGGACGCAAAAGCACACACGCCATCCTCAGGGCGGCGCAGACTCGCCATGCAAACACAAACGTAATGAATGGGTCTGACAGCACAAGTCTGCGCTCTGAGCGTTCGATGTGAAACCAGCTAAAGACTACTCTTAGCGAGCAGTGCAAAAACGTATTATATCACTTGTTACTTTTTTCAATAGTAATATCCTTACTTACTCCCTACCAAAGTAATACAGTACTTGACTCATTATATTACTTTTCTATTAAACCCCAAAAGTTGGTAATTGTGTCATTTCTCCCCATAATTCAGACACTGCACATGCACCTCTGTGTAAATGTAACTTTAATCACTGTTGACAGCAGCTCAGCGTTTAAGCCTTTGAAGTTACACACAGATGAAAAGAACAACTGGCTTGTTGTAGCTGAGAAATCCAGTTTTTGCTGTTTCGGCAGCGTAAGGCTACAGCCATCGTCTGTGGCCGCAGATGGCTCACATTTGCTGGGATCAATTTTCACAAACTTCATGGCGCTGTGCTGTCGTTGTAGATGTTTCAGGAGGTTTGAGGATTTACTTTTGGCAGTGGAAAGAGTCTAAGTAGCTTCTGGACACAATTTACATTTGACTTTTAGATTTTTATCGTCTTTGCTCACGGTAAGCTTGAAACAGTGGGCATGTCTCCAGCTGTTAAAAGTTCAAGTTTCCGTCTCCAACTCCATTTTCCTCAAGTACGTCGAAACGTTGCAAGCTGCGGCTGATTGCTTAGTTGCATGTCGCCACTAATACAATTAATCAGTTAAAACCAGAAGTAAGTAACGTTAACCGTAACATTTTGCTATATTTTGAACCAATGGTAATTATATCGCTGGAGTTTTATAAGTTATTTGTTACACTACCAGTTATTGGAAAAAATAATATTATGGTATCACCTCAAAACAGCTGCATGTCAGCTCACTAGCGGGCCTGGCCTGTTAGCTAAATGGATACTGCAGCTGCTTGTGCTACGAGAGGTTCCTGGTTCATAACCCAGTCTACTTGTCCCTCAGCCTTTGTCTCTTCGAGGTGGACTTTAACCAAGTTCAGATGTTACATTATCAAAGTAACGCCATTACGACCTAAAACTGTTAGCATGCAAGCCAAAAGTGCAAAATGCAAGCTAGCTAAAGCCAAAATTTTGTTGGACTTTTGAGTGAACTCTTGGACCACCACAGGATTTCTATTCCAGTTGACTGATGTAGCTTAAATGATTTGTTTTTGAGCGGCTCTTCCAAGTAGGGTCGGGTTTAGTCCTTTTTTTTACTTACTTACTTTTTATTTTTTACTGCTGAGAGGAAAATTTGCCCTGAAAACACTAAATAGCCACCTTACAACCCACAATCATTTAGTAGTGCAACATTTTTATAAACATATTCTAATGCACACCTGCATGGCAGCTTGTGTTTCCTTCTGTATGAAAGCAAAGAGCCGCAGACTGAGACTGAGAGACAACAAGTTGCTGAAATGTTTCCAAAGGAGAAATGATGGAGGAGCTCAAAGGAACAACATTCTGCCTGGAGCGACACGTTTTGGAAATTCCCGCGTGTGATGGTGTGTATATGGGTGTGTGTATAAGCCAAAGATTGTCAAAACAAACCAAGATAAGAAAAGAATGTGTGTTGACTGCGTGTTAACAGACAGCAGACTCTTGACTGAGCCATGTTAGTGCTGTGGCCCTATACGGATCGATCCACCACTGGTTCACACTGACATGTCTTCCATACTCGTGGACATTTGTGGTCCCAAACAATGAATCCTGACTCTAGTGATCCTGGAACTTTTACTTTTGCAGCACTTAATGAGCAGAAGTATCTCTGTGTCTTTGCTGAAGATTGGATCCAAAACTTTATGCAGACATTCGTGGTACCCAGAGGATGAGTTCTGATGCGCACACATTGTGAACCGAGCACAGATTTATTGTATCTGGTCGGCATCCAACAGCAGCAGAACGGACACAATCCGATGGCCGAGGTCGCCAGAGTTGTTGAAAGTATTTTGAGAATTTCAAACTTGCACTTTGTGGTTGTTTTTGGATTCACGGATCCTGAAAAATAAAAAAATCAAATCCACCGCAGAGTTTTCTCCCAGTCTGCTGCTCAGACGGCTGTGAATCGACTCTTTGGTGATAAAAGTATTCAGATGTTTTTGCTAAAGTGACAGTGACAATATCATACTGCGCTCAGTTTTAAGTACTGCAGTCTTGCAAAGTAGCCAACAGAAAAGCAATGAAATGTCGACTGCAGCTTGTCCTCTTAAGCCGAGCGTAGAGTATGATTGAAGCCAGTTTCTGATCTGATTTTCAAGACACACAATCGCCTGCGGACTCGGGAGAGTGGGCGGCTGGGGATGGGGGGTGTAGTGGGGAATATTGGCCCCAATGTTGGAAAAAATGCTGCAAAAGTGCCCTCTTGGATGCCCCCATGTTAGATATAACATGATAAAGTGCCCTCTAGGATGCCCTGCCGGTGGACAAAATGCAATAAAGTGCCCAAAGACTTTTTTACTTTTTGGTGCCCTACGGCTTACAACAAGCACCCCTTTTACTATTTTCGCTCCTGTTCGTCAAACTTCACCACGACATACAACTTGTTTTCAAGTTGGACCAAATTCGAGCTTTGTTGCTCTTTGTTTGCCGTGGTCGTGATGATCGGATGAATTTCTGACGTTTTGGTCATCCGTCACCAGACTCTCGCACAGCTGAAGCAGAGCCCCGAGTCGATTCACCAAGATCAGCGCTTTTTTTTCTTTCTGAGCCTGTGTGAAGCGACTGATCCATGCTGTCCCATGTAATGTCCACATCTCAACGGTCACCTGCGTGTCCATATGTGCTGGCGCCTCTTTTTTTATGTCTCAGAATGGCACAGATTAGCCTATCAAGGCAGCATGTCTCTGCTCAGTTATTAGCAGAGCTAACAAAACATCTTCTACTCTTCTTCTTCTTCTTCTTGTTTTACAGGTTGCTTGGCATTATTGCCATCACCTGCTGTGGATTGTGAACCAGAAACTCGGCTTACAATCTACGCACATCAGTTGACTAGAACAAATCAAAACTACATACATAAATATTTATACTCATATATATATTTTTTTAAAAAGCCCCTATCCCTACCTTTTTCTCATATCCTTTGACAGAGGCCTGTCTCCCTCAAGAAGTCTAACTTCTTCTTCTTTGACATCTTCTGCCCTTCTTGCGTAGCGTTCAAACAAAACTTTATGGACAAATGTCCCAGAGCAGTCCACCAGGGCGAACCGCATGTACGCAGTAAGCACAAAAACTGTGAGCTTTGACTTGACAGCGCAGATCATTTCTTCATACGGCAGGAGTTGGAATAAACAACAAGGCTGATAAAGCTGCAAAGTGTATGACCAGGTTTGTAGTTCATGCTTTGTTAGCCGTTTCATCAGTATGTATAATTCAAAAAGTTCTGCATTTCTTGTGCTGGATGTTAATCCAAACCGTGTCAAAGTTGCATAAAACGGTAATCCAAAAGTAAGTGCAAGTGTTTCAGAATTGTTTGTGTGTGTGTGTGTGTGAAGTGTGAAATGGGAGCGTAAACATGTACAAGCATTCCTGTGTCAAACCTCACATGCTGCATCTCTGTAATAGCAACCCAGATATTTTCTCCCTGCCAGTTCAACAGATGTTGTGCTGGTTCATGAAGAGTCCAAGTGGCGCAGTGTTTGTTTCAGAGGCGGCTTTTGAGCCTCGATGCGGCCTTTATGACCACGGTCATTAAATACCAGCCACTTCTAAACACCGTCTTACAGCTGGTTATATATGAGAAGATGATTTGTTGTCAGATTTGGCAGCCAAGGTCGCAAACACAAGTTGGCTGCAAGAGGACTTCAACAACTTTAGATGCCCAAAAATCACAGAGCTGTCTCTGCTACCTGGAGAAGATGCTGCAACTCAAACCACTGAGAGCTACTGCATGTTTATTTTTATTGTCAACAGCTACAACAATGCACCTCTAATATTCACCCCCTTGTGCTTGTCCTCTTTAATGTGTAAAAAAATAAAAAACTATTTAAATGTGTCAAATGGGAGTTAGAGACGACATATGAACATATGTTTGTGCTGGAATGTGTGTGTGTGTGTGTGCTGTATTTGTTTGGCATCACCTGAGAGTGTGTTTTTCCCCGCAGCGCAGGCCAACAGGCAGCAGCTTGTCTGTTGGCCCTGTATGAATGTCAACAACATACACACACCTACACACACACACACGAATTAGGGCAATAGTTTTGTTTGCAAACCACATGAATTGAAAGTAAGACACTTTCACTCAATTTTAAGAAAATATTTCCTGATAAAGTAGTGATAGCTAGTAGATATATATCTTTTTTTTTGTTTTTTGTTTTTTTTTTTTGCAGGTGGTGTTGATGTCTCAAAAGTTCAAAATGAGCTCCACCTCAGTAACTACAACAGTAAAATCCTGCTCTGACATGCATTTAATGCAAGAGTGGTAATTATCTAATGATATCATTTATAATCGCATAAGTCACATGGCATATTTATCTGGTGTTAGTATCAGCGGTTTTAGTATTTTTGCGTCAGTAAAGGATCTGATTTTTTTTTCACTGCTGACACCTTTTAAAATGTGAAATTAAAACATCTCAGTTTAAGATCTTTTTCTCTCCTGAAGCTCTTTAAATGCATTTTTTTTGTTCTGGTTTCTCTCCTGCACTTTGTCTCCTGTCCTTCCTTTGTGTCCGTGACAGTGAACGGCAGACAAAAAGACACAGGTGAGTCCCGGGAACGAAGGACAATAGAGGAAATCTGACACCTGGAATGTTGTCAAAGGGCTGGGAAAGTCACTCCGCGGCTTCATGCACAACAACACTGAGGCTCAGCAGTGGAAAATAACTACGAGCATTTATTCGGGTATTATATGTATAATGTTGGGGTACTTTACTTGGGAATATCCATTTCATGCTACTTTATACCAAAGCCACATGATTCCGGAGGCCAACTATCAAAACATACTAAATAAACAAGAGACAGTAGAATTTGGCTGAGCCTCGTTAGCCGTTAGCTGAGGAAGAATGGAAAGAGTGAAGAGGTGCTCTTAAAAATTAAGCTTTAAAAGTTTGTTAGTCAACGTGCTGGGTTGATCTATTGTCTTGAGTTTGTCAAGTTTTCACAAAATGTGATTTGGAAAGGCCAGAAACTTTCAAATGTAGAAACAATAAGGAGAAACTCAATCTGCTTTTTGTATCTAACATATCTGATAGGTACTCATGAAATGATGTCTTCTGGTTAATCAGATTTGAAAACCACAGAAGGATCCCTTCATTAAGTTTCTTGCTAAATATCTGCAGGCTATTACACAACAATGAGCGGTTATGTCACCCACTAAATCACTTTAATCAGTTTTAATTAGGATTTCTGGCTGAGACATCAATCATGTGTCACTAACAGCCTCATGCTAGTTTAATAGAAAACTCAGCAAACTCAATTTTCTGCCGTCTGTAGCTCGTATGGCCGGTGGTCGGCCAGCAGCAGCCATGCAAACTAGGAGTGAAACGGTTTGTTTTGACCATACGCGTATCATGATACATGGTTGGCAATACTATAGAAGACGTTATGGGCTCATTTAGAGCGATATAACACGATTCAGCGACTAGAAATCAGTATGGTGACATATTTTTGCCAAAAACAGAGGAAATGAAAATGCCAACTTCTCTGCAGCGGTGAAGGAAGTAAAACACTGGAAAAGCTCGATACACTGAACTACACAAACATTCAGTGCAAGGCCTCATACATGTAAGCAAAGATAGGCAGTGATTAACACAAGACCCTGCGCCGTGACACTTCCTGCTTCCTGAGTGGGCGGAGTCACATCACCCATGGAGACAGTTAGGAACCACCATCCCTCTGCCTCGTCTGGAAGTGTTATAACATCGCGTGAATGGATTAAAGC
>JAQLOL010000012.1:1278424-1293012 GCA_029783665.1 Naso thynnoides
AGGGGCACGGAGGAAACCCCTATCACCGTGAGTCACATGTTGTTGTTTTGTGTGTGTGTGTGTGTGTGTGTGTGTGTGTGCGTGACCTGGGTCATACAGCATTTGCAAATTCTTCCTCCAGATTAGCTTAGTTTACTTATCAGGCGCTACATGCCAACTGATGGGATTTTCCCCCCATGAGCAGATATGAAACATGCCGGAAACTTTTTTTTAAAAAACGATCTCTGGTGAAAATTCACCGAACACGATCTGAATCATCCGATGGTGTTTGTTCAGCACTTTGAGCAGGTGTAAACAGGCAGAAACAATGATTTGCAAATACCTCCTGACCCTGGTTTTACTGTCTCTTCTCTCTCTGTAACTTCCAGAGCAGAGCGAAGATAAAAATTAACAAATATTGTAATTATTAACACCAGTTCTAACGGTTGACAGGACACAAAACTGTGCCGTGTTACGGCCATGTTCACCGTTTCCAATCCAAAGTAATTTGAACACCATGAATCAATTCTTTCCCATCATGACGGGATCTTTAATAGAAAAAAACTGGAATCTCTCTGCAGTACAAGGAGTTGTTCTAAAACGTCTGATAAAAATGTTCACATAAAAGTCATTTTGCTACAGTAATGTGAGAAGCTTCAGTCCAAGAGACGGGCACAGAGCGGGGAAATAAATAACTGGACTGTAAATGCGTACCATACGGAGACAGGAATCATTGCACAGTGTTAGTGTTCTAACTGGAAGGTGGGAGAAGAGGAAAGGGAGGGAAGCTCTGAGGAAGAGGAGCTCAAAAGTCTCCCGCTCCTCGGCTGAACAAGTTCTGTTGGTTTTTTTTCTCTTGACATGGGGACAAAATCTTAAAAAACACGAGACAAAAAATGGCCACCGTGTACCGCAGCTCCAACAGTCCACTGCCGTTGCTCCTCTTCCTTGGTGGACAAAACCGAGAGAGAGAGAAGAGCGGGCCAGCAAAGCCTCTGATTGGTTAAGAGAGCACCAATTACGTTAGCATAAATCAGGTAGGAGGAGTCAGTCAATCGATTGTGTTGTCGGGGCTTCTCTCCTGATTTATCGAGCGTCACTCCGCTGAAGAAATGTGAGGAGGAGGAGGTATGATGATGACGGTGATGACGATGAGGCACTGATTGGATCTTTCAGTGTTAAGGGAGTGAGGTGTGTGTGTGTGTGCGTGTGTGTGTGTGTGTGTGTGCTGGGCGGGGCGGGCTGGGCTCAGGGTCTATGCGTAAATCTCTGTGGTGGGGGCTTTCTTGTAGATGGGCTTCTTCCCCAACTCGTAGCTGCCCTCGTCCTTCTTCTTCATGCGGTAGATGAGGAGGAGGATGAGGAGGACGGCGAACATCAGGCCGACGGCGCTGCCCGCGATCAGAGCTGGAAGAGACGAACAAGAGAAAGGTCAGGATGGGAAGAAGATGAGGAGGAAGAGATGACTCGACTGATCTGCGCTCTGTGGCATCGGCCTGCTACTGCTGCCCCCTACAGGCCGGCAGGCCAACAGACGTCTCAGCTGACTTTGAGTTAAAGCTGCCTCAAAATGGAGGTCATGAAGATGTGTCGTGAATTCATGTACAGCAAAGGCTTGGCGTTCAAACACTAACCGCATAAGAACAGTGTTGCTAAGAAACGGTAACATGGACGCTTGATCTCCTCCGGGCTTTCTATGTGGAAATGTTACTTAGTGTTGAAACGCCACGTGGAGGAACGAGAGATAAGACGACGCAGGTGACGACTTTCATCCAGATCAACATTTTGTCTACTGAGTTTGTTTTTCACTGATACTTGTTTCTTACGATAAACATAAACAAGATGTTTTCGTCTCGGTTACGGCGGTTTATCATTTTACAAATAAATTTGCTCTATAAAGAATAATTACATTTTCCTATCTCAACATTTTTATTGTTTTAACATTTACATTTTTTTTTTTAGTAAGTCGATGTTCTCACAAATATTTTACAAACAAAATATTTACCGACAACTAGAGCTGCAGTGATTAATCGAATAATCGACTGATTGATAGAAAATTAATCGCCGACTATTTTGATAATCGATTGATCGATTCAGTCATTTTTCAGATAAAAAAGTGAAAAGAACTGCTGGTTTAGTGTCTTAAATGTGATGATCTGCTGCTTTTCTGCATCATATGTGAAAACAAATGAGGAGTTTTTGTGTTTGGACAGAAAAAAGCTATTTGAAGACGTCACATCGGGCTCTGGGAAACTGAGGGGAGCATTTTAAGCACTTTTCGGACATTCCTAAAATAAACAATAAACCCATTAATTGTAAAAAATAATCGTCAGATTAATTGATAATGAAAATAATCGAAAACCAGGCACCTTTGTCATCACTTTGATGTGTTACTTTAATGATTCTAATCATTGTGAACCTTCTTTTCTCGTCTTCTGCCTTCCGCTGTTGGAAAATCTATAGATTTTAACAACCTCCCAGTAAAACCAGTTTCGGCGCCCCCACTGACCTGCAAGGACCTCCGTCTTGTTGAAGATGCTGTCCTCGCTGGCGTGGGACATGAGGACGTTGGATGGCTGCTCCTCACCCAACTTGGCCTCGTTGTCCAGCACGAGGGGGATTTCGTTGTCTCTCTGGACGGTCTCCACCTCGTTGACGGTTGGCTGCACCGGGCGCTCCACCTCTGGGATCTTGTTGTCATTGACGTCAGGCTGAGGATGAAACGAGCGATTAAAGAACGCCATCCTGTTTCTCGGTACACACAAAGTCAGTAAACTGAACCCCGAACTGATTTCTGAGGTTCCAAATCCAAAATATGCACACGGTAAATTACAGGTTTCCGTCCAGTGCTCTCAGTTTTAGCTCGAATCAAAACTCAGAATCCAGAAATTTCTCACCTTGGCTGATGGCTTGGACTCTCTTCCAGGTGACGCAGTGGTTGCTGTGGAAGGGAGAGGATTTCTTCTTTAATCTACTTGTACAAGATTTTAAAGATATTTTTTAGAATTGGTAGAAATAAAAAAGCATCTGCAGAGGCTGACCTCCGTCACCGGACCCAGAGAACTCGTAGTCGTCCTCGTCCTCGTCGTCGTACAGCGGGTAGTAATCGTCGTCATCTTGGTCGTATTCGTCATCTCTGTCGTCTTCGTCGTCCGTGAAGCCGAAGTCTCCTGACGACTCCATGTTGTCGTGGTGTGATAACATGGCGACTGTCTGTGTGGTCTTCATGGGCATCCATGTCTCCGTCTCCCTCACCTGCTGGGTCACCAGAGACAGAGGGGGGGGGGTTAGAGGGATCACCAAGCACATGAAAACACATCCTCCCACAATTCACGCAATACATGTTGAGAGTTTTCAGCCTGAACAAAGGTGGAGGACTACAGAGTCGGAAACCAGTAGCAGAAAATGCTGCTGCTGACGCCATAGACGCTGATCGGTGAGCACGCCGGACCGCACCGGTCAGATACCTCCGTGTTCATTAGCTGTGAACCAGCGACTTCCCAGTTAGTGAAATCAGTTTTTCTTTGCTGCTCTAAAACAGCACTCAGGAAGTTGCGCCGCGTTGCTACCGGCAACTACTACTCTTAAGAGTAACA
Source organism: Naso thynnoides (assembly GCA_029783665.1). Lineage (NCBI taxonomy): Eukaryota > Metazoa > Chordata > Actinopteri > Acanthuriformes > Acanthuridae > Naso > Naso thynnoides. Next base: position 1,282,000 of record JAQLOL010000012.1, read on the forward strand.
AAGAAGAGCGGAAGAAGCCGCCAGAGCTAGCAAAATGTCTGCATGCAGGAATACTTTACGCTGGAACGACAAACGAGATGTGTCAGGAAGTGTTTTTTATGTACTGGTAACGACCATCCACAAGTTTGCGTACTGGAATAGTAACGGAACATATGTGGCGATGTGCACATCCAGAAAAATCAAACTACTGCAGTGATTTGTTGAGAACTGCAACATTTTGTTGACTGACAGAAAAGTAATTGGCTATTTCCCGGACAGTCAAAGTCAAGTTTTAAGTCTTTTTGGATGCAAATGTTACGAATAATTGCCATGTTAAGGATACTTTTATAAGTTTAGGTCAAACAAAGCAAAACGTCTGAAGAGGACGAGCTGGTTTTGTGATGACGAAGGAGCCGCAGTGTTCACTGTCACTCTAATCACTGAAGAGATGAACATAATGAAGACACATTAGCCTCCTTTAATCACATTACAGCACTTAATTTCATTGACCATTTGCTCAGTAAGCAGCGTGAATGGGATTAAAACACACACACACACACACACACACACACACACAGACACACACACACACACACACACACTCCAGGGGGTTGTTGAGGTAACGTGAGGTGAGAAGAGCTCAGCAGCAGGTCCTCAACCTGCCGAGCGGCTCGTTTAAAACCTTGAAAATCTTTCCCGTGTCTCAAGTTTCTCACTTCTGTCACAACAATTTGCCTCCACTGCATTCGAAGAGCATCGCCGATCAGACACACGAGATAAAACTGCAACGACGGCTGTACGAAATGCGGCGCAGTCGAACATTCGTTTGCTCTGCAGCGGCGCGGCGAGACTCGGGGTAGCGGAGAGAGCCGGGCAGCCGCGTGTGGAGAAGAGGAACGAGCTTTTTTTTTTTCCTCATTCAAAGCGTCTATTTACTGCGAACAAAAGCTGACCGCGGAACTCACTGGAAACATGCCTGGGCATCCCACAACATCCTCATTTACCGAGAGACGGACGCACACAGAGGCTGAGCTCTGTTCACATCATGAGTTCTGCTCATAATTACTTCCATCTGAGTCTCATAAGGGCTCTTAATTTAAGGGTTAGCTGGTGGCTAAGCCTGCCTGGGGCCTCCGAGCATTATGTGTGTGTGTGTGTGTGTGTGTGTGTGTGTGTGTGTTCTCAAATAGTTGGCATGGTGAAGATGTGGGTTTGAAGGTAATCCCCAGTTTGCCTCTCCCTTTAAAAGTAGCCTATATGACTAACAGGAGGGGGGAGAGAGGGAAACACTCGCGCCGCAGAGAGCTGTGAGGACTCCTGTGATCTGTGTGTGTGTGTGTGTGTGTGTGTGTGTGTGTGTGTGGTTGCTTTATTCTCCCTCTTTGCTGTAAGTTCTCTTTCCTTTTGATTCGGTCTCACTCAAACACTGAAGATCAGCACCACACACATTCGTCTTTTTTTCCTCCTGATCACAGAGATGTGGTGATTTATTTATTTTATTTTTTTTTAAATCAAATCTTAGTAATAATATTTCCACACGACTGCTGATGACTTTTAGAGTAACACAGAGAGTACAAGCACTCCTGGGTGGAGGTCACTGCTCCATTATGTCCTCATTTAAACCCCACACATGGACACAGGGGAGCTGAGATCCTCTGTGTGTGTGTGTGTGTGTGTGTGTGTGTGTGTGTGTGTGTGTGTGTGTGTGTGTGTGTGTGTCCTCCTGGCTCCGCCTGCTGGAACAAGCCCACTGACTCACATTATAGGAACCGGAGTCATTCAGATGATAATATGGATTAATGTGAGTCAGCGTGAGTCACATTCATGCAAACACGAGTATGCTGAACCGTCACGAGGCGTCGCTTACTGTCAGCCGTCGCCAGTGAAAAAAAAAACACACCAGCACAATCTGTTCTGACTAAATTACAAGTTTGGGTTTTTTTTTCAACTGAGGGATTCATGTGCTTGTGTTTTTCCTCTGCTGTCACACTCAGAACGTTAGCATGCGGTTCAGCCGAGCTACGGCTAAAGCTCGATCACGCCGTTTAACTGGACTACCGTCCTTGTCCCAGTTAAATGGCGCTGGGGAAGAGTCGATTTACTGTCCGACTCCGCTGCGGTGGGCGGCGTTAGGCCTTGTTCAGCTGGTCGCCATCGGACCTTCTGCCTGTTAGCCAAACAAGTTAGCAAGCAGCCAGCAAAATCCTTGCTGAACGATGAAAACGTGAAAAACTTGAACATTTCATATTTATGTTTTACTTGTGGTGCAAATTCGATGCACGCTTCCGCTCGTGCTTTCGAGATTTCTGTTTCCGTTCTGGCATCATGCTCAGATTTCTGAGGCCAGTCCGAGTCCGGTTGAGGCGTACACACGCAGGAGTAATTTAACGTCCAACCGCGTTTTCTGGTTGTGTTAGCTCGACTTTGAGGAACTCACGAATCTCCACGAATCACATTTAATCCTCACGAATTAACAGCAGAAGTATTTAAAAAAAAAAAACAACCTGTAACTTTTGATTGATGTTACTTTATTGATCCGACATCTTGGAAACATCTGACGGATTTATCAGGAAGTTTCCAACATAAAAGTAGTTTGTTGGGGGTTTTTTTGTTAGTTATTACTGGGAAAACATTTTGAAAAGGTTTTATTAAAAGGAAAAGCTAATTTTATATCACAGTTAATCATTTTTGTCTCAGTAAATAATGAAAACACATGCCTAATAAATAAGCTTTTTGAAACTTATTCAGAAATGAAGGAGCTGTAAAAGATTTACTGACTGTTACTCTTTGACAAAGAGTATTTAAATGTAAAATACTCTGAGACCATGTCAGCAGGCTGTGGAGGCTCACAGTGACGGGGGAGGCAAAGATAACAGTGAGTCTTCCTCACACCTCTGCGAGAGATAAGCTTACAGCTTGTTGCCTTTTTGGATAAAAAAAAAAACAAAAGCACTATTTGTGTGTCGGATTCCCCACAGAGTTCGACTGATGAGTGAAAGACGACAGGTTCAATAACCAGGAGAGTCAATATGTTCATCCCTGTCAGTGTCCCTAATCCCGAGCTTTAAACCCCCCGCCGTGAAAATGCGGACATCCATTTGTGTCCCGGAGAGACGCGCTAAAAGAAACTCCACCATTTGCGGCCCGGTGTGCTCAAAAACAACAGCGTGCCGAGTCCTCGTATGCCGAGGGAGACCTGTCCCGACAGGCCCGGTTTGTTCAGTGAGACGGCGGAGGAACAAAGAGATCACAAGCTGAAGGATTTTTGGTATGCTTCAGCAATGACGGCAGCCAGCCACTGAATTTACTATCAGATGTGGGGATATTCCACCTTTACGCTGTTCTTCCTGGAAGCAAAGCCGGGGGAGGATTCAGGGCAAGTCGCAGTGTGTCCAAAAACAGCTCTCTCACACACACACACACACACACACACGCACACACACAGAGCTGAGCGGGGCACAGGTAGAAACAGGAAGTCTTAGGTTCTCTCGCTGTTTGTCTGAAGAGCGTCCAGAGGATGGAGGCGATGTGCCGCTGCTGCCGGACAAACCAAACCAAAAACACGCCAACCTTCACGCGAAGCAGCACGGGCCGACAGCGGTTATGTAAGCGAGTCAACACAGAAATCAGCTCTCACACGGAGGTCTGACAACGACCGAGCGAGGGCCTCCCATTCAGTCACTGCTGCCTGCTGGCTGGGCTTGGCTCAAGTTGGACTTCAGTGGACTCATTAAAAAAAACAAAAAACAAAACAGAGATGGAAGTGTCAATAAATTTGACGCACATGAATCTCTGGGGAAAAGTGGCCAGCGTCAATGGGCTGTGCAACACAAACTCTGACTGCACGCTTCATATCCGAGCCGCAGCGAGAGGTAAACTCGACATCAGCGGCGAGCAATGTGACCATATTAGACTGTGAACGATTCAAACGTGTCCGCCATCCGCCGTTACGTAGAGACCGTTCGGTGCACGTTCTATCTGATGCAGTTCTGAGCTCAGACACAGAACCGTTCGGTTCCACGCAGATAAACTGAACACAGCAGACACGTGGCGCCTTCCTCCCTTTCACGACGTAGTCTTGTAAAACAAAACGAAAAACATCACGAACGAGTCAAAGTCCGCTCATATTAGCCTGTTCGGAGGAGGGCAGACTCATTAGTTACGACCGGTAGAAGCATTTTTGCTGCACTACATGAGCTGAGGGCGTCCTGCACAGGCTGGAAAACTAAACAACACAGTGTCTGAGTTAATAAAACCATCCAGAGGTCTGTGGAGAAGTGACGCACAGCCAAGGTTGGGACGTTAGCGCGAGCTTGTCATGTTAGCGTCAGGGGAGTTCAACGGAAGAATTCAGTGTTTTTTAAATTTCAATTTGTTTACTTTTGCAAAGCGTGCAGTTTAGTTTAAAAACACTTTTACTCTACATGCATTTTTTTTTTAAATTTAATAACTCATAAATCAAAACAAAATCATTTAGAGGAACCGGAAACAAAAATATAAGCCGAGTCGTTTTTCTGAAAGCAAAACTGTTAACCTTTCAAACAGTCTTTGCCAATATGAAAGACTAAAGAACTGTAATAAAATCCAGATTGTCACCCTACCATAGCTGGGATATGATGGTTTTTTTGGCATATATCGCCCAGCCCTGCTCGAGTGCACGAGGAGAGACGCTCATGCTTTTCACAAAGACCTCCAACAATGTGCAGATCCTGAAAGCCTGTAATTAGCATCTCTGCTAACCACTGTTTTCAGTAAAGCCACTTATAAGCCAACAGATCGCCGCTCTGTCCTCCATCAGCCGCTCGCTGCCTCATTTATGTGTGTCTGCAGCAGCTGATAAGCTGCCGGATGTGGATTTCTGCCACACCGCAGATTTTCAGCCAGCGAAATGAGTTTAATGGAGGGGAGGAAAATATTTCCGCGAGTGGTAATGATGCAATGCCTCTTCGGCATTTAATCTAGTTTTGTACCACAACAGGCAGAAACAAGGAGTGTACTAATATCTTTTAAGGCCTGGAGGACTCAGCCAGACAAATGTTTGTATTTCATCAAACCTTCAACCATCTCCGTCGCTTTTCTTTCTGCCTACATCTTCTCCCACACTCAGATGAAGGTTCCTGCTCTCATAAAGACATAAAAGCAGTCATTATCAGTTCAGGTGACCTTTTATCAGCGACCCTGAGAGTCATCTCAGCGCTTCAACAACGCGTTTCATTGTGTAATCAAAGCCTCTTAATTGCAGAGCGCTTTTGGACTCGCCGTGTCGAAGTGAAACACCCCCAAGGCTTCACTCTGAGACCGTGGACCATGTGACCATGTGACCATGTGACCAGACCGAACCAGCCTGGGCAACAGATTAACACCCAGAGGATCTCGATCAGAACAAAGTGTTGAGAAAACAAAGAATGCCTACATATTTAGCTTTGCACCAGCTCTACTGCGAGACACTGACAATTACCGGAGTTGTTCCACCGTCACTGAAAAATGCTGGTATCTGTCTCGGCAAGTACCTAGTCTGGCACAGATCCGATACCATGTGATGCGTGAGTCGCTAAATGGCGTCCAACAACTTCCCAGCTAGCTTAGTTAGTGCCGTTTAGTCTTTAAGCTGCTGTTGCACTACTGTTTTATAATGTTGTATTTAAGTCTTTTTATTTAAGTACACTATGATTTGACCTCGTGTTTTTTTTTTTTAGGCTGGTTTTGGTTAAGCACTCGGTATCTGCTGCCTGAATCGGCATCTGGAATTTTAAAAATGGTATCGGAACGTCTCGAACAGTTACTGTGGTACATGATGTGGAGTCAGATTAAACGAAACCTCCCTACAGCTTGCTGAAAACTGAAATAATAAAAAAAGGTCCGTCTCCCCCTCTTGCCTCACACTTCTCCCCTCAGTCTAGCCTCCCCGTCCCGTCCGGGTTTGTCCTGCCTGTCTCAGCATGGAGGTCCTAAAACTTTCCAGTTACTCCAATTGTCCGCATTCACTGAAAGGCAGTCTGTCAAGACGCCCGCCACCCAGCCTTTGGGTCTGTCCCTTCCATTGACACCAAACAATGCCAGTGGACTCCTCAAGAGCATATCAATGACCAAGGTAACCGGGGATAAGCCTCCAGCAGCCTCCCTTCATTAAACCGGGGAAACAATCCCTCCATCTGCCGACACAGAGAGAGGCATCTGGTCCATTCACACGGCGGCGTGGAGGAGGTTCAGTGCATGAAAAGACAGAAAAGAAACACCAGCACGCTGGAATGTGCTTCCTTATTCTTTGTGATGTCCAACGTCTCTTGACCTTTTCGAGAAAAGGCAATTACTGTTGTTTTCTAACCCCCTTGTTCTGCCGCCATTTGAAATTCAGCTGCCATGTTTGGCCTCAGATAACCTCAGGAGCTTAAAAAAAGTCGAAAGGAAGATACAGCCACGAGGGTTAAAAATCCATTCCATTCCTTTTGTCTTCTCCTTAGCATCCCCACACATCCCATCCGGTTTTTTAGCTTCTACTTGCTGCCCCTCCCGCTGCCGGATGATAGTTGGAGCTGCAGGTTTCCACCGTGTATTGCGTCGCCTGATCTGCTTTAAAGACCCCGTTTAGACGGCGCAAGTTCTCGCATCACACGAAACGCTTTTGTTGCGGTTCGGCTTTTCTTTCACATGACAACGGCGCGCTGGTGCCCCTGAAACTGCAAACGTTTGAATCCGGGTTCCAGGGTGCAATCTTCCGAAACCACGACCTTCTTTCCAGCTGTGTAAACCGGCGAAACGTAGCCTACTACGCTGATGCTAATGCTAATGCTAGCGCAAGTCAACTCATTCTGCAGGCCCAACAGCCAAACTCTGATTAAACACCCGGCAGGTCACCCAAAGCAGCTCGACTATGACGACGGTCTACCGTGGCAAGTTCGAGCGCTCGCAGTGTAATTCTAGAAGTCAAGCTGCAGCTGAATTTCTTTAACTTGTGGCTGCTTTGGGCTCAGCAGCGACAGGAAGTAAAAACTTTTAAGCAGCTCCGATGCCTAGCACGCATATGGCGTTTTTTCGGTTGTTCATGCCAATGCAGACTTTTTTTTTTTAAAGACGCAAAGGAAAGACTTTTCTGTTTCTAGCAGGGCTGCTCCGGGTAAATGTGGCCTAAGTTGCACTTCTGACCCCTGATGTAACACACACACACACACACACACACACACACACACACACAGTCCAAGGTCCTGAGTTTATGGGATCCAAAGGGCCCTATAAGTAGTTTTGGTTAAATCATAAACTTGATCCAGTTCAACAAGTCGGAGCTTTCAAACTTTCAAATGGCTTCTTTCTTCAAAGGCCTCCTTTGTCCTCTGAATGAACCTGTAACGCCGCTACATGCTGGACCTCACTTAACTAACAACACACACACACACACACACACACACACACACACGCATGAAAACACACACATGTACCTTTGCACTTTCTCTGACAGCTGAGCTCTAGATTCCTTCTACCTACGCCTGCTCTATCTATAGCAGTATTTCCACCTGACAGCACCATGTCAGCCGTGATGGCAGCATGGCACACACACACACACACACACACACACACACACACACACACACATATATATATCAGTCGCCTCGGTCTCGCAACATAAAGATGGTGGTTGGGTTTGTAGGATGAGTGACAGCTGCTGCACAGCCAGAGTCACTGAGTTACGTGACGATTTGTCACGGCCGCTCAGCCTCACGTTGAGTCAAACGGGGCTGTTCTCTCTTCGTCACAATGGCAAACATTACTCAGTGAAGTGAGTGTTAGTGCATTCATCTCTGACGACGACCTGCACCGCTTGTTTTCTCTTCCACTCTTTCCTTCCACGGTCAGTGAAGGGGCCGGGGCTGTGCGGCAGACAGTGTTGATCCAGTCTCCGCTGATAAGTCTAATCGAGTTTTGACGAGCACCTCCTGAGGGAGAGTCCCCGGTCTTATCGTAATGGCCTTTATTGGTCACTTCCTCCCACTGATGTAGCCTTCCTGTCGTGTCAATCGGATGATTCCCTGTTATTACCAAACCCCAGCTGATGGACGAATAAGCCCGAGTGCTCGCAGCGGGCCAAATTCGGACAGAAGCCATGCTTCGCTAATGTCTTCCCGACTCTTCGGCTCTTTGATGTCCCTCCCTCAGGCGGGCGTATCGCAACCCTACATCACACACACTACAGCCGGAGACTAAATGTGAGCTGCTGAGGAGTTATTATCAGCTGAAAGATCGGCTTCAGGCTTTAAGTGGCAGGAAACGAGAAGAAAAAAAGGCAGAAAAACAGGAAATATCCATCTGAGACAAATCAGCTCAGTGTTTAATATAGGCCCGATACTCTGAGGAGGAGCATGAACAATGCCAGTAAACAACTGACTTGTTTATACTTTAAAATGTTTTCAGTCATGTGAGAATGTCCCTTTCATTCACAGTCCAAGATTAGTCACAAAGACTCCACTTCATTTCCACGGGGAGACGCGTAAATCGATTCTCTCTGTCCCAGTTATGGATCGGTCCCAGTTTCCAGCTCATACAACCAGTAAACAACCTTCACGTTCGCTTGAATTTAATCGTAAAAAAAAAAAGGGCTCAGTGTTAGTGTGCCAATTATTTGGAACAATTTTCCCTAAATTGAGGAAGATGCTCGACACAAACCTCAAACAAGTCTCACATTGATTAAAACTACAGTTCAAGTCTAATGACATTTTCTTCTGACACGGTTTAATGCGGCGGCGACGTTCAAACACGCTCCGTTAAGACGCGTCTTTATGTTGGGGGTTAATCTTCCACCTCATGCCGAACACGTTAACGCTCGAGCACAGACAGGACGCGTTATGAATAACTAGAGGAGAGAAAAACGGAAAGAAACGTGTGTGGGGGAAATTTCTGGTACTCATCAACCGGCTGTGGCTGCATTTTGACTCGGCACCGAGCCATCGAGTCCGTCGGGCGTCCACGAAAACAAAAACAGCACATCAACAGACAAACGCCTACAGAAAGAATAAAGGAGAACGCTCTCATTATCAATTACTCAGTCAGTTGTTTCTAATAAAAACGTCTCTTCAACATTCTGAAGCTTGTGGAAATCAGTAACGTTAACCACAGCCCCATGATGAAAATGCGGGCGAATTTAAAATGGAATCAACTGTAAAATGTGGAATGTTGCAGAATTTGACTGAAATTCCAGTTTAGGGAGGAAGTGAAATGTTTTGTCGGGTGACAGCGGCCCTCTGAGATGAACAAACTGTCTAAAAAGCGACAAAATTCGAAACTAGTGCCTAAATTCAGAGCAGGGCGGCGACTCCTGAGTCGGACGTGATGCGGTTTTGTAAATTCTGCCAGCAGTCTGCTGACTGGACGAGCGATGACCACACAGCAGCTAGAGCTCACGTGAAGAACAAGGGGAAAACAGCGCGCTAGCAGGAGCTCGCCGCCTCGAACGGCCGTCACAGCTGCAAGCGCTGCAGCAGATTTCGACAGAGAATTTGTCCAAAACTTTGCGGCGTGTGCGCCGAGTCAGACATCCTGAACAGCGCAACATTGTGTTGCATAAATAAATTTACTATTCTCACTTACCAGGCTGCTGGTTGTTGTTATTTATTTACTTTATTAGCCACTTTCTGCTGGTTAAATAGTGCAAAAAGGATTAAAAAAATGAAAATAGAATTCATAAATAAATTGTCTCACTACTATGTGCTGCTTTGGACGGAGCCAGGCTGGCAGTTTCCCCTCGTCTCTGGTCTCTATGCGGAGCTAAACTAACCGTCTCCTGGTTCTGGCATAAGTGGAATCAAAGTTCTCATCTAACTCTGCAACAGAGTGAGGACACGTTTCGTCCAAAGGGAGAGGTCAGCGCCTGTGATAAACTGGATTAAGCTGTGTTAGCTGCTGGCGAGTCCAGCAAACTGAGGAATGCGTGTCTCCGCGTGGGTCGGCCGAAGGAGCCGAGGCCTCGGCTGCACAGTCAGCCGCCCGCATTCCTCTCCTCTCTGCGTCGGAGCCGAGGGGCCGGCGTGCGCGGGGAGAGACACGCACTGAAGAGCCTGTGCCAAGCCAGCACGCGCCGCCGTCGCCGCCCCTCTCTGCTCACGGTCCCACTCAATGCTGCTGCGATGTCCTGCAGGGGAGGCGGTTTAAAACGCTGCAATGATGCGTCTCGAAGCCCCGCCCTTACATGTGCTCAGCATGTTTAGATGAGTTCGGTCTTTTAAAGGAGAAGTTTGGGGTTTTTTTGCACATTGAGCCTAAAAATAAGGATATTTAGGATCATGCAGAGTGTTTTAAAGCATTGTTATGACGGACGGTCTGAGTGCACACGCTGTTTTCAGCCAGTGGTGACGTCAGCAAAGAAAAGAGCTCCAGCTCTCAGGACTGCACCGTCAGTCCTAATAATGCTGTAGAACATCATGATCATACACGTCCTGATTAGAAAGCTTAATGTGCAAAAAAAACCAAACTTCTCCTTTCAGAGGAGATCAGATACGGACAGCGTGGGCTCCACAGCATCAAAGGGTAAAAAATTCCAACAGTTTCACACACCTGCCTGTAATCCGCTCTGACGGGCAGAGCGAACAGCGCCGCTGGAGAAGGAAAACCATACATCAACAACTTCGCTTTCCTTCCCCCCTTCCTCTTATTCCTCCTCACGCTGTATGCTTTGTCAGACAAACATACGCCAACATCAGCACGTCATGTGAGCGTAACACGCTTAGTTTCTACTCGGGACCTTCAAGAGTGCAACACTCGCGTCGGTTTGATTTGCGACACGTGACACAACACACGGTTCTTCTCCGAAAACTGGCTGAACATTCGGTTTTTGTCGAGGGTACAAACACAAACACGCGGGCCAACACTGCGCTGTGGATTTGGCGTCCGCTCACAATGAGTTTGGTGGCTGTCGGTGCCCACATGTGCTGAGCCGACCGCTGCCTCTGATGTAGAGAGGCAGACCTCACACACACACACACACACACACACACACACACACACACACACACACACAGCGCTAGAGAAAAAAAAAAACGCAGAAACACA
>JAQLOL010000012.1:1326136-1339365 GCA_029783665.1 Naso thynnoides
AAATGACATAATGCAAACTTTTCTTGTGTGTGTTTGTGTGTGTGTGTGTGTGTGTGTGTGTGTGTGTTTGTGTGTTTGTGTGTGTGTGTGTGTGTGTTGGGGGGGGGGGTGCCTGGTTTGTGCCATGTTGTGTTGCAGCTTCAGTGCGTCACTGAGCCGCTGGTGGAAAAAGCGCGGAGGAAGATTTGAGGAGAAATATTGCTGTTAAATGAGTTTGTACAGCATGACATCACGCAGTAATTAAAACAGCTTTCTGGAATTCCGTTTCCAATTCCTGCGCTCAGGTCTGCTGGAGGATTTTTTCGAGCACCTGCAGGTTGGTGTGTGAGTGAAATATTTTCACTGGACGGAGTTCAAACTTTGAAGGGAAAGAGAGAAGAAAAAAAAAAACGGAGGCCGCGGCAGCATTACGCCATTCTTGCCTCTCTTGGAAAAAAAAAAAAAAAAAAAGTGGGATTTAAAGAAGTTTCTTTAGAGATATTCAGCAGAACCGCGCCGCGGAGGGTTTGACGCAGGTCCGCCTCTCTCTGCCTTTGGATTTGTGCCCTTCCATCACAGACAGGATCTCTGCAGCGCTATGGTTCTCACACCTGAAGGCTGGGAGGATAAGCCGGTGCGCGGTGTGTTTCCTCAAATGATCAAGCTCCGTTATTTTCCGCTTCTTTGCTTTTACAACCTCGCATATGTCTGCAGCTCTTCGCCGACGGGAGAGGCGCTTCTTATTCATTCCAGCTCTGGAGCGCAGAGTGCACTCAGAGGATGAAGGACTCGGACCGAGCTGGACTGCTCCCTCTTCTCTTTCTAACCCAGCAGGTAGATTAATTCCGATCGGACTGCGCTTCAATGCGATGACGGCCTGGCAAAAGGCAAAAGGGCTTTAGGATGAAAGTTGTGAAGCATCTTTCTCTTCTGTTGAGCTGCTGGACTCTCCTTTATCTGGATCCCGTCCTCGGCTCACTCAGCCGGACCAGACCGACTGAGCAGCACCACCATCGGCTTGGAGCGGCAGAGCGCGCGGCAGGCGGCGGGGAAGCGGAGCAAGCCCACCGTCGGAGCGGCGGAGAAACCGGTGCGTCCTCAGCCGCGGTCAAGCAGCCGGTGACCGTTTCTGGGACGTGGAAGCCCTCACCGGTGAGTCCGGCCAGGATTACGCGGATCCGTGCGGGCCCACCGCTGATCAGAGCCGAGACGACTGCTGCTAAAAGCAAACTCAGAGCGGCGACATCCGCGTCCTCATCCTCGCCTCCGCGCAGCGGAGCCGTGCCGGTCAGCCGCGCACAGCTGCAGCTGCAGCAGCAGCAGCAGCAACGGGACAGAGCAGTCAGCTTCGGGCGCAGAGAGGCTGCGCGCTCCTGGCTGCCCGGCGGAGATGTTACCGTTAAGGCGCACGCTCCCGCAGCGTTTAGCGCACATGCGGCAGGGAAAGCGGTCGCGACCGCTGCTGCCGGAGGTGGACGAGGTTCACCGGGGAAACATTTTGGAAAAGCGGCTTCCAGAGCGAGCGCAGCTGCTCCAGTGCGCGCCGGGCCTCTCCAACGAGCCTCCGGTGCGCAAAAACAACCGCAGCCGCAGCAGAACGCGGGACCGGCGGCGCAGCGCGGAGCCACCAACAAGGCGCCGAAACAGAGCGACCGGGAGGCGCATCACAAGCAGCCGCTGGTCGTTCCTCACGACTACATGCTGTCGCTGTACTGGTCTCTGTCCAGCGGGGACCTGAACGGCAGCGCGCTGCACGACGCGGGTCTGGCCAACACCATCACCAGCTTCGTGGATAAAGGGCAAGGTAAGCGCGCCACGCGGCACACGGCGCATTTTAAGGAGCGATTCTGTTTATTAAGCAGTTTGTGTTTAACATCGATCTCACATTAATGCTCAAATCTGATCTTTGAGTGGGAATCATTTGGGATTTTTTGCTGGGGAGAAATATCCCTTCGGTGGAGACTCAGATCTCCACTGACTCAGGAAAAAAAACTTTTTCCGTGACATTTGATTTGGCAGCATTGAAACCTTAAAAAGCAGTAAATCACCTAATGGTTATTTGTCTTGGGTTTGGGCCTTTTGCGCTATTGAGAGAGTGATTCAGTGCCGCGAAGCAGCGCTGATGAGGTGAATTACTAATCCGAAAATTAGACCAAAAAAAAAAAAAAGAGAGAGAGACAACAGGAGGTGCAGGATGCAGAGAAAGAGCCGAGGAGAGAGCGGAGAGGAGAGGAGGTCGGACCGCAGCTCCGCACGGAGACACGGCCGGACAGTTTGTGAGTGCGGACATCCGTGCGCTCAGGAGTCCGTGGGGTAAAAAAAAGAGTGAGAGCATGAGGAGAGGAGTCAGCACACACACACACACACACACACACACACACACACACACACAAACAAACACACAGAGGGGATGATGGAAAAAAAAGATGACTCTGTTACTCAGAACTGCGCTGGATGTGACTTCAAAGCTGCAGGAAGTTCTGAGTGAGATGTCCCGCCGCCAGTTTTAAAGGAGCAGTTCAACGTTTTGACTGACGTCAATCTGCTCTTGAACAGCAGCTGTCTGCAGCTCTGTCTGGGTTTCCATTAAAATGTATTGAAAATTTTTACAATTTTTTTTGGAAATTTCTCGAAAGAAAAAAAAAAGTGCATTTATGTGTGTTTCCATCCACTGCTGTTAGTTCATGGAGATGAGCAGCAGGTGGTGCAACATTTCCCAGTCAGGTGTGATTAACCACAGCAGAAGAAGACAGAGCAACTCCATGACGAGATTTAAAAGGCGCGAGTAAACAAATGCAACAGAAGGGAAGAAAGAGGAGAGAAAATGCAGCTAACTAAGTCAAGAAATGTCCAAGTTTTCTCATCAGTTCACACACGTTGTGTTTTCTGCCGCTGCCGCCTTTGCTTCTACGTTTTTATTTTTCTAAATCTGTTTCCATTGCGATAATAAGTTTTTTTTGCCCTAATTTTCTGTGTTTCCATTCAGGCATTTTTACGCATGTGTGCACAAAAACTGTCCGATGAAACCCAGCTAGTGTGTTTCCACAGCGCTGGACTGTTCCTCTCCATGAAAACCTAATTTCTCAGTTTTGTCTCGTTATAATCCGCCCGCTGAAACTCGTGTTAACGACACTGTCAGTCTAATCACGCCATGCTCCACCAAACTGTAAAATGACTCAACAGAGTGACTCCACTTGAACTTTTACTGCTTCTCATTCGGCCACAAATGTGTCACGTCCATTCCAACACAGTTTCATTCATAAAACACTTTTGAAAAAACAACAACAACACGGTTTACCAAAGTGCCGTACCAAAACATTAAAGTACACGGAGGACGTAACTCACAACATAACAGAGAAATGTTCTGTAACAGAATCCAGTTTCAGGTGCTTTCCTGCACATGCATGTGCATTAATGTAGTTTTTCTGTATGTTCTGTTGCATTTTGGATTCTGAGTGTGTGTGTGTGTGTGTGTGTGTGTGTGTGTGTGTGTGTGTGTTTACCATCTGGTCAGTCACTGGCAGCGCTGCAGCTCACGGTGATGTACGGCCTCTGGAGGGTAAATAAACACTGCTCGCGGCCCCTCTGTGTAATGTTGTCTTTTCAGTGTAAAACTGTTTAAAACAATGTTTAAATGAGCAGAGTTTAATATTTCAAGCCCTGCTAAAGGTTTACATTTCAAGCACTTAATGTGCTTTTAATTGGGGCTTTATTTGTTTAGCGAGTCCGCAGCAAATCGCTGCTGACCTCGTCATCGCGATGAAGGCTGAGAGGCGGCGTGACTGATGGCCTGACACGTCTCTGAACCTTCAGCTGTTCACAGGAACGCACCTCTGCCTCTCTCTCTCTTTCTTTCTCTCTCTTTCTTTCTTTCGACTTGTTTGTTTCGTTTGTTTGTTTCCTTTCTGTCTTTGCCTCTCATGTTGCTTTCGTGCCGTCTAATGTTTCTGAGCCTTATGTTGCACGTTACAGTTTCCTGCTCATTAAACTCATGATAAAAGGTAAAACTTTTGTTTGTGCATTTCTGTGCATTTTATGATTTTGCCTCTAAATATTTTTTTTAAATGTAATTCGATTTTCGGAACGAGACACTAAAATCATTCTCTCATTTTTTTACAGTAGGTGAGATTTTAAAGATGATGTTTCCCAAACTTGGGGTCGGGTCCTAACAAGGGTCATGGAGCTGTTTTTCAGAGACCCCAAATTTCCCCAAATCAAACTCTCGAGTTGACACAGCTGTTCTGAAAGCTGCTTAAGATGTCAGACTTCTCTCATTTTGAGCTCTAATCAGATCTTCCACAGAAGAGTGCCAAAGAATGTGTGTGTGTGTGCGTTGTTGTTGTTGTTGTTGTGGATGTCTGGTTTCCTCTGCAGCAGGTGCTGGTTAGCTGCTGGGCGGCAGTGAATGGCTGCAGGTCCTACAGGCCTGTTTTCAGTCTCATGTGGTCTCTGTCTGGTTCTAATGTTCTTTACATGCTGAAGTCCAGGATGGGAATGACGTGGGAAGAAGTGAGCACAGTGGAGATCTGCTGCTGCTGCTGCTGCTGCCGGTGTGTGTGTGTGTGTGTGTGTGTGTGTGTGTGTGTGTGTGCTATGTTTCATTTGGACGTAAATGTTCACTGGTTTTGCTCACAGACAACATAAAAAAAGACATGTCACACTGCAGCTTTCAGTTCATTCCTCCTGATGCATCTGTGATTGTGTCTGTCTGTCTGTCTGTGTGTGATTGTGTGTGCGCACGCACGCGTTTACACAAAGTTTCATCTTCGTTTTTCTATGAAATGTCAGAAAACAGGAGAAGACGGCCTGTAACAACGTCTCACAGCACAAACTCAGAGGCGTTCAGTTCACAGCAGGGATGGAACGATTAACCGATTCGTACTCGGTGCATCGGTGAAGCAGCTGTGGATGAAAAAGAAATCAGTTGTTAAATGTATGCGTCGCTAAAATCTATTTTATCATGAGATGTTTGATGCATTTGTTTAGAAATGTGACCAACCTGCTAATTTGATATTTTGATATTTTTAATCCTCCTATATTGAACCTATGTTATGTTAACGCTTTTATTGGATAAACCATTGATTAATAAATAACCAAACTCACGGAATTACGTACCATCATTCCTTTGCGTCGTCCAATCACATCTTCTTGTATCAAATCACGCTGTGTTGAATCGCACAACATCATGATTTGGGAGTGAATCGTATCGTGTCACGTTGTTAGTTGCTGCGTATGAATCTTTAATGCATCGGATTGTTGCGACGCGTATCGTATCGGCCTCACATCCGAGATTCCCAACCCTCGTTCGCAGGGATGTTTGACGAAAATGAAAAGCGGGAAATTCACACCTCTGAGCATCTGACAGCAGATCTTTGTTAAAAAAAAAAGACTGATGTTAAAACAGTTATTGAAATAAAAGTTAATTCTTTCTCACCTTGCAGCTCTCGTGTGCATGTATGTGTTAAAGTCTTTCTGTGTGATTGTGCAGTGAAGTGTCTGTGGTCATGTGTTCACATCTGTGTGCATGGAACCTTCTTCACGTCATCTTTGTACCTGCACTTTTAATTCACTTCTGTGTGTGTATATTTGCCTTTCAGTCAGTTTGAACTCATATTTGTGTGTCTCCACGTCTGTCCTCCCTCACAGATGAGCGCGGGCCCCAGCTGAAGCGACAGAGGTATCACTTCAACGTCAGCTCTCTGGAACGAGACGGGCTCCTGGGAGCCGAGCTCCGCATCCTGAGGAAGCGCCTGTCGGACCCCCGAAGAGTCTCGATGGGATCCTTAGGTACTGATGGAGGGGGAGGCTCGTCCCCATACCTCAGGCTGTACACCTGCGCGTCAGGTAAGCAGCAGGCCGTTCTGCTCCAGACAAAGACCATGGAGGATCTCCTCAGTGGAGGCGGATTCAGCAGCAAATGGGAAGTGTTTGACATCTGGAAAGTCTTCAAGGGCTCCAAAAACCAGCAGAACCAGCACTCCCAGCAGCTTTGCTTTGAACTCGAGGCCCTGGAGCACAGAGGCGGTCGCCCCATTGACCTGCGCACTCTCGGGTTCGCGCGGCCTGGCAGGACCAACAAGGAAAAGGCCTTCTTTCTGGCATTTGGCAAAAGCAAGAAGCGCGACCTTTTCTACAACGAGATCAAAGCGCGGTCAGGCCATGACAACAAAACTGTCTACGAATACCTCTTCACCCAGCGCCGCATGCGCCGAGCCCCCGCTGTGAGGGGGCCGAAAAAGCCTCTGCAGCCACCGCCGCCACAGTCCCTCCCTCAACATCAGGTGGTGAAGACGCAGACGAGGCCGCGGTGTCACCGGAGACGACTCCACGTGAACTTCAAGGAGATGGGCTGGGACGACTGGATCATCGCGCCGCTGGAGTATGAGGCGTTTCACTGCGACGGCGTCTGCGACTTTCCCATCCGCTCGCACCTCGAGCCGACCAACCACGCCATCATACAGACCCTGATGAACTCCATGGACCCGGACTCGACTCCGCCCACCTGCTGCGTCCCAACACGCCTCAGCCCGATCAGCATCCTTTACATCGACTCGGCCAATAATGTCGTCTACAAGCAGTATGAAGACATGGTGGTGGAGTCGTGCGGTTGCAGGTAGCAAAGAAAGGTGAGACACAGAGCGAGAGGAGGACAGCGACGGTCCGTCACTTTGACTTGTTTGTTAATATTATGATCAAACCCAAAAAGGGAAGATCAACAGTGAGCCGAGCAGTTCTTTCTTCAGCTGACCGAACTCACTGCTGCGCAACAGACATTATTCTTCACACTCAAGTGGACTATCAGACTGCATACCACAGACTGTCAGACACAGTTAAAGACTAAACAGAGAGAGATGAACTCTTGGAGGTGATGCTCTTTAACACCCACTCACTAAAACTTGTTTTCTAATGTTGACGTTGGTGTTAAAGAGCGAGATGCATCTGAAAGAAGCCAAAGAGCATCGAGATCACAGAGAAACTTTTTGAGCTCTGATTGAAAGAGACTGCTCTCACGCTGGACTCAAACTGATGTTTACGGCTTTTGTCTCCTCTCGTCAGATTTGTATCTTTGTCTTGGTTGGTGTAAAAAGTTTATGTGTAACAAAAAATGCTATTGAAACACAAGTGATTATAGTCAAAAATGCCCTTTTTTGCAGCACTTATCTGCCATTGTGCCTTCGCCCATTCAAATGTATAATGAAGAGTAATTTGTGTTCCTTATCCAAGAGTTTTTTAAGAAGCATGTAAAGAATTTGTGATGTATAAATACAGGCCAGTGATGAAGTGCTAATCTGACCTGCTCCAAATGTGGGAAAGTTGCATAAACTACTCTTCAATAAAAAATGTCTAATTGACTGAGCTCCAAACACTTATCAGTCTTAACCTCTGCCCCCCAGGCTCTCTAGACTAAACTATCAAAGGAATTTGTGAGATTTTCAGAAGCCAAATCACAAATTTAACCCAAGAATGTGTTCACTTCACAAACTGCGGTAGAGTTACAAGAAGTGGGATGATGAAAATCAGCTAACGAGTATTAAAAAGTCATTTTTTAAAAAAAAATTAGTGATTGTTAGTTACTCTGGAACTTGGATTGAAGTCTCCCTTGTTATTATTACCCACTTCCTGGTGGCTCAAAAGCTGGCTGCCAACTTTGCACTTTCTTTTTGTGAAGGTCAGTTTAAATTTCTTACAAGTGTTTCTCTAAACTTCTCGGAGCACTTCAGTGCTTCTCTGCTGTCCACTCATGTTCCAATTAATTTCGCAAAACATGACTACGGTCACCAAAAATAGAAAAGCAAAGCTGAGGCCTTTGATTTAATTTCGTAGGGTAAATTTAAGTGCAATTTTGAACTCTATGTCTGGTTAATTAAAGCTGCAGCTGTTAACATTTGGAAATCAAGCTAGCTGTAGCATGAGACTCCTAAGGAAGCAACTCCGCTGCACCCTTCCCTCCCTGTTGTTGCTCTGGCTCGTGTTTTATTTCGTTTGTTGTTCCGCTCCGTTTTAAGTCCAGTTTACACCGAAGGTTCACGATGAGATGAAACAGTTGCAGGAGTGTAAACTGGTCCGTCTCAGCTCGAGCTCGAGCCGACTGACGGTGCCGCTTACAGACACTGAGGCGAGTCAGAGCGTGAGGCATGTCATTTGTTTTAACAGCCAGTCAGCACGTAGTGTTGTCACCTGTCAGCAAATAGAACGGGAGTGATGGGATTTTTATCAATCCTGAAAACAGAGGCATGATGGGAATACACAGAGATCTCGCCATACTCTCAAAACAATTCGTTTATTAACATCTATCTATGGGTATTATGATATTTTTTTTCCATAAGGAACACAAAAGGTTATTGATGTCTACCCCAAAGTTACCAACTGCAGCTTTAAATAAGGAAGAGTGACAATCCTGGGAGCCAATCAGAAAGCTCCGATAGGCGTGAAGGCGAATGAGCAGGAGAAATGAGAAAGAACAGAGCAGCTTCGTGACCAATGAAGGACAGTAAAGGTGTGTTCAGACCAAAAGCAATGAATGCAGTGCTATTGCAAGAAACACCAGTATCGAGTCACTTGATCAAAATCAAATCATATTTTGGATCATCACTTTAATCTCATCATTAGCAGAATGTATACAGTCTGCTTATATTAGCTTGTTTAGAGGAGGGGGAAGTTTTCCCAAACATTTTCAAGTCAGGTTAAAATATGTTCGCAACAGGGATGAAATGCAGCAAACATAAACAAAGAAAACCAACAAAGGCTTTGGCATCTCTACAACAGGAGGAATAAACAAACAAACACACACTGTATGAGTTTTCATAGAAACAGCTTCCTGAGCTTCTTTCTTCTTCTTCTCTCCTTTAAGCATCAGCATTTTTAAGCATAAAAAATCACAACAGTGGATTCCTTCCCATGATTATGTGAAGAAACATCAACTTTTATTTCACAATTCAAACACACTTCTATATTTTCTCGCCATCAGTGTCCTGTTTGCAAGTAAAAATGATTTTGCTAAAACAGACATTTGCAATTTACCGTTTCCCCCTTTAGTCTCAGTAACACTCATAAAAAGCTTCTGTTGCCGTTTTGATCATTTTCTTACAGCTGTGAAGTGAATTTCTCCACTCAGTGAAGAATAGAACTTTTTTTGCATTTGCATTAAATGCAGTAGCATTGTTGGTTGTGGCTTGTAAACATAACATTTAAATTAGGCCCCGCCTCCCAGCTCAATGCAACCAGAAGTATCACAGCGTGTACTAATACTGCTTGTACTTACACAGCAAGCTACATAAGAATATTACATTTGCTTTAATGGAGAAGTTGATAATTTAGCAAGCTAGCGTAAGCTAACTGCCGGTGTTTGGCACCTACCTGTCCAACAGAAAGCAGGCCAACTGAGCGTCGCTCTTCATCCTCAGCCTCTCCTTCAGTGCTCGAAAGCGGCTGAAAGCCAAACTGAGATTCACTTTGGTTCTGCAATGAGCTTTATCCGCCTGACCTTTCGCCTCACCGGGGCTATATTTCGTTTTCTTCACTGCTACGTCCACATCCGCAATTTTCTCCGGTCTGAATGGCGTCTGTTGCTGTGTCGTTTCCACTCTCAACCTCACCTGCACGCTCTCATTGGCTGGAGGAAGCAGACCTACTCTCCATCCAGAAATGTCCCAACTAAAGCTAAACATCAAAATACAGGCAGAGGGCGGAGCTCTGGTACAGCGCACCTGTCAGGCGCTCCTCCCTTGCTGCTGCGTGACAGGTTTTTTTTCTACATGCATTTAAGTTAAAATTATTTAAACTTTTCAGTTCAAGGCACGTAGTCTCACCGCTCGACAAAAGTCTCAAAAAGCATTCACGATTTGTGTAAGTTTAATATTTTAGAAGGGAGCTAATGACCCGTTTAGGACTCGAAAGTCAAAGTTTAGGATTTGGAACATGAAAGGAAGGACTTGAGGCTTACTTGTGAATTCCAACTCTGCTGTCAGCCCAACATACCCACTGCAGTCCACATAGAAAATGATTCATAGTGATCATAACTTACCTCAGACTAGAGACTCTCAAACTCAGTACGTTTACATGATGTCAGAAAAAGCTTATTGTGTTAGGCCGACTAAAATAGTACTAAGTTGAATTTCTCGAAGTAGGAAAAAACACACCTGGATAATACGGTCGTGAATTGATTTACTCTTGCGTGTTTTTGCCTCAGTTGGTCCCTAACTGGCCTAAACGTTCTATGAGTGACAATATTCCCTGTGATGTCTTTGACCTGGAACTCAAGCGGCATAAATTTGTTGAAGAAAGTCTGGAAGCAAACCAGAAAACCATAAGCACGAGGGGTAGTGTGCATCTAATTTGCTCCGAAAGTAAAGCATAGATATGAAGTGTCCAGCGCTGTGAAGTTGTCCATGGTTTCACAGTTCTACATAAAATCCACTGGCGGCTTGCTAACCTGTTCATAGCTTGTAAGTTCAACCAAGATCCAATAACAACCAGCTGAACGGGGAATATCAATAAGTCAATAAGACATTAAGTCAGTTCTCCCTCAACGCTAGTATTCTGGGACAAAGAAAGTGGTCCGATTAAACGGTCTAACTGAGCTTCAGCCGTAGCGCGACTTAACTGTGAATGTAAATGTTCTGAATGTTCCGCGTCAAAAAACCCGAAATTCTCATAAAATCAACCGTCTAATCTGGTATAATTGTGTCCCACAGTCCCTTCTCTGATCAGATATTTGTGTTTAGATATTTTTTTCATTTAGTTTTTTAATGCGTTTAATTAATTTTTAAAAAAATATATATTTTTAGTGAGCTACAGTGTTGCGAGATTTTTATGACTCAGCACCTGAGTCGATGTTTGTGCGCCTGCTAATTTTTTTCTTTGGATATTTTAAAACAGGAAGTGAATTGAACTCATGAGCAAAGCAGTCACACTCTGTCACAGTGTCACTAACGGATGGAACTCGCCGTGGATCCCCAGAACCCCCAAGACGCCACTTTGAGAACCACTGAGTTCTGCTGAGGTCAGACTACTAGATATTTTTGTCTGTTAAAATGTTCACTGTGTCAGATTAGGAGATTAAAGAGTCATAATTTCTTGCCGCGTCGTCGCCGAAGGACATGACAGACTACACTCCGCTAACCAATCAATCATTGTTTGCAGTTTACAACCTGCGTGACAACAACAAAATAGTCATCATGGGAAGTAAACAAAAAAATCAAACATGCCAGTCTTCCTGTTGTAAGGTCGTGAGGCGCCCTAGATGTGACGTTGGCTGTCATCCGTTATGAAACGCTACACGAGATGAAATGTTCAAGTGTTGCGACCGATGCTCTTTGAGCCCACCCATTGCGCCCTGCGTCTTCCTAGTCAGCCTGTTACCGGACTGATTTCATGTAGTCTGACCTCGATATTAGACAGAAAAATGTTCTGGACCTGAGCAGTGATAACGAGATGGTTAATTAATCAACTAACATAAAAATAATGTAACATAAAATAATATAACATAACATAAATAGATAGACAGATAGATAGATAGTGTTTAGCTTTGTGTTTTCGTGTCGGTACATTCAGTGACTTTCACGTCTTTTAAAACGAGCATTTATTGTATTTTTCGATGGATTGTCTGAGTGCACATGCTCCTCCGTTGTTTTCAGCTAGCAGTGATGTCAGCAACTAGCTCTCAGGACTGTGCCAGTTATCATAATAATGCTGTAGAACGTTGTGTATGATTGTAAACATCCTTATTATAAGGCTTCATGTGCAAAAAAACAAACTTCTCCTTTAAAGTTCTTCCCAAGACACCAAAACTCTGTCAGCGTCACTGGATGCAGTCAGTTTAAAACAAACCATTACCCACCTGAAGTCGTGACCCATTAACCTCACGGCCTGTTTTATACAAACGAACGCAGCTTTACTGTTGCTACGCAACACACCAGCAGCAGTAACACCATCTGTGTGTGCAAGCACACCTGTCTGCCTGCCCCTTGGAAAGCTGCTCTCCCATTGGACGGATCCATCTGTACTGAGTGAATCAACTTGTTACTCTTGGAGACGGAGTGATGTAAGCATTTCCTTTAATCAAAGCTGAGGCATGCCAGTGTTGTTGCTCTCTCTCTGAAAACCTGAACTGACAAGGAGAAGGTGGGGAGAGGCTGAGCAGGACCGAGTTAAACGACTTTAAAGAATTTAGCTGCAGAGAAATTGGAAGAGAAATTACAAACTGCAGTCCATGTGAGGAAAGTTCACTGTTAGCCTGTGGACAGACGCATTACAACAGGCTTTGAAGACAGTTTAGGATATCAGCAGTGTTTAGTTTGTGTTTTAATCTCAGAGCAGCTCGTTTGTGCTCAGCATACAGGCTGAGTTTTGAAAGCTGAATCTGTCCAGGAGGCGACGTGTCGAGCAGCAGCCCAATTTTTCTCATTAGCTCATATGTTCTGGTTCAGATTTGAAGTCATTCTGCATTTGCACTTTCCATTATCACATGTACAGACGGAAATGTCAGATTTTTTTAAAATTTTCGTTTATCTTTGACGCAAATGAAAAGTGTGTTTGTTCAAAGTTGGTGATTTATAGTGCTTGTGATTTGTGTGCCGTTTAACAATCAGCTCATTCTTTTCAGACGTGGGAAGGAATCCATTCACTCAGACTTGACAGGTCTAAATTTAGCTGTGCACAACAAATGCCAGTTACAGATAAGAGGTATTCAGTGTTATTTTTCCCAGCCTGAGAGCCACTTTAAAAATTCAAGGCCGAACTCTGAGATGAATATCAATGAAAACAAATTGCGTCTTTCTTTAGAAAATGACCTTTGTAAGACAAATAAGCATACGATATGTCACAGATACACTGTCGGTAAATTTCAGGCCTTATGTGAAACTTTTGCTCTTAAATTTGCAGACTTGCAACAAAAGTGTTTATTAGTGCTGTCAGCGTTAACGCGTTTATCATGATCGATTAAAAGGCTGTGATTAATGCGTTACATTTTTCAATCGTATTAATCACGTGCTGCCATTTTGTCCCTTCGACGCAACCTTAGTCAAGCCGCTGTAGCGGTTTCCTGCTTCCTAAAGGAGAGACAACAATGTGCATTGAAATGGCTCGTTGTTTCTTTTTGATAATTGCCTTCGTCTCGAGTTCTAGACAAGAAGATAGATCCCGTTCTTTTGACTGTGCGTTTAGTAACAAGGAAGCTCGCCCACCGCTAGTTAGCTTAGCTCAAACACTGGTAGTCAATGGGAAGTGCTAGCCTGCCTCCACCTAAAGTC
>JAQLOL010000012.1:1415845-1427767 GCA_029783665.1 Naso thynnoides
GACATGCAGCTGCTCTTACCTGTCACATAAACCTGTAAATATTTAATAAACTAAAGCTAGCTTGGTGTTAAAATTCATCCAAGCTCTAGTTACAGTTGCCAAGAAGTAACAAAACTTGCCAACAACACTCCAATCAGATTCCTCCAACTTATGTCCCGCCCCTAAAGCCCGTTCATTGGTTGTTTAACTGTTTGAATAGCGATTACATCACAACACAGCCGCTGACGCTCTGGAAACAGGCAGTTCAGCTCGTCTTTGAACATCTGAAAGCAGAAATCTCTTCAAATGGGTCTCTGTGATCCACCTGGAGAGGGTTTAGGATTCCTTGATTTAAAATTTTTGAGAGTTTGATCTTTACTTCAACAAGTGGATATGAATATTGAAATTTCTGTAAGGTTTAAGCAGGAACAACTGTCCCTGATAACAAAAGCTGCGAAGTATTACAAAAAGATTTCCTAGCCTACATGTTCATGTGTGTTTTTGGTCATCACAGTATAATTTAAGTGTACAGTATAATCCATCATTTTCTCAAAGTTTTCATGCAGAAACACATGAAATACTGTGACTGTTGGTCTTGAGGCTTCAGCAGGAAGCAGCCAAAAAATCTGAATGATTTTGATCAAATTGTGGAGGCAGCCATGATGAAATCTTTCAGTAACTGATGCTTTGTCTTGTTCACCTTCGTGGTGATTTTTTTTTCCTCCTTTAAAAGCAGAACAGAGCAGAGATTCTTTAATTACGTAAAAAGAACAAAACCAAAAGCAGAAATAACCTTCTAAATGTAAAAATACGGCACTCGAAATTGTAATTAAATTAGTAACTAATAAAAGGCCTAAGCATCTGAATATTTAGAATTAATATATGTTGTTTTATATTACTGGATTATAATAATGGACCAATGATTGTTGCCTACCCATCACTTAATGCTGCTGGTAAAGGTGGAGCTGATTTTATCTACGTTCTTTACATGTGTGTAGCTCGGTCTGTAATAATATGTCATAATCTATCAGGGCTGGGAGTCACCAGAGGCCCCACCATGCGATATTAGCACCATACTTAAGTCACGATACAATATTATCTCGATATTGCGATATGTTGGGTTTTACAGTATCATATATTGCAATTTTTTTCTCTTTTTTGAGCTGCAAATTCTTTTTCCAGTGTAACTCTTTGTCTGTATCATCTGTTTCACCTAAAATGATAAAGTTTTCGGTCTAGTCATCTTACTTCAGTAATGTTTCATTGCATTTTCATTACCTCACCAGTGAGCACGTAGTTCCATGTAGTGGACTTAAAGACATTGGTTTATTTTTTACTACTCCATTATACAAAGAGGTGAGTTTGTATTTTCAACATCAATTAAGAATTTATGCAATAAAATATTAAAACTTGGTTTCTATGACTCGATACAATATAATCACGGAAAATATCACGATATTACGATGTGTCATTTTTTTCCCCACCTCTATAATCTATTGACCTTTTTATAATATTAATAATATTTAGTTTAAATTAGTTGGCTATCAAATGTATTATTTATCAAATAGACGTCACGACAGTGGAGTGAGGTTAAATAATATTTTCCTTGTGAAATGGTCGTGGGGTGGGGGATTACTGAAGTATGATAGGATACAGTTGCTTTCCTCAAAATTATATTTAAGTGGTTCTTTGTTTTTAAATGCTCCAAAAAAAACGTTTGGTCCACAATAAAAACAAAAAAACAAACAGAATATAAAACGTAAACAGATTTAAGTACCGGTGAGAATGACCCCGGACCTTTTCTCCGCGGAGCCTTTGTTCTGGTCGGACGGGTTTCCGTGCCGGACAGATTCCGTTGACATTGCTGAGGAGGAGGAGGTGGGGACAGGACTGGCGTTACCAAACCCGAAGGTTTTGTTGAAGGGAGCCGCAGTCCGGTGGCAGCCCGCTTCTCAGCTGTGTTTTCGGGACAGCGTGGAGTCATGTACCGGCGGCCGCTGCAGTCTGCCGTCAGAAACGTTTTTAACGTGTCCGCGTCCAGAGCCGCCCGCGGAAAGGTAACATCACGGCTAGCGTTAGCTTAGCAGGCTAATGGGATTTAAGCTAAAGTGACCAACACGCCAGATTACATAAACACACTTTAACAAGAGCAAACGGTGTTAGTGAATACACAGCGACCCGAGATGGTGAAGCAAACCCAGACATGGAGATTTTAAACTGTTTTGTGAAGGTTGTGTTTGTGTTTCGGACAAATTATCACCAACTTAACGAGCTGATGAGTTAGAAGATTAACTGTCGCCCCGTGTGGGTCGTCAGCTGGTTTGTGATGGTTAACTAACGTCCACAGGAAGACTCACCGAGTTAACACCAGTCCGCTGACCCAGTCCTTGTCCAACCCTCAGGAAGACAACCGGGGACATGATCACAAACTATTTACACTCACAGTGCTGGACAAAGTTCACAGAGGAACTCAGAAACCAGCTGCTGTTCTCTGTCTCCGAGGGATGAAACGACTTCCCGGAAGAAATATGATGCACCGCAAGCTGCTGAGGACGAAGCAGGATCAGAAATCTTCTGTTCAAAATGTATCAGCACACATCTTTAACTGGACCTCTCATGTGCAACAAGAGAGGGGGGGGCGGTTAGAGATGTCCAAGAGCAGGAGTGCAAATAAAATATTTGTCTTCTGTAAGTTATTTCTCACATCAGACACAAGTTTACAAGAAGATCAGAAAAAGGAGATGACATTCTCTTAATCTCAAGTGGAGAGCCCGAAACTCTCAGATAGTCAGTTTACAGTTGATCCAAACAGAGAAAATAGGAACAGACTTATAATAAAAGAGCAGGAGGATTACTGAAAACGACAGATTTCACCCAAATTGTTAGAAGATTGTTAAAATAGTTTTCTTGCCATGGATAACAGAGTCATGGGGAAAAAAGTGACCTTTTTTTTTTTTTAACAGCCCCACGGTTTAGTACCGTCTGAGCCTTGTAACCGTTCGGTGCTGCGTGAAGGTTTTTTTTAAAAAATATTTGTGCCCGGACAACAGCAGAAACTTTTTTTGCACAAGTGTGTTGACTCAGCAATGGGCTCAAACCATCGAACCATTGACAGGTGGTTTGTTGGAACAGGTATTTTGCTTTTGACATTTTGTTTTGCTAAATTAATAGTTTTCCTCCTTGAAAACTTCACTCAATAAATAATCAGCCTAAACAAACAAAATAGGGACGGGCGGAGTCTGTGGTTTCCAAACTGTGATTTGGAAAAAACGTGGAGGATGAAGAGGAGCCGAACTGAAAAGCACGAAGAATGCAGCCAGAACGTGACTGCGTGAGCAGGATGACGAGCGGCGCAGCACCGCCACTCACGCTGAAGAGCCAAAAATAATTTTTAGGCCGTATGAGAGTCCAAAACTGTAGAAAAATGTGACATGAAACATTTAAAGCGCCTGTTCAGTGCGGGGGAAAAAACCGCTGCACGCGATTAAACAGAGAGACTCGCACAGCCGAACATGTCGGCAGTCATCGGTCGATGGGCTGACGGCGGCTGGTTGGAGCTTTTCAACATGTCGCCGCGGCCTCGCCTGTTTGTTCAGTCGTGTCAGTGTCACTGTTTTCATGTCACACACATGTTACTTCATTCTCAGTGTTTTCTGTGTTTTTGTCTCCGTCCAGGTGGTGGATCAAGAAGCCTGTTTCGCCAGAGCTTTAGTCGCTTGTCAGCTGGCCAGAATCTCCTCCCCCAGTTTAACAACATGTCGGACACTGCACATGACCACACAGGTAACAGTACACACACGCACGCGCACACACACACACACAGAGTTATGTATGTAGAGGAACAAATAGATTTAAAATCACAAATGTAGGGTCGTGGTCGGTCTAGCACAGGGATGGGAATAGAGAACTGGTTCCAGTTGAGATCCAGTAACAAACTGGAACTGGTCTCGCTGTCGTGTGCCCCCAGTCGTCTTCTATCAGTGCCCAGGCGTGTGATGTTGAAATGAAAATTGGCAGAACTCGACTGGAATCGATAAAGAATTGGCCCGATGAGCCGAAGCGATGACGGCATTGGTATCAATAAAATCTCATCGATTGACTGAAGGGATTTTCAAAATATTTTATCCATTTTATTGTGCAGTAAAAACTTCTGACGAGCTGAACGTCATTGCCTTCTTAAAGCACGTGTGTCGTTACCCATGTGCGATCTGTGCTGCCGTAGCTAACACGGCGCGCTTTGAGCTCCGTAGATACAGCGACGCTGCAGACCGACTGACGTGCAGCAGACGAGCACTCAGCACATTTACACGACGTTAGAGAAAATGTATTTATCGTGTTGGTCCGGCCGAGACCAGACTTCTCAAATGCATGTGAACATGTTAGTCTGACTGAAATCGGACTAAATCGAATTTCTCAAAGTGGAGCTAACACACCCAGGTACTCCTGCAGGTATGCACCTCAACCAGGCTCAGACTGGCCCGAGCAATGTGCACATGATCGACGGTCTCGACGGCGTCTTTGACCTGAAACTTGGACGGCATAAATTTGTTGAATA
This sequence comes from Naso thynnoides, assembly GCA_029783665.1. Lineage (NCBI taxonomy): Eukaryota > Metazoa > Chordata > Actinopteri > Acanthuriformes > Acanthuridae > Naso > Naso thynnoides. Next base: position 1,420,380 of record JAQLOL010000012.1, read on the forward strand.
AAGTCAGTGAGAAAACAAAAAAGTCCCGTGAACACGAGGGAAGCGTGCGTCGAATTCTTCAAAGTGAAGCGTAGATATGAAGCGTACGGCGCTGTGAAGTTGGCCGTGTTTTTACCATTTAGCCGCTTGCTAACTGGTTTGTAGCTCGTTTGGCTAACTGGAAGAAAGTCAAATAGAAACCAGCTGAACGGGGCATAGCGCCGCCCACCGTAGCGGAGTCGGACAGTAAATTAATTCTCCCTCAGCGCTCGCATACTCGACAAGAACAGCAGTCCAATCAAAAGGCCTAATCGAGCTTTATTCACAGCTCGACTTAACTGTGCATGTAAATTCACCGACACCTTCCTGCCATAAGAGACTTGAGACTTGACTTGGGCTTAAGCTCAAAGGCTTGTGTTGCATGATGCCCATTGAGTCATTCTAGTAAGAGTTCCTGTCGGTTCAAATCCTGTAAAAATTCACGTGTTCCCGTCCTGGTTCTCACCGACTGCGCTGCATGTGTTGAGCGGCCCTGACGCTGACACAAGCAGGAATTTAACCTCCTGATCAGCAACCAGAACACGAGACCTCATCAGGGTTGGCAGGGAATTGTCATATTTATTAAAATGTGGCTAGTCTCTAATCCTCATCCTTCAGTTGCATATTTTTCTAAAAATCTGCCCGTGAACTATCGGCGGTTAGTTGATTGGGACGTCTGTGCACTACAGCCAATAATATGTCCTGAAAAAAGCAATTAAGCGAAGAGTTAGCATCATAATCACAGTAGAGAACGTGTAATGGCATAAATTCAGCTAGAAAAAGCAACTGCAGCCATTTCAGCGCGAAGGCCGCGCAGGCACTGATGAGGGGTAACTGGGGTCGTGGTGGCTGTAATAAAGCTGTCAGGGATGAAGACAACGTGCGGCTCAGAATAGGTCACCGTATTAATTTAGTCAGCAGCTGCACCAGTAAAGGCCACGTTGCCCAGGTGTGTGTCGTCATACTGAAACCGTGCTGCCCATTTAATGAGGGTGAGACGGTGTATACACAGGAAATATTAAGCCTGTTTAAGGAGCACTTTGTCCTCGTGCTGTTTCATTTCGTCTCTCGCCGACTTTGGCTCACTCTGCGGGACGACACGTTTCTCTTCTGACGGTGAGTCTCACGCTCTGCTCTTCTCCCTCCACCTCCCGCCACTTCCTGTCTCACCTCCTCCCGTCCGTCAGCTGTACAACGTGAAGGAGACGCCTCAGCACTCAGAGGAGGAAGTCGGGGCCTTCACAAAGCTCATTGAGGCCATGGGCTTCACCGGACCTCTCAAGTACAACAAATGGGTGAGTGATTTTGGCGGGGGGAGTTGATGTAGCTGAAGGTGTGAAGGATGGACACGAGGAGGGCAGAGACAGAGAGAGAAGATGACTGTAGGATCAGAAGTTAAGTAACTGTAACACTGAAGTTCAAGCCGACCCAAAGAACTTCATATTTGTCAGGTTTCTCTCTGTTTTTGTGATCACATGTTTATTGTTTTCCAAGATATGCACCAAAATCAAACAACAAACATATAAACGGGCGTACACATGCATAAAAAGAAAGTCAAATAAAACCCAACGGCGACAACCCCATAGTAGAAAAAAGAAAAGACAAAATGTGAAAGACAAAACTGACATGTTAAAGAGTAGATGTGCTACAGACCAGTTAGTTCTTTGATCTTCCGTACGGCTCTAGTCCAGGATAAGATGGCGCCCTCTCAGCCCCATGCATCCCAGCCACTGAACGCTCCGCTGCAAAGAGACAAACGCCAAGCCACTGAGTCTCTCTGGTCCATAAATGGCATCACACATCACGTCAGCCAGGTGACGCACGTTCCATTCATCGTTCCATTCATCGGGAGTCTGAGAGGCAATCAGGGGAGATGAGACCGACATCAACCCTGTGTGTGATCATTACAGTGAGTCAGTTTTTCTTTGTAACTTAGAGCGTCTTAAATCATAAAAAAAACACACTGTGAAGAAACCCCGCCGCCTGCGCCGTCAAGCTCCGCCCTCCTGTGCCAGATACACACCCCCCTCTTTATAAACTGCCTTGATGTGTGAGGGTGCGAGTAACACACACCTGAATGAAGCAGGAAGTTGCCGTTTGTCTGAGGGCTGCAGTCTCATAATTCACTTCTCACCTTCAACATCTGTTGATCGACTCAATTCTCGATTCTCTCTTTTGTTTGTAATCACGTGAAACGGAGCTCGGTCATCCAGCACGCTGCCGGCGCACAGTTACCGGCACTCCGCCAAGTTCATGTGACGTGTTGTCACTCATTCATTGTTTGTTCGCGTCCCGGACGCTGATACTTAAATCTGTGTTAATAGTTTTGGTCGCTGTGTCTATTTAATCTAAATTGTGTGCATTTTCTTTGTAAAGTTAATTAATATCAGTGCATGTTAATCACTACAATTATCTTCTATTAACAGCATTAATCAGCGCCCATTCATGCCTTGAAACACCTGTTTTCAGTCTCCAGTGTCACAATGTTTGTGCCATTAAGGCTGCATTAACCGCCCATCACTTTCACTCCTAATTTTTTCAGTCAAGCAAAACAATTGATCACTTATTCATCGGATTATCAGCTGTGAATATTGTCTGTGCTGTATCCTCCTGCTTTAACCAACATTAAATATATTTATATATATTTCCTCTGATGTGACGCCAGTGAGGGGGAACCAAATAACCAGCCGGTAGAAATGTTTCCGTTTAGAAATCACCATGTGGTCCGAACGTTTCCCCGCAGCATCCTCCTTTATTTTTCTCCCTGGCTCAGGTGAAGAAACCACAGTTGACACGTCAAAGCTCACTGTAGGTAACTTAGTAAAATAAAACATTTTGAAAATTGACTTGATTCGCTGCCGTGTCTCTGACTTCCTGTCTTTCCTTGACGCAGCGAGCCTCTGCATCGCTTTCTGCAGCTTCACCCTGTGACTTCTGCGCTGAAACGGAGGATGAACTATTTTAAGCGTCACACGACCTCCACGAAGTGACACGTTTGGCTGTCAGAGTTTAATCCGCGCACTTCGAAGGAAGTCGAGAGGCTTCACGATTACCAGATTAAAAGAAGCAGGCGTGTTTACAACATGTGTGCAGCGGCCTTCGCTCTCCGTCTCACCCAGGTGGAACGCATGTACGTGAATTTGGTTCCACGTTACGTTCACCAGTCTTCATACGTTACGCTGTGTGTAATTTGCATGTGCTCTCCGTACGATTCTGTACGCTGAACTGTCATGTGTTTGCTGTGCGGTTCGATACTTTGAAATTCAGGGTTTCCCCCCGAAAAGTTCACAAGCTCAGAATTTGGATCTAGGGCACCGATTTTCATGTGCATTTTCCCCCACACCCTCCCAAAATACAGTCTAAGCCGTGAAAATGGACCGTCTTAAATTTAAAAATCTGTTTTGTACGTCATCATTTGTTAAAATCATTCAAAGCGACATTCAGAATTCAGTAAATTTAAGGGCGTTGTGCTGATAATACCTCTCGTTGTCATCAGCTCCAGTTGTAGACCACGTAAACGAACTGTCGACGTCTTCTGGCTTTTATCTTCCCGCCTCAGAGAAGCTCTGTCTAGCACTGCTGTTTGGACAGCTAGCCAATGTCGCTAACCACGTTGGAGCTCGTGACCGCGCCGTGCGTTTAAACGCCGCCGTCTTCTTTTCATTGAAGGTCTGGCGTGATCACACACACTGATGTCAGACCTGCTATTTGAGCGCGTTCGCGTGTTGTTAAAACAAACAGCTGGTAACTGTGAGCCTTCCAACCGAGCCGCCCGCTCTAACTGTAATGTTGGTTTAAAAAAAAAAGAGAAATAGGCTAATTATAATAATCCTGGATGCTTGGCCTGGTGGTGGGGGGGGGGGTCATTTTAGGCATGGCAGGCCGCAAATCCTGAATCTGATGTACTGCTCCATCCCTGCTTACAGTCAGTTTAACATGTGACACCTGTGAGACGCTCAGAGCTCTTGGTTTGTGTTTGCTAACTCAGCATCGTCTCTGCTTACGAGGGTGGAACCTTCGCGTTGACTCAACGGCGTGCAGGTTATTTTTTTTTGTTCAGCCTTTTGTTCTGCACGCCGATGTCGGGAAACCCATTTTACATGACTTTGCTTTACCGTGTCCTAAAACTAAGACCCACAGTTAAGTCCAGGGACTTAAGTGTGCTCAGCACAGTGTGAGGTTGTTCAGCTCCGACAGCAGCTGCACCTTTATCCTCATTTAACCTGTGGGTGGAGTCAGAACAAGACAACAACACCCTGAGGGAAACACGCAGGGAGGGAGGGAGGCGGAGGTACGAGGAGCAGGAAGAGTGACACAAGCAATTCTTCAATACGATTCCCAGTGACAGACGTCCAGTGTCAGTTTGTGGCCCTCGTTCATCTTCAGAGAGACTAACAGAGTGTTTAGAAGTGTGCAGAGCACTGCTGTCATTCAGGTTTGTGAGGGTTCGGGGGGCAGTTATATGACTCCTGTGTGTGTGTGTGTGTGTGTGTGTGTGTGTGTGTGTGTGTGTAGTTATGGGCTGTCGTCCAGGAATATGTTTCATTACAAGTAAACACACATAACACAGAGCCTTGAAGTCGCCCCAGCATGTCTGTGCGGTTATGTTCCCATCAACAGTTAAACGTACTTTGATATCTGAGATGCACTGAAAACCTCCAGAGACTTTTCCTGTCGCGACCGATCGGAGCGCTGTGCAGTCATGTGCGTGTAGCAGGTGCAGCCGATTAGTCGTGTGTCCAAATATTCCAACTTACATCACATGATCATAATCGGCACCTGAGTCACGCGCGTTTTTGGGACCGCTGGATCCTGCACGCGAGCCGTTTCTCGACTCTGGAGCAGAAGCAGGACCGTGTCAGAGTCCGCAGAGACGGGATGAGCCGAACCTTACGTCGAGGATCGTCACCAGCGATGAGAGTCGCAGTGGACGAGCCCAAAGTTCCCACACCTGAGACGGTGTGTGAGGTCACATGCGTAGCCAGGCGCAAGCTGGCGGTTCTCTGTGCATCTGCTGAGTTTTTCTCCATGAATTCATCCTCCGCGTTCGCTCTGTTGATGCAGAGAGCTGCCGTGAAGATCTGAGGTGTCTGATGGAGAACACGCAGGGTGAACAACCTGAGCTGCGGCGTCATGGTAACTGAGCTCTCGGCACTGCAGCGAGCCTGCTCAGAGTGCACTGGAAACATCGACTCTGCTCACCTCCCCCTCTGCAGGACTTGTGTCCTCAGCACACCTGTTCACCTGATCAGGAGTTTTCGGCAGCTACAGTGAACAACCGGTGCTTGACTCGCACAAACGCACAGCAGCGGCTGTGCTCATGTGTCGGTCCATCCAGTAGATCGTTGGCTGTTAGTGTGCGAACCTTGTGAGATTGATGGCTCCGTTTCTGTGTCAGCACAAAGCTGGTCCAGGCGTGCTCGTAATTTCCTGCAGCATGAGCGGCTGTTTTCTCCGCCTGCGCCACGTTGCCTCGTGAACCAGGCTGCGCCGAGCTGGGTGGAGCGGTGCAGTAGAGGGCGGGTTGCTAAAGGTGAGCTGTCGCCGTGCAGCTTTTGAGTCATTTTGTTGCTAATTTTGCGCTACGCTTCTCGCCATCCCACACCAGGTCTAAAGTGCAGCGCAGCCGGCGGAGCGCTGATTTCATGGCTCTCGTGGTCAAGAACGCACGCGACCAGTTCTGTCCAAAATCAAATAAGTAATTAAAACTTTAATTTTAAATCAAACATTCTGTTTCAGTTAATCATGTAACACAACAAGCTGACTCTTGTCTGTTGTGTTGGATGTGAATCAGGTATCTGATGTGCGTCATTGAACGCAGCCGCCCGGGATATAAGACAGGAGCTAACATATAAGTACCTGTGTTTAATAACCAGGAGTTACTTTTGTTTTTATGATAGAAAATGTTGCATTCAGTCATTTTGGTTATTTTTTTTTTCCACGTTCAAATCAACGTCGTTTCTTTGCTCTCTGTTAATCTTCAATAAACTTGGACACCGCAGTGAAAATCTAAATTTCTGTTAGATTAAAAAAACACCTTGTGAATTTTGGAAATTATTTTGATCCGTATCTTTTCAATGATTTTTGACTTTTTTCACTTTTTAACACCGAAGTTATGAGACGCGCAAACTGTTCGTCTTAAATGTTCGATCCATCAGCGGGGCGCGTGGCCACTCAGGAATTCTAAGTCATTTTAATTACATAAAGAATCAGCTGGACAGACGGCACCTGTATGCGAAAATTAGTCTGGATTCAAAAAACCCAAACAAGGCTTTTTTTCCGGATCTGGAAAGGACTCGTGTTCTGTGGAGTTTGCAGATATGAATCGCTTAAACTGACACCACAGCATCAGCGATGTTACGAGCACGCTGCTCTCCATCGGTGATGTCATAAGTAAAGTGACATTTCGAGCCTGAACCTCCTGGACAGACAGCAGGCTGCGTCAGCTTCTCCTGCCTGAAGTCTGACTGGCACCTGTCTGCTGCTTCGGCCGGAACTGACGATTGGCTGCAGCGTCCAGGAGCTGATCTGATTGATAGAAATCAGCTGTGACACACCTTCTGATTGTCGGCTCCTCCCACTGTCCCACTGTGCCAGGCTGCGCTGCATCTCTGTCCACAAATATACCTGAAAACATTACCACAGGTGCGCTCCTTGCGCCTAGAACTCAGACCTGCATCTGCGCTGCGCCCAGATTCACTGAAATAGAGTCCTGAATGTTCATCTGGTAACAGTTAATTCAAAGTGCATTCCTTTTTGCTGACACAGCGAAAACCTGGTTCACTTGCTAAACGCTGACTAATCCTTCATTTCTTTCTCCGGTGAAGGAATTTCTTTTGTTTGTTTTTGTTTTTTTTCCCCCAAAAAGGAAGTCGGACAGCAGTTTGGTCTGGAGGCTTTCGTCGGTCTTGGGTTGTGTGACGATCTGGAGCCTCAACAAAGATTTAAAGAGCAGCGTTTATAATGGAAAGGAAGCGTGTGTTGCATCATTTCATAATCAGTGATTCATGTTGACGGGGTAGTTCAGTGTTTTTAAAGTGGGCTTGTATGAGGTACGTATGTATGGTCTGCCTGTTACCTTCTGCAGATGGCGATCAATAATCAATCAGCACTTGAATCTGACACGCCTCTAGTCTGCTGTTGCTAAGTCACGCATGTCAACGACCAAAAGTTAATCTTTAGCAGTGCTGTTGGTGTTGTTCAGGCTGGTGTGTTTTCCAAGAATTCACACGTGAGGAAAAGCATGAACGCTTACAGCCACAGCCAGGTTTGGTCAGGTGGGAGGTTTTGGGGTAAACTGTGTGTGTGTGTGTGTGTGTGTGTGTGTGTGTGTGTGTGTGTGTGTGTGTGTGTGTGTGTGTGTGTGTGTG
>JAQLOL010000012.1:1454941-1471844 GCA_029783665.1 Naso thynnoides
AGGTGAAACCATGAATTAAAAGTTACAATTCACATCAAACAAACATTGTGTGACACAAAATCCCAAATCTGCTTTAATCCATTCACACCACGTTATAACACTTCAGACGAGGCGGAGGGATGGTGGCTCTGTCTGTCTCCATTGGAAACATGACTCCGCCCACTTAGGAGACGGGGTGTGTATATACCATTTCACACAGCGCTCAGAGGGGGATCTTGTGTTAATATTGACTATCTTTGACGTAAGTTCGGCCTGTTCTCTCTTATAGCAGCAGACCCCATAACACACGGGGTGCTCGTTCAAACTTAATGCGCTCCACATGATTCTAATGATTTTTGACATTAAATTTTTTGGTTGATGATGATATTCCTGCAAAATGAGGTGATGATATTTTCGTCAGCCTCAGTGGTACTTTGTGTTTTGTGCTGTTTAGCAAATGTGCATGGTCCTTGCTAAACATTAGCATATTAGCATTGTCATTTTGCACGTTAGCGGGCAGATGTTAGCATTTAGCTCAAATCAGTGCAGTGCCTTAGTATGACCTCACCGAGCTGCTAATGTGGCTGCAGACTTTTATGTTGTTATTTTGTATTTATCAGTTTAAAGGAGCATCCCAGTGTTCCTAAATGCCACATCGGTTACATAAACCTATTTTTCCCAAAGTAGCTTTATCAATGAGATATGGGGTTTGTTTACATTTTGTCCATATTTAATAAACGTTACAGAAAGTAGCAGAAAACAGCATATGTGTCAAAATCCTTCTTCATGCTAATATTCAAGCTAGGAAGGCAGCACTTGTAAGGAACTATTTTTCCAGGCGTAACAACTTTGGTCTCCACGGCTCCCGGCTCCTCTCCCTCTCTCTCTCTCTCGCTCAGCGAGTTTTGACCAAATAAACACAGACGTTCTCTTTAGAAGGGTGAATTACCTGTAGCTAGCAACTTTCACGTGTCCTAAAGTGTTTCTATATCCTGTTTCAACGTGAATGGGCTTTAAAAATGCAGCCTGACATCTAAAGTGAACACATGGTCACATCTGAACAACATTTGTAAAGATAGAAGCAATCTAATCAAAAAATACACTAGTATGCGCCTGTAAATTATAATAGCGTGTTAGCTACAAATGTGTGTGTGTGTGTGTGTGTGTGTATGTTTTAATGTGCAGCCTCGGCTGTAAGTCTTCACACTGAACTTCTAGAAGTCACATTAAAGTGTCAAAAGAAACTTGGAGACTGAAGCGTAACACGAAGCAGACCTTCAGTTTGTTTTAGACGTCCACTTGTTTTTCTGCTCCATCGTTTACTTTGGCAAGTGTTATGTTTGGTATGTTGTTTGGTGTGTTTTTTTTATAGGCTGCTGATGTAGAAAACAAACATGATGCTTTAGCTGCTGGTGTCCCCGAGCAGGAAACTGCATCTCTGCCTGAACACTTCAATCTGTCCTTTCCTCAGTGACGGAGAGAAGACAACATGTTCACAGAGATGAATCTGTCTCATGCTGGTTTTAATAGTTCACAGAAATTCACTGAAATCAGGCTGATGGAAATAAACATGCAAAACAGTAATTTGGTCCCCGAAGAAGAACATGTTAAATTTGTTGAAAGCAGAAATACAAACAGATTCCACACCTCGTTATTTTGCAAAACACCGACTCTGACTGAAAACCTCCATGTAAATTAATTAGTTAACTTGTGATGCATGGAGTTAATTTTGCTTAATCAAATATCATTAAGCAACAAATATCAGAAAAGGCGGTGAGACCGGGCTGTTTGTAGATGAATGCTGAAGTGAACTGAACACAGAATTAAACTAAGAATTCAGAATTAAATGTGATTTTAAAAAATCAGCTAAAGTGAAAAGAAATGAGTCAAATAAACTTCATGTGAATGTTGGAACACCTGCTAGTTTCAGCTCCTGAAGCTGCTGAATGTGTCGTTTCCGCCTGATGTTCTGATGCATCTTTATGTTATCATCCACAGTACTGTTGACAAGTTTAGTCAACAGTTTTATTGTTTGCTTTTTTATTGTTTTTGTTTTGAATACTTGTTTGCTTTCAGTCATTAGTTTTCAAGTGTAAATGCGAAAACACAAGAACTTTGGTGCTTTTGTTGGAATCAGGCTGTCAGAGACTTTTGTCCTATTATATCGTCCTTCTACTTAACCGAAATACACTTTCTTTATTTGTGTATTTATGTTGTCAAAAGTAACATTTGTGTGTGTGTGTGTGTGTGTGTGTGTGTGTGTGTGTGTGTGCAGAACATGCGTATTCGCAGTGTGTGTGGGGACACGTACTGCACCAAGAGTGGCAAGAAATTCACAGGTCAGGTCCTCGAGAAGTTTATGATCATTGACTGTGAGGAAGTCATCGCCGGGTCGTACAGGTGAGGAACACACACACACTCACACACACACACACACACACACACACACACAGAGTAACAATCATTAACACGTATTTAACCCCTCTCACTCACTTATTTCGTGTCTTCCTCTTTCTCTGTTTTTGGACAAAAGAAGCAATTTGAAGACGTCACATTTGGCTCTGGGAAATTAAGATGCACTTTTTTACTGCTTTTTTAACATTTCACGAAATAAATAATTTATCAACTAATCGTGAAAGTAATCGGCAGAATAATCAATAATGAAAATAATCATTGGTTGCAGCCCTGATGTTTAGACTTTGCACAGTGCTGCAGTAATGTACGTGTGGAAGACGCCTGGAATGAAACAAAGATCACAGGTTGATGTTCGCTGCGAGGAGACGTGTAGGTGGACTCTGCAGGCGGAGACACTCAGACTGCTGAAGTGAACACAGTGAACGAGGTGCAGGAACATGGAAGCGTGTGTCTGACAGCCGCAGAGTCTGCTGACCGCGAGGCTTTCACTTTGCATCCTTCCTGATAAGCGTGTGTCTGAGCTCGGAGGCCATGTTGAGCTTGCAAATGTCCGTGTGTGGATAAGCTGCGTAACAAAGCGTGTGTTGTGCAGAGGAGTGACGGCGCTGCTGTCAGCGAGGAGCTGTTGGTGGTATTTGAATCTGTCATGAGAATACCTGAGTAATACCTGTAATTACAGCTGCACGCTCGACGAGGATGAAAGCTGCGAACAACAGAGACTGCAGAGGCAAGTTTCACTCTGCAGCAAAGGAAGGACTCGAAACAACTCGACTGTATTTCATTATATTTCATCTTTTATCTATTTTACATATTATTGTGGTTTCACTGGAGCCCTCTGTGCTGTTTAGCTTTATCTCCTCACTTTGTTTGATAAATACAGATTCAAAAAAAGTTCAAATCGACATCTCAGGCTGCAGCTCGTGACTGTTTTAATTACAAAATAATTTAGATGGTTCTTAAAGGAGACGTTTACTTTTTTGCACATTAAGCCTTATAATAAGAACATTTAGATCATATATGATATATAACCAGGAAACAGCTTCTTTTTTTTTTTTGTGAAGCAGCTGAAAGAGTCACTTTCAGGTTACAAATCCATGTTTAGTTTTGTGTTTTAGTGTTGGTACATGAGAGGACACCACTAAACATTTGGTGAGTTTAGCGTCTTTTGAAACGAGTGTTAATTGTATTTTTTTAACGGATTGTCTGAGTGCACATGCTCCTCCGTTTGTTTTCAACTAGCAGTGACGTCAGCAACGAGCGCCAGCCGACAGGACGGCACTGTCTGTCATAATGTTGCTGTAGAACATCGTATATGATGGTAAATATCCTTATTATAAGGCTTCATGTGCAAAAAACCAAACTTCTCCTTTAATGACTCACTCTGTAGATGAACATGTCAGAGCGTAGTCAGGAGGTGTCATCATGTGAGTCTTTCTATCCTAAAAGATTCAGATTCGTGTGTTTACAGAGAATGAATATAATTAAGTGTTGGATTTCAGTTTTTGAGCAGCTGGAAATGGCCAATGTGGACAGAATGATCCGCAAGAAGTTTGTCAGTCAACTGATGAACAGTTTGCTGCAGCTTTAATCCAACCGTGGTGTGAAAATCTGAGACAGAAACAAAGTTTGAAACAAATTTTCTGTTCATTCTGCCGTTAAATGTCGCTTATTCATCCTCAGTCAGCTCAGACGGAGCCGAGTCTTGTTCTGCCGTTTGCTCTTTATTTCCACAGGGAGGAGTGTGCACATGTAGTCCCACCGTGTGTGTGTGTGTGTGTGTGTATGTGTGTGTGTGTGGGTGGGTGTGTGTGTGTCAGTGTCAGTGTGAGTGTAATGTACCAGGGAAGCTGCCAGACAAAAAGTGCTGTCAGATTTTAGCAACTTCGTGTCACAGAGCAGAGAGCGAGTGTCTGCTTTTCACTTACGAACGTTTCCTCTCTCTCAGCAAACTGAAGGTGATTCTCATCAAACAAAAGCTTTTAATGTGTTTTGGATTTTCTTACATATTAGAAGCACTTTACAAATCACATTTACTATGTGACATTTGAAGGTCGCCTCTAACGTGTGAACTGCTGGTGGAGATTCGTCGAGTCCATCTGTGCTTTCTGGCTTCGTGCAGCTGGTTTCTGTTCTTAAGCGACAGTGAATTCATTAAAAAAAAATATTTAGAGACACATTCGAGAGTTCATATTGATACATTCTTTCATCTTGTCGCGAACAATCACAGGCGTGTCACTAATGCACACCTTCATTCATTGTTTGATTTATTGACACCGTCACATTGTTTCCTTTCTCTTCTTCTTTGCCGTGCCAAATTCTGTCCAGTCGGTTTGTTTTTCTCGTTATGTTTTTTTTTCGTCAGACCTTTCAGAAGTATCTCAGAGCTGGTTCGACGGCTCAGCGGAGTCGTTTCACGGGTGGACTGAGTGTGTTTCGGGTGCGTGGCAGTACGCAGGCTGACAGGCATCAAACAGCTGACTGAGGAATGAAGGGCGAGGTGCAGGGAGCCGCCTCAGGACGCAAATGTTGTCTTATCAACCGGACAAACCTCTTCAGGCCTCCTTATCTACAAACTTTCTTTTAACTCTGACATGAAAACCCATGAAAAAGCCTCTTTACACTGGGGAGTTCCCGCTGCTTTACGCTCACAACTGATGTGTGTATTTGAAAGGCAAATAATCAACATTGATTCACTGATATTTAGTAGATAACGAGGGTGGGAATGTGAGAACAGAGCAGTGAAGTAATGAGTCCTAAAACCTGGAAGTCAGTCAGCGTTTTAGCACTTCCTGTGTAGGTGCCAGATGTGCTCGGCCTGCCAGATCGGCTCGGGGTCCTGCGCGTGCAGAGGACGTAACGATTAACCCGCCAAAGATCATGTGAGAGTAATTTATTTGAACCCGAACCAGGATCTTTCTCGGACCCTAACTGTGTGTTTTCGTCCATAAAATAAGCCGATTTTTAACACATCATTAGCAACATAACAAGGTTGTATCAACTGCACAATGAAGAAACAACACGCACAGATACGGCGAGAGTTTCACAACCCAAGGATTACCGTCACACACACTCGTGTACTTTGGAGAGTGTGCGCTGTGCTCATATGTTACTGAATGTGATTCTGTTATTGTGTCAACAAAAATATGGACATCAAGGTAACAAAGAGGTTCGTGATAAAGAGCGAGAAATCGTGTGGTTGATTGAAAATGAGCATGACTGTGATAGTATACTAACGCGCTAATGACGAATATCATGCTAGCACGTTAATTACTAATAGTGCGCTAGCATGCTAACACAAACAGTGTAATTTTTTGCTAATATTCTAACATATAGTATTTTTGTTTTTGTAAAACTTACACCATGGTATGAAAGATCATAGATAATAAAAATGATAACAGTGATAACACTTAAATTCTTGAAAATGTTCTTACATTCCTTACAGTTACTCCCCGTACAGTGAAGTTAAACTTAATGATTATTTTCACAGATGTTGTGGTACCTGATGATCTGGTAACTGTTAGAGGAAGTGAGTGATGATGCTGATATGACTGATGTGGTGAAGTGATAAAGAACGTGCATCAAACACTGGGAGCTTCCTTCTCTTCAGAAAGAAACAAACTCTCAGATTGACTCTCTGTGCAGTGAAGGCGTGCTCAGAGCTGTGATCGGCTCCTCGTACCGAGAAACGTCATTTCGGGTGAACAGCGTCCAACATTTCGGAGCAGTGAGTGATTTATGGTTTATTACGTACAGGAAGCCGTCGTGCAGGATTTTTCTGGCTGCTGTAACACACTCGCTGTCACAGCAAGCATCTCCGGCTCAGCAGGCTTTAAACAACTTCAATATTTTTATTATCAACTCATTTCAGAAACGTTTTATTTTTTGACCTGCCTGATTCATTTTGGTGCTGCGTGTTTATGGTCCCTGCAGAGATTATTAAAGGTGCTTTAAATTTAGTTTCCTTAGGTTGTTTTAGACACTTTAAAGAACAATGAAAGTGACATAAATAAACTTGGTGGGCTGACTGAAAACATTTGAACACCGAAAAGTTGATAACATCCGGCGCTGATGCAGAAAACTGGCCTGAGATGAAGAATTGTGTGAGCTGAATCAAGACAGTACGTTTACACGCACACTGGCTTTCCACCAATATTCCGAACGTGGCAATATTCAGAATTTTAAACAGCATATTCCCACTGGATCTTCCTAATTAGGCTTTATTCTGACTAAGGCGTTTTTCCATTAAGACATTTATACGAATATCATTCCTGTTTGAGGAGTTTTCTCTGAATGTAAGGCAAATCAGCCGGGTTCTCACAGCAGTTTGCGACACACGGCCTTGAGGCTTTTAAAGGCACATATTCAGCTTTGTGTGAGGTAAACAAACCAGCCAGGACTTTGCAAAACTTGCAGAAGCGGAACAATGAGGGTTCACCACTGGAGGAACATTACCACAGTTTGAAAAAGAAGTAAAATTGTCCATGGCGCCAGTAGTGCTAGCAGTGGATGTTGGCGTGGGCGACATGGGCAGCCGGCCAGGGCAGCATCGTGACAGGGGCGGGACAAGCGTGTGCAAAAAACATAAAAAACGTTTGTTTTTATTGCTCTTTGGCACGTCGCTTCAGTGTTATCGTGTCTTGTGGGTCCAAGTGGTCGTCCTTATTCTAGTTTGTGAACCAGGCAGGCTGCTGGCTGCTGGCTGGGACGGTCTCACACTCGGGAGAAGGGTCATGATGGGAAGCGGCGTAATCTGTTAGCCTTTTCACACCAATGTTAATGTGTACACGTAGGTTTTTTAATGCGGGTAAACCCACTAAAAGGCAATCGTCCACTTTCACAGTACCAGCGGACCCAGTTTGGAAGTTTGCCTCTCAGTGTGCAGGAGTCATCCAGGAGCAGCACCAGGATTTCAAATTTAGATGATCTTACAATTACAGAAGGTAACATTAACGGGCATACGAATGATTCCTACCTGACTTGTGTCTCTACAACGGCTTGAAAGCACAAAGCAGTTTCTGTGGAGACAAGCTGATAGATTGACAGCATAGTGTGCCTCTCTCTCTCTCGTTAGAAGTCTTCCTGGCTCACCCAGCACAGCTTTCTCTTTCTTTGTCTTCCTGTAGTTAATTTAAACAAACAATAGCCCAGCGAAGTCATCCGACATACAGGGATCGCTCTGTAGCTGTGGGTGAGAGTGCAGCAAGCACAGATTAACTTGTGACAGAACAGTTTTTAGTTTTTAGTTTCATGTTAGTACAGTGGGACTGCAATTAGTACAATTACTGATGCCACAAAGTGCAGCCATTTATATGTCTTTATATACAGGGGTGCAGAGGGCAGGGTCACTGTATCAGTTAGAACCTTCACTTCAAAGTGTTTAAATAGGATGTGTGTCTTTACGTTAAGTGAAGTTTGCACGGCTGCATGTAATCAGGAGTATTAGTGGAATATTCTTTTTATTTATTAGGTAAAAGACTTAGTTGGAATATTGTCTTTTTTTGGAATAAGGTTAAAAGCCGGAATATTGTGTGCATGTAAGGGCCTCCCTGTGCCTGAATAACCACTCAGCACTTCTCCATCTGCTTCCGTGGTGTGGCCCCGCCCACTCCCACCTGATCTCACTCAGTCCTCATCGGTGGCCGCTTTTTATATCTCAGCCGTTCCCTTTGTTCCGGCTGGCAGCGGCATGAAGCACATGTGCGGCTCCGTCCCCGTGACTCAGATACACACGTCTGGCCACATGGAGACAAGCTGACTGAAGTTGTTTGGCGTCAATGTGGCTGCTTTTGAATTCTGCATTTGCATTTTTGTTCGTCTGTTGTGTGGAACCGTTGAAAAAGAGCTGCGTTCAGAGCAGCTGCAGCTCTCTCGTTCATCTGAACGGAAGCAGTCTGTCAGTGCTGTGAAAAAGGCTGAATGATGCTCAACTTGGAATGCGAGGCGAGGACGACATCCGTCAGCCACATACACGCAAGCTCATGTTATTGTTGGCTGACTTTGGAAAGACAGCGGCATAACTTTTACTGCTCACTTCGTGATCGACAAAAGATAAAATGATGTCTTCATAAACACAAACCTCTGCCGTGTTCTGGCATTTAAAGGCTTTAGTTTGTTTCTCCTGGATCATATTTAATTACCTCACCGGTTGTTTTAAAGCGCTGCTGTTTTGTGCTACCTGCTGATAAGCTGATGACTCACAGCTGTGACTCATCATCGTCCAGGAAACTGTCGAGGCTTATCAGCAGTCTAACAGCTGGAGGTGGAAAGAGACGATCTCCATAAAGATAACAGATAGCAGCTGACCACTTCTTCTTCACGTTACGTTTCATCATTAAAGGTTTTCCTGATGTGACGTGATGCGGAGTTCCTCTGCACACGCTACACACATGATAAACATGTTACACAGGAGGGTAATCTTGATTAGTAGGTGATGTCATTTCCTGTTTCTCCACCTTTTTCTTATTCTCTCTTACATGATGTGACGGATGAAGTATACGGCTGTTTTCGATAACACATACTATACTAGCAGTATGTACTGATTTGGCCAAAATGTAGTATGTAGCATGTAGCATGCAAACACAAGCAAAATCCACAGTATGCCAAAGAATTCATAGATGTATCCTGATTCGAAAGAAATTCCAAGCATGCGTCTGACCAGTGCAATGTTTCCCACAATGCACTGTGCTGCAGTGTCACAACCAAGACAAAGGAGGATATTTGTTAAAGTTTAATGGGGGTGAAAAAAAAAGAATCTCGCTATAGAGTGTCCATGGGACCTTGTTTCTGAAAAAATGTGAACAGTAGTCAATTGAGAGAGACAGATTATTTTTGATCCTGTTTAAATTGTTCCACCAATTTAAAATATGTTTGTCGATTTTAAAAGATGAATTTTCCAGCCAAGAAAGTCGCAGTTTATCACACTGCTGCTTCAGTATAAGACTTAGAAAATTCATATTGAGAAAGTGCACACACCCGGTCGTCGCGTGACGTCTTAAAAACAATTTCTGACAGAAGTGGTTAATTCTCTGTTTGCTGAGCTGCAGCTCTCAACACGCTTGTGCTTGTGATGATTTTTACCTCTCTTAATCCCAGAACCAAAGAAACTGTGCCAAAGTTAGAGTTACAAAGTTAGAGAGACGAAGTTCACTGAACGATTTCACAAAAGCTAAGCAGTATTTAATTATCTTTACCACAAACTTTGACTTTATTGATTTGCAAAATTATCTTTTAAAATGACAAACAACATATTTGAGAATGAGAGCACAATTTAAACGGGATTGAATAATTTGTCTCTGGCCATTGACTACTGAACAAAATTTTTCCGAAATAAGGTCCAGTGGGTTAGAAGTGTCATTTAAAATTTTGCGTAAAAATAAATGCATAGAATAAACACTTGAAAGACTTAAAATTGATATTTAACATTTGTGTGAATTTTTTTGTGGATGAGAGGAGGAAACATTTCATCATTTGTCTTATCAATGTGCATTCTCTAAAATATTCTGGACTGATGTTCGACGTTACATGAACAACCGGACAAGTGATACATTTCCAGGAAAAAGACATTGCTGTTTATTCTGAAGACAACGTAAAGGACAAGGACACAGCTCTGGTTACACAACTGATTCTTGATGATGGGAAAATTCCACAAACACAAGAAAAAATGGACAGACTCCAAACCTAATTTTGAACATTTTTTTCTGAAACTGCGCCAGTATGCTAACACAATTAAGACAACGAAAACAAGAAAGCCATTAAAACAAACCATTTGTTACGAGGTTCCATATAGGCTCCAATTAATGTTTATTTTCTATGTTTGTTGTATACTGCTTATGCCTAGCATCAGTGCTTTGTATGTATTTTTTCTTCTGCAAATAATGTTATCGTTTTGTTTTTTTTTTCACGTTGTGCGAAGTGCATTCTGGGTAACCTGCCTGTGTGTACCACAGTGTGAACACATGGCGTCCTGACCGTTCCCTTAGTATGCAGTATGTGCAGTATGTAGCACATACAGTATGTGGTATGTTTCAGTCGAAAACAGAGTTTAACAACAACGAGCAGTTTTAAAAACTTTCTCAAAGCAGCAACAGGTCGAGTCAGTTTTATTTTATTGTTGTTTATTTTTGTTGTTGTTTCTGGACACTCAGGAGCCTCCAAACACGACTTTCCTTCAGTCTGCAGGTCATGGACTGGTTTCACACTCTCTCCTTCTGCTCTCCTCTCTAGTTTCACCTGGCTGTCGGCTCAGGTGCACAGCAACATGGTGATGCATTTCTCTGGCCGCATCGCCGACAGTTTTGACCGCGAGTTCCGCTGTCTGTACGCCGACTCGCAGATCATCGACTGCTTCTTCAACCCAGAGGAGGAAGGGATGCCCTACTTCCCGTCATACCAAGCCATGATGCCCCCTGGCCCCATCATGGGGATGGATTTACTCTCTGACAGGTACGAAGCTGCAGTCCACTTACCTTTTTCACCACCTGTAAAACATTATTTCCCGCTGACAGTTCAGGTGCATGTTTCAGTCAGGAGATTCCATTTTATTTATTAACAGAAAAATCATTTAATTTCATCCATTAAATGCCAAAATATGGTGAAAATGTCGTCCCAGCTTCAAAGAACTCACACTGATGTTATTTAATTGCCCTTTTTATGTTATTTAAACGCATGACATTTGATTAAAAACAATTGAAAAACAGAGTAGCAGCAAATCTTCACATTTGAGAGGCTGGAAAAAACAAATGTTTGAAAGTTAAAATTATTGTGGATTTTATAATTATCTACAGTTGGTGGATAATTCTGTTTTGTTTTTTGTATTTTTACGTTGTGTTCTCGTGCAGCTGTTAGTGACTATAATAAAAAATAAAGAAAATAAAGACCAAGATCAGTATCAGTATCTAAAATTAAAAGATTTGTGTAATTGTGTCATTAATATGCAAAATTCTTATTCCTCAGAACTTTGACCTGTTAAACTGTTAAAAAGCAGATTACGTAAATTTATTAACATCAAACGAGAAAAATCTCAGCAGACTTAGGAAAGTACACGTAAAACAAAAGAAAATTACTTTTTAAAAAATAAAATGTAATATTGACAACATATAAGAGTTATATCATCATCCAATTAACGTATAAATCCAATTTCAATCCAATGAAAAACATTCTGTGTTGCAATCTTATTAAATATCTGCTGCCGTAAATGTTGTAAATCACAATTGAAATGTGTCTTTTTTTGTCTGTGTGTGTGATATCTAAAAAGCATTCAAGAGTTTAATTTAAAACAACTCACTTCACTACAAGTAAATAAAGTCAAAGTTTTATGAAACAGTCTCATGATTCCTCTGATGATTGTAAATTTCCTGTAACACTAAACAAGACCCTCAGTGAACAGACTGATATTTTTATGTAGTTATTATTAATGCTCGTGGTCGGGTCTGAATCCCTGCAAACTCAGACGAAACAGTTTTTTTTAATTCCATTGTTCTGTGCAGTGACAATAACATAATTCTATTTTCTGCTTACGGCTGTTAGTTTGCACTTCAGCATGTAACGTTAATGCAAATGTCTGTGTAACGTTAGCCTACAGAAAATAGAGGTAACAGGTCTCGGGGACATTACTGCCATACAACTGGCTTATAACTTATTTCTCAGTCACATATAAACACATGACCTCATCGCCATCCATCCTGACGTCTCTCTTTCACTCACTTCCAAAACAAATGCACATGCGTTGCCTGTGTTGTGTCGAGTTCTGCCTGGCTGGCACGAGCTATAACGGTAGGAGCTTGTGTCACTACTGCTTTTGTCCAAAGGGGGCGCTAGAATAAAAAAAAACCTGAAAGTTCTTGGTAGTCACTTTAAGCAAATTGAAGCCTAAAACCAAATAAAAATAAAGTGGCGTGAAAAACAAACAAACCACTTTGGAACTGGAACAAAAACCTGACTGTTGAATCAGTTTGATTTTACAATCAACTTGCATGTGATGTAATCTGCCTGTTTGTACACTTTAAATTATTCTTCTTTAAATTCTTTATGTCCCTTCCTTCTTCCAGCAGGCAGAGAGAAAGAGTGTGCTCGGAAAACTCCAGCAGCCAATCAAGTAACAGTGTGTCAAGCGTAAAGGCGGCGCCTGGGATGACCCCCAACACGGTCTACAAGGTCACTCAAGGTCACGAAAAGAAGGAGCTCAACAGCAACCCTCACCTCAGCCCTGAGAGGAGAGGTGGAGACCGAGCAGGAGGACAGACGCCGACGCCTCTTGGTCACGTCACGCCGGGATCACGAGTCTCTGCTAATGGAGGAGCCAATCACAGCCCAGCTTTGGACCGACCGCCGCCACCGGCCTACGGTCAGCCAAAGGGCATCGACTGGAACAAGCAAAACCCGGCAGACATCATGCGGTCAAATATCGGCGGCGCTTCCTCCAAGTTCCAGGCGTTGGGGTTGTACGACCACAAACCGAACATGTTCCACAGCTCAGGGCTCGTCACCGGCACGCCCACCTCAAATATGAACCACAAGAGCCAGACGCCGTCACCCATCAATGACAGCAAGCTCACCTCCAAGCAGAGAACTACCTCCAACCAGTTCCTCAACAAATTCACAGACCTCTTCCTGACCCCCTCCAGCAAAGACAAAGACTCCTACATCTTCCGCAGGTCGCCGTCCCCTCACGGCACCAGCTGGGGAGGACCAGACCTGTCTCAGACTGAGCCAGAGAGCCAGCAGAGCCCGCCGCCGCCGCCCTCCCCGGCCGCCGTGATGAGCCGGCAGGACCAGAAACGAATGACACTGGGCCACAGCAAGCTGGACCTGGTGAACCAGTACAACAAGATGAAATCCAAGCAGGTGTACAGCCGCTTTGAGCTCAAGAACACCAATTAAACCAGGAGTTCAGACTGATTTCATCACACTTAGCTTGTGTTTAACCTCCAAACTCCGTGTTCTTCCTGTTACTTTTATTTTAATTCAGCCCATGAAGAAGAAGCTCCATGGTTTCTGTTTGTGGTTTTAAAAGTCAGTCGTCTTCTTCCTCTGTTCAGCGATGCCCAACGGAAACCAAGCTATGTCAGCCTGTTAGCTCATTGTGCTGTCATCGTGGGAGGAGCTTTGCATTAACTGCAGGTCTGACTTTTTCTGGGGTCGCTGTTTATGCTAAAGGCAGGAAAAAATCTTATACTTAGCTTATATTTAAAAATATTACAAGTGGAAGTTCCTCTGTGGAAATCAGCTAGTCTCACATTTTCCAAAAACTGTTACTAAAGTGTTTTCAAAATGAAATCAGTGAAAAACAAATGGCAGCTGAACTCAATTAAAAACAGGTCATCTGTGTTTTATCACAAATATTTAACAGACAGTTAAAAAAAAATTTAGAAATACACTCCAGAAATTCTATCAGGATTTTTTTTTCACAATATTTTATGCTTAAAGGTAATTTGCTGACAACTGTGTGTATTAACTAATAATCCTAAATTCTGAACTGAAGTTTTAATTCTGCTTTTTAAGAAAGGAAATAATAAATGTAACACTGAATCCAAACTTGATGCGACGAGAGCGAGCGAACAGCTGATGGCTTTCGTTTTTTTCAGTGAGGATGTCTTAACCAGCACCGTTCGACAGCGAACAGCTGCAGCGACGTGTCACTTGTTGAAAGTATCGCTCGCCTTGTCTCTTTTTGAGCGTAGTTTCGTGCACTTGGTACGCCTCCGGCCTATTTTGATTGATCGAAATCAATGCTGAAGTCCTTCCGTTTCCGCCCACGCCTGTCAACAACCAACTCAGCTGCTCCCTCTGCTGCAGCGTTCCTCATAGTCAGTCTGGACAATGTTTTGCGCGTCATCCGTGCGAAGTAGCTAGTTAGGAACGATGCTGCAGCTGCTGTAAAAGAGGATCTAAATGTTTTCAAGGAATATTTTTGGAGATGGTGCCTCGTGGTGGGCTCATACCAGAGAGGAATGTTGCTGGGAGACTGTTACTTGAGGGAAGTTGCTAGGAGATGTGATATCATATTTAATATCCAACCAAAGTTGAATGTTTTTCCACTTTTTTTGACAGGTTAACACCACGGTGGCTGTGTATGGATGACGATCTGCGTCACATTAAACCTTTATCTTTTTTTGAAGCTGTTAGGTTTGAGTCCCTCAGACAGTGAGAGCTTGCAGGCGTAGCTAGCTTAAAGGTTAGCATGCTAACAGTTTTTACCCAACGTTACTTCATGTTATCAGCAGCTCTGCTCGCCCTGTGTTGACTTCATCCCTCATGAGAGGAACAAAGTCCGGCTGCTGTTAAACTGTCATGGATCAGGTCATAGCAATATAAAGAGAGCTGCTCATTCGTCTCAGTGGCTCAGAGTAAAGTTACATTTATTTATGTTACACTTCCACGTGTGAGTAGTTTCTCCACAACACTGGTTACAATGAATCAGTGATGGTGCTGAACGATGGACCACATCTACTGAAACTTTGTGTTTGTGACATAGGGGTGAGACGATTAGAAAATTTGTTACGATTATTCTGGCCAAAATTAAAATTGTAGCAATTAAAATTGAAAAAAAAATTGCGATACGCAGTATTATTGCTAGAAATTTTAAAAATCTAAAAACTTTTTTAAAAAATTTTCCAAATATTTATAAGTAAATTAAGAAAACATCAGGAAATTGAAAAAAGTGAATGGCAATCAAACATACTGTAATCACTTTATCTTACAACCTTTATTCAGTCATGTTCATGGGGAACACATCTTGATATAAAATAAATAAATGAATAAATAAGGTAATGATAATTATAAGGCATCCCTTCATAAATAAAGGATAAATTAAGAAATACTGTAAAGTCTGCTCGGTTCTATCAAGTCCAACTTGCACTGTATGGACTCTTCACTATTCACTAGCATGATTTGTCAGGATTACATCAGGTTATTCATAGCAGATACTTTGATTCATGATTATGACGATTATGCAGTTAATTTAAATTCACCACGATTAAATTATTTTGTGTTTTTATCTAACGATAAAAACAGTAATGCAGGTCGAAGCAGAAAAGCTGCTTCATGTGTGCAAACTGGAAACCTTTGAAAACAACTTTTATTCAAGTATTTTCCAAACCATTTTTGAAGTCGGGTATTCTTATAATTCAGTGAGAGAGAAGAAATGTGCAGACTGTCACAGCGGCGGGTCGTCCTGGAGCCTCGGTGCTCGAAACTCCCATCAGGCACGGCAGGTTAACTTCTGTAACGAAATAAATAATTTTTATTTTAAAACTTTTTGCAGCCGCCCATACAGATGCTACGCCAGTCAATAACTAGAGAAGAATGAACGCATCTTACATTTATTCTTTTTACTGATATGAACAAATAATAGGGCTGCGACAAAATGCTTTTAACCAATTCGATGTATAAAGATATTTGGGTGCTGATTCGATTTGTTTTGCACTTTCATAATATCGATTACTTCAGTTTTAATTATTATTGCACACAGCTTTGGTCGTATCTAACACCGTCTTGCCAGGAAGTGTCTAAGACCCAAAGTGGCCGTACTTTGGATTTATAATGTAAGGGATGGCTTTTATCTTCGGTGGTGTGGGATTGTCGCCATTTTTCGGATATGACATCACATTTTTGCTATCTGCTCTACCTAAAAAAAAAAATTATGATACTAAATCAACATGGGGGGGGATCGATTTTTAAAATCGTTCCTTAAAAAAAAAAAAAAATCCCAACAAGAATCGATTATTTTTCCCACTTCTACCAAATAAGTACACAAGTTATAACAACACCAAGAATATTCAGACTAATATTTCAGCGTTTATTTCAAAAACTTGAGTTTGACTGTAATGGAAAAAATCAGCTATGATTTTTTTTTTTTGTAACAAATTTTAACTCTTTTTTTTTAGATTATTTGAAATCATACAAAAGCAAAACAATTTTTTTTCCTTCAGAATTTAAAAGCAGAGGTGATGGAGTCCGTATACAGACCCACTGATTTAATTGTCTTGATTTTAACCGTTTTGCTTCATTCTCATCATTCCTGTGACTCCTCTGTATCATAGTGTTTCAAACATGTGCCTTGATCATCCTGCCTTAAGGTTTACAATCACATTTTAATACAAATTATATTTGAGGTACATTTAAGGCTGCTGTTACGACAAATATGACAGTTTGCAGTGCCATCACTTTCCTGGTGCTGTAGCTCATCAAGTTCTAGGAAATTAGGTGTAAACCTGGAAATTTAGGGTTTGGGGCATTTTGAGGTGGTGCAGGTGGAAAATATTCATTAAATTACAAATATAAACATGAAGGTTCTGAGAGGACACTAACTGTACAGAGCAGTTACTCCCTGAAAATGAATTTATTACATCAGTTTCTTCTTTACAGAGAGTTGTTTCCTCATACGGAACATTTTATACAATAAAAACTTGATGTTTTTTTCCAATATGTAGATTTGTACATAGACTGTCAAACAATATAAATAAGAGTTGTAATATCTGCGTAATGTTTTCTTTGGTTATTTTTGTGATGC
>JAQLOL010000012.1:1501221-1514686 GCA_029783665.1 Naso thynnoides
AGGTTGTGCGTTACCTGGACTACACACCCTCTCGTTCCCTGAAAGAACGACACAGTCTACTTCTTCTTCTTTTAGTGACACTTTACACTGCACAGATTTTACAGAGTATAACTAATGCAGGCTAGGTTAGATTTAATGATACTCGCCTTGCTTCATTTTTGCTTTAAACATTCCAAGACTGAAAATTTTTGCTCCACATAAAAGAGTTAGGTCTGGTTGTTGAAATGACACTGTATTTTAGACATTTCTTTTGCCTAATAAAGAGTAAAATACTCAACCTACTGTCCCGATGACTTGTTTTGTTTTATTTTAATTTATTTTCCTTTTCTAGCTGCATAGTGATAAGATGATTTCAGATCCTGAATTGATTAAATCAGCGTATGCCCGCTGGGTGACGAGCATATGTAACATGTAATTTGCTGAAGTCTGGTCAATCACAAGATAATGTTAATGGCTTTAGGGTTCTGATATTATAGTGGCCTTAGTTGAAATCATCATATCTATCATAAATATAAAAGTGACTCTTACGCGGGGACTCAACCAGACAGCAGCAGATGTCTGCGAATGACACTTCAGGCCATGAAGTTTATCATTTGTGCAGTCATTTAATTGAGACGGACAGCGGTCTGATCTGATTCTGTTTAACTCAGAATCCCAAGCAGTGTTTGGGCGTTTTCTGTCTCTGTCACATTTTTATTCACTGTGGGCTCATTTTTTTACTGCAATATAAAGTCCTGCAACCTCTGTGGATTCAGGACAACTCTGACAGGAGAAGGAGGTAACTCAACAATGTCTCCTGTGCAGTGTGACAAAGTTATAATCCTCTAAATCATAAAAACATTGAATTTCTCAGATTTTTTTAATTTACAAAAATGGAAAAAATAAGGAATCAGTGTGTGCAAAATACTTTTAGGTGGCTTCAAGTCTGAGGAACAGGAAAAATATTTTAGAGGCTCTATATACATGCAGGAGAAATTCTGCAGCCCGTATTCAGGCTGCATAAGGCATCCTGCCAGGCAGTGCTCAGGGTTCGCTGCACTCATGAATTACAGAGAGGAGAGGGGAGGGTCTATCTGAATCATTCATGGCTTCACAAGTGCACAAAGGAACGCAGAATTTTTGTTTTTTACAGGATGCAGACAGAGAAAACGATTTGTTTTTGACAGATTTTTAAAGAAGACACGAGGAATGAAGCAAATCTGATGAAAAGTCAGTTCTAAGTTACATTCATGCATCAATTTGAAGTGTCAGACATCACACATAAGACGTTCACTGACCATCACAAACTTGAAAATGTGACGATTATAACAGTTTTTCAGTTTTCTGGCTATGACAAGTGGGGTATTCATGGCAATAATTATTATTTTTTTTTTAATTGTTTTTTCTGGCCTGTGGGCGGGCCCTGAGTTTCTGAGTGATTTTTCCCTACTGTTTCCTGTCAGGTGGCAGCAACAGCTCTGTATAAACCATGACTGCAGTTTTCATGTTGGTTTTAAGAATAAACTTGTGCTTGCCGGATTTTAAAAGTGTACATTCTGCGCTTTCACAGCTTGAGGAAAGGATTGTTATCCCCCATTCCTCCGTCCCCAACTATGACATGACAGGATACCCAAACCAATATGTCCCCTCTGAAGTGTTTAATTATCACCTTTACAATTTAGGGTCCAACATTAACGGTTGCCCGAATGCCCGGGGCAACAAAAAAAAAAAACGGTGGGCAAGCAAAATCTACCCAGACATGCCCGACCGGCTATGTACTGCACTGCCTGCAGAGAGTTCCCGGCTAAAGCCGATAAAATTGGGTCATTTTTCCGCTGCGATGACAGCTACAGAAAGCAAGACTTGGAAGGCCGTGCCAAATCCATTCCACACGTGGTTTGCGTTGAGGCCAAAAAAAGCCAGACTGTTCCGGGACCGATGAACCGTTGTGTCCAAACACTTTACACGGAGAGCCACAACCAGATAAAAAGTTTCTAACCACTGCTTGTCATGTCGCTAAGTCAGGGCAGTCCAGGGCCTAAAATTCACACAAATTTTACAAGAAAATCTGGAATTTTACTGCAGGACAATCCCGCAAATGGAAGCCGATTCTTTGTTTTACGTCAGATGAGACGCTGTTCATGGTTATTGTTATTATTACACGCATTCATAAATTTTACCGGCGCTCCATGGAGAGAAGGAGGAAGAGCATCACGTGAAGCAGGAGCAGCGTTTCTGCTGGTAATGTTTTGCTGAGGCAATACAAAACGTCAAAAGCAAATGAAACGTTTTGCAATCAGTCAGCTGATCCTTTTCCTCATTATATACACAGTTATTAAACACGTTAGCACAGTCACCGTCGAGGCCCGTGCTGCTCTCTGTGGAGCCTCGACAGGAGGTGAACATGACACATGACCAAAAGTCTATGAACTCGCAGCGTCATGAAGAAGATTCAGACATTCACGCGTGAGACGTCGCCTTTATTACCTGATATACCGCTGCACATTCAGCTAGTGCTGGACGCCTTAATCAGTCAGTCAGCTGTCACTCTGTTAGAATCCAGTGTGATGGGAAAACGTCTCATGTCCACACAGTCACAGAAAGCAAAGCGTGCAGCATCCTTCTGATGACCCAGCGCACCGCAGACAGCCTGTCACAGCAGGGCCGGTCTTAGACAGTTTGGGGCCCCCAAACTGCTATGCCATCAGTTAACCACCATTGCATATTGTCAGTTGGATTTTGTTATAAAATACTTTTGGTCTGTTTACTTTCTTATTTAGTGAGTGAAACGTATGCACCATACAGCCAGGAAATACATCCTAGGCAGGGCAAGTAGGAATTTAGATGGGGCAAGTAGATTTGAGAAGTACTTGCCCTGAAGGAAAGTAGGAAAAAACCTTAACGTCAGACCCTGCACTTGAATGTCAGCTCTTCAAAAAGTCCAAGATATCAAACAACCCCATGAACTCAGATACTGCAGCGCCCAGAGACGTGTTTTACTGTATTTTTTCCCCTTGATACCGTTTTATGTTCAACCCACAGTCACTGTCACTGTCATACACTATGTGACGGTGTAAAAATGAGGTATACAGCTCATCACTCTGTGTGTGTTTCAGTGGGTTCACTGTGTGCAGATGTTGAACAAGTTGGTGATATTTAAAAGATACTGATGAGCTCAGTCAGGACGGTTTTGCTCTTTGCTCACAGCAGCAGTTTTGGAGCAGCTGGAGCTTTGGGCTGACACGACACTGACAGCAATGCAAAGAGACACATTTGGAGGAATTTTAGGGCTGCTGGCAAGTGTAAATTATCACCCGCTGCTAGACGCCGTAGCTGCAGGATTATGCAACTGTGCATCTGTAAACGAAAATTCCCAGTGATGCCTCAGGACGGAAAGGCATTTTTTTCAAAAACAGAGAGGGAGAGAGCAGAAAGACAAGCAGAGCGGGTAAAGAAGAGAGACAGAGCAATCACAAAGAAAGATGCTAAACTTTGATGTTGATGCTTCGGCTACATTTTTCCAAAACTTTCTTGCCAACAAAGCACGTTGGATTGAAAGCGAGTTGAAAGAGAAGCAGAAACAAGAAGCGAACTTTCTGCATCTTGAGCTGTTCTGCCTGTTCTGGCTGTAGGTTCTCTGTGAATGTGATGAGCTGATGTGAATGCAGGATCACAGATTTCTTTCATCCATTTTTA
Organism: Naso thynnoides; assembly: GCA_029783665.1. Taxonomy (NCBI): domain Eukaryota; kingdom Metazoa; phylum Chordata; class Actinopteri; order Acanthuriformes; family Acanthuridae; genus Naso; species Naso thynnoides. The sequence continues at coordinate 1,504,897 of JAQLOL010000012.1, forward strand.
GCCACGCCGGCGGCGCGGCTCTAGGGATGGTGATGTCTGTCCGTCTGTCTGACGTTCAGTCCGCATAGGTTCAGACTGAAAAAGGCCGATGGCAACAATGACTTATATCAGTGATTTATTCCAACCGTTTTCATAAGCAAGTTCAGTTTTCATGTAACCTGAGCGACACGTGACAAAAATGTGAAAAAATCTTGAAATATCACAAAGTGATTAATATGAATGGCAGAGGTGGAAAAGTGACAAAAGTGCATTAGCAAGGAAATTATGACATACACGTAGCATGTGACTGAAACACTGAAGCTTCGGCTCCACTGAAGAGACGAAAAAGAGCAAGTCAGCAAATGTTGATATGCTAACAGGTTAAACTTATATTTCTGTCACACTGAACTGGGGGAACATACGCAGTCTTGCACCCAAAAGTCATACCTGAGTAAAAGTAAAGATACCTGCGTGGAAAATGACTTTGTTACAAGTGAAACTCTCCCACAAGAATATAACTTGTGTTGAAGTGCTGATGTAGCTGGTATTTATTGTACTTAAGTATTAAAGGTAGCGTTAATGTAAGTGTACTTAAATATCGAAAGTGAAAGTACAATTTTTTTAAAAATTGTTCATTCTTTGTTTATGTAGCCTCTGGTGTTTGTGAGGACAGAATATCTTACTCATAAAACAAAATCCAAATGAAGTGATGATAAAAAAGTGGTTTCAGAAAGTTTTCTAAACTTTCCAAACTCCTCTGGGCCTGATTTGAACACAACAGGCAAAAGTTTAGCTCAAGCTGAATCTGCAACTGAGCGACTGCTTCGATGTCAGAACAACAAAATGATTTAAAACCAAACAGAAAACATGACGACAGCAGAATCCAAAGTAAAAATCAAGTCATTACTGTTAACGCAGCTCAAGAGCAGCTGTTCGCACTCGCACATAACATGATTAACCAATGATCCAACTTCTTCCAGTCTGTGATCAAACATTACTGGCTAGTGAAACAAAACAAAACAAAACAAATATTAGTTAGCAGCCTCCCAATGTTCTTCTGGTTCTTTTAGTAACTAGTAATTAAGATGCTTTCGGGAAATGTAGTGAAGCCAAAGTATCCATTTTCTTGAAAAATGTAAAGTAAAAGGGAAAGTCTACAGAAATAAAAATAATAAAGTACAGACATCCCAAAAAAAAAACTTAAATACAGTAATAAGGTATTTCTACTTTGTTACCATGCAGCACTGACCATACGTCCCGATCTGACCTGGACTGCCCCGTTTTTTAGCTCTGTGTCCCAACAAAAATCCGTGGAACACTAATATGTCCCAGTTTTAACCAAGGGGATTATAAAAACAATGCCAGGCTCACAACACTGATTTGTCTGTGCATGTGCCAATCAGTGTTCGGAGGCATTTTCTGTAGCATTACAAACGTGACCGAGCCTGTGGACGGCGCCTTCCTGCACGTTCATGTTTGATTCATTCAGTCATGCACCGCTGCTGTACTGGCTGTCATTTATCACTTTAATCTAATAAAGTAATACCTTCATGTATGTGCTAATGTATTAACATTAATATTGGTAACATTTTGATTCAGGCGATTAATCATGATGTCGGTTATGCCTGATTATTATCTGGACATAGTTAGTGTTTATTTTTATGCTTCTCATTTCCTCTCTTGTGTGAACCTTTGGTGTGTCTCCTCTTTCATCCCCGTGTTGATTTGTAGCTTTTCTAAATGCCAGAACTCCTTTTTCCAAATTCTGAGTCCAGCTACTCAGGTGTGAATATTTTCTGCTTTCTTTAGTCTGACAGTAAAGTAAACTGTTGGACTATTGTAGGCACAAAACAAGACATTTTAGGACGTTATCTTGGGCTTTTCTTTTTTCACTGTTTTACAGAGAAAATAATCAACAGATTTATTGACGATGAAAGTAATTATTTGCGGCCCTTAATTTGGAAATGTTTTTGTTTTTTGATGAATGTTTGAGCTCACAGTACAGAATGAAGTATGAGGCGCTGTCCGTGGTGCTGAAAGGTGCACCGATGAAAACTCCAGTTTCACCATCAGCTCATAAATGTGAGTTTGCGGTAAATTAAAGTGTGTTTGGTGTTTGTCTTCTTACGCTGGACACGTAACTCACTAACACCCAGCACAGTCTGGATTTGTCCTCAGTGGGAAAGGGCGGCGGTGACGCTCATTCCCAGGTCAAAAGAGTCTGGAGTGACTGGATGACGCCCGAGTGGACTTGCTAGTTTTTAATCCTTTTCGTAACGATGGCATTATAACGCTGCTGCTTTATCAACAGTATCTATCATGGAGGCAAAGATGGCTTACTGGAACATGTCAGTCACAAATTTAGACCGTCTACATTTAAACAGCCCTCGGATATCGTTCAGTCAGCGATGCGTTTGATGTAGAAGGGATTCTTCTACATATAAAGAGTAAAAGTCAGTGTGCGATTTGTGAAAAAAACAGGGATGGGGGTGGAGGCATTTTCCAAAAAAAAGAGTAATATTAAAATTATGCAACAATACTTATATTCTCACATCCAACAGTAATTATTCTCCAACATGCATCATGTCCACATTGTGATTAAAGAAATTCAAATTTAATCATCGTGGTCCAGAGGTGAGGTGGACCTAAAGCACCCGATGATGCTGGCTGCCGGCTGTCGTCATTATTTGTCCCGCCATCAAGGCTACTTGTGACTTTTTCTGTTCAGTTTTCACGACAAAAAATGACGAAATGCTCTGCTGTGTCATACTGACAGTCACTTTACATCACTGCTAACAAGTTATTGTTTAACGGCAGCTAACTTGACACTAGCAGTTATGGAACTAGATTTTGTGCGTCATTCCAAACGTGAAGCGTCGTCTTCATCGCTACTGAGACATAATATGAGAGAGTGTGTGGTTCAGATACATGATGTCCTTTTAAAATAGCTTGTGTTATTGATCAACTTGCACCAACAACAATATGAGATGAATTTAATAAAGTCTGACCAGGAGTGGGGATAAGACGTATCCCCAGCAGGGATAAAAAACTGAACGACCACTGGGAGGCCGGTTACCTTTCACCCCGGGTGAAAGTTTAACCGCCTCACAGAGCTGCGGCATCATGGCAGACTCTCTGTTTCCTGTCATCTCCTTTCCTCTCATTATTCGGCCCAATTTCCTTGATTTTATTAGTGAACTGCTGTGATTCAGCAGAAAGCTTTCAGGAGGCGTCTCTCTGCTTTCGAGTCAGACGCTCGTTCATTCCAACTCGCCTGTTGTCTCCATTTGATCCCGTTTGTTTTCATTCCCAGCAGAACACTTTGTCATTTAAATGCATTGAGTGCGTGTGGCTGCTGTCTCTGCATGCGCAGCTGAGGCACTACACGTGTGTGTGTGTATGTGTGTGTGTGTGTGTGTGTGTGTGTGTGTGAGACAGTTCGCCATCTGTGTGTTTTGGCCACAGGTCATTTGGCCAGCCTCACTGCCGTAACGTTCCACACCATTTACTCAAATCAGACAACTGCTACCTAGCTGTCTGCCTGGCGCGCACACACACACACACACACACACACACACACGGCTTAAGGGTGGGAAGTTGGATTTATAAATACATTTCAATAAGGGATTAACATGTAGACAGATTTGAAATGCAGCAAAAAATTTAAACTCCTGGCTTCTTCTCACTCGTGTCGACCGTCAGCAAACAGACGTCACGTCCATAAACAGAGAGGGCACCGAATGACTGAATACATTTTGGTTTAACACCCATCAAATGCGCAAACAGGCACTTTTCCAAAAATGGCTGTTAAAGATTTTGAGACATTATAGTTTCCGACTGCGATTAAAAACTTTGTTGCTTGAGTTCTGTTCTCTGGACAGTTCAGCTGCTTTATGTAACTCACATGGAGCTGTTGACATAAAGATTCACTGCACGACGCCGCAGCAAAGAGGCCGTCAGGAAAGTCAAATAAAAAGGCTTATATTTGCTTAACTCTGAGAGTCAGTGTGGCTCTTCAAGATTAGCTGAGACAGCACAGACTCTGTCCAAACACACTAACGCTCCTTAAAATGAATTCCCTCTGACTCAACAGCAACCTCTTTACATTTCAAGTCATGTTTTACATCTGCAGTCACTCTGAATTTCCTCACATGGCCATTCAAAGCAATCATGAGAAAGAACAGAAATGTCCCCAGAAAGGATGAAAAGAACATTCTAATTCTATTTCCCATGATGCCTTTGGGCTCCTGGAGATCCAGAACCTCTTTAACTGCTGAAATAACAAACTTAACGTTCTTTATCATCTGGATAATGTTTTTAAACCTAATTTTAAAAATTATGTGACTTCTGTTTGGGAGGGGCTGTAAACTTTGGATGAATACTGTACAATGAATTTATGTAATTGTGACAGTGTTTGTCACTCAGCACCATCTTTACAAAAATCAATCTGTTTTCGTTGTTGGAGTTGTAGAAGTTTTGTTTATATGAGGTCAAACAGGGAAACACGATTACCAAAATAAATGTTGACATTTTACCACAGATATTACATCTCAGTATCATTTCAGTGTCCCAGAGCGCAGTGTGACGTTTCCAAATTGCTTCTTTTGTCCAAACAGCAGCCCAAAACACAAAAAACCCTCATTTTTATCATTAATGATACAAAAAAGCAGCAAATTTTCACATTAAAGAGGCTACACCAGCAATTCTTTTTACTTTTTTATTTTAAAAATGACTAAAACTAAACTAAAAATTGTATCAAAGTGGTTGGTGATTAATATTCTATCAATTGATTATTTGATTAATTGATTAATCATTGTAGCTCTGGTGTTAACATTTCTCTCTGCTGCTGCATCATGTTTTATCCACAGCAAATGCAGGCATAAAATATAAAGCTTAAAATTATGTAATATTTATTTCTTATGCAAAAGAAGAAAAATGCTTGAATTTATGTTATCTAAAACATGTCATTCTTATTTATGACAATGGCTTTTAAACAAAACAAGTAAGATTCATCGTACTTCAAACTGAATGAAGCTCTCCCTGAGACAATCATAACAAAATCCACAACCAGGCCAAATTTGGCCTGTTTCACAAGTGACAAAGTCCGTAAACGTGACATCTGTCCACAGGGAACATGGGGAACATGGCGTCGACTCGGGCGTTTAATCAAGTAAACAGCAGCCTGTTATTTTATCACATATTATATCGGTTGATACTGGAGTGTTGAGCAATAATTTCAAAGCTAATATTGGCCGATACAAGTAACATCCTCATAGTATAATGCATCCCTAAAACAAAGTTAGGTACCACTTAATTTAAAGCATCCATCTATAATGCACTATAAACATACTTATAATGCTTTATAATGCACCTATAGTGCTGTATTATCATATTTATAGGCAAGGTTAGGGTTAACCTTAACCATAATCCCAGCCCCTAATGCAAGTGTGGTCATAATAACGTTATAATGTGTTATACATGTTCATAATGTGTTATTCATGTTCGTAATGTGTTATAATGTGTTATACATGTTCATAATGCATTGTAATGTGTTCTACATATTCATAATGCGTTATAATGTGTTATTAATGTTCATAATGCCTTTATAACGTGTTATTCATGTTCATAATGCGTTGTAATGTGTTATTGATGTTCATAAGGTGTTATACATGTTCATAATGCGTTATAATGCGTTATACATATTCATAATGTGTTATAATGTGTTATTGATGTTCATAATGCATTATAATGTGTTATTCATGTTCATAATGTGTTATACATGTTCATATTGCGTTGTAATGTGTTATACATATTCATAATGTGTTATAATGTGTTATTGATGTTCATAATGAATTATAATGTGTTATTTATGTTCATAATGTGTTATAATGCATTATAGAGACAGGTTTCAAAGAAAGTCTTACCCAAAGTGAAAAATGGCACCAGTGAAGAGGCAAAGCAGAGAGGTCACACTTTACTTTGATAGTCCGTTTTCTGTAACTTTACAAGTTATCAGAAGATATTCAGTCACATGTCAACAGTGTGTCAGTTAATATTCAACAGAAGTGTCTGTTGACTGTCAGTGTGTTTTGTTGCAACAGGTTATTAACCAATATTCAACTAACTGTCTGTACAGTGAGTCCACTATCAACTTTTGTCAGTTGAAAGTCAACATTGTGATGTCAACGTATGATCAAGAGCAAGATAGAAATCTACAGCTGACTATCAACAGACTGTTAGTAGACATTTGTCATTAAGCATTTGTAGAAATGTGTTATGACCATCCAATTAATGTGAAAAACAGCCGAGAGCAGTAGAAAGTCTTTGACCTTTTAACAGAACATATTCACATAGTAATTATATGTGACATACATATTAACCATTTTTATAAAATGAAATGTTTCTGTTTAGGCACTACTTGGTTTGGACTAATTGGCTAGGGTTAGGGAAATACATCTTGGGGGCGTGTCTTTAGTTTGTGGTAACCTGTTGTCTGACTCTTTAGTTGGACCCTTCTCAAATCTGTAGATCCTTTGAAATTAACCTTACAGTCAACTGGCAGTTAGTCTAATGCATGTCACTTGTCTGTTGAAAGAGCGTTATTGAATATTAACCTACACACTGTTGATATACAACCAAGTGTCAGCAGACGGACTATCAAAATAAAGTGTTGCCAGCAGAAAATAAGGAAGAGCTGCGCTGAATGTGTGTAATAATGGAAACTACAGCGACAGGCTCAGGGAGCTTTCCCTCTCTGTTTCCGTCCTTTTTCGTGCGCTGGTTTGCTTACCTGAGCAGCCAATCAGAGTGATTTTTCCCGTGGGTGAGTCGCTGCCAATTCTACACAATGAATCAGCCAAAAAGCCATTCTTAACCTGCCTTAAAACCACCTTAACAGAGAATTCATAAAGGCAAGGCAAGACAACATACAAGAGAAAACATTCGGCAGAGTGGAGATACTGCAAGACAGCTTTCTGAGACGGCTGGGAAAACACTAAACTTTGATAGCTAACCTGAAATCAGAGGAAAATTTTTTTAATGGTCTTGTCCTTGACTGGGTCTTGGCACAATGTGGTCTCAGTCAATTCGTGGTTTCAGTTAGTGTGGTCTTGACTACAACACTGACGCTGCTGTTCTCACCAAACCGACTCTCTCTGACAGCCCGGACAAGTCCCGCCCCCAACCGTCGGCCTGCTGTATGCGAGCCTTATGGCACGGAAAGCACTTCATAGGGATCGTAAAGGATCATGTCTTGTTGCCACAAAGTGCAAAAATGTCTTGAACAGTGTCATATACATGCAATCTGAACTGTGCTGCTCACAAGCATTTGATATGATTCGTAATAATCAAGTTCAATTTGAACATATCAGCAGTTTGCAGACACACGTGATGCCAACATTTTATTCTGGTGAGCTACAGAGTGAGACCGACCCCTCCAAGGTCACTGCATTTATTTCTCTCAATCGTTTTTAACAGAAAATATACAAATTTCTTACACACGCACAATACACATAAAACATAAAATATCTCCTCCTTTGGTATAATAACATTGTTTTACTATTATTTCCATATTTTTTTCACATGTGCAAGTTCACCTTGTGTCAACCAGAGGATAAACACTTTTAAACTTTTCTTGGATTTTATTGAGGTTATAAGAACAGAGGAAATATTTACAGAGCAGTTTAATATTTGCAGTTGTTATTCCTGTCGGAGTCTGTGGCAAACAAACTGATAACGTGAACCCAAATAATTGTCAGTGAAGTACAAGATAAAAGCCATCACTGAAGAGTGGCTGCAGGCAACACTGAAACAAGCCACTTTTCCACTGAACTTCTCATCTAGACTCAATCTGCATCATCTGGTCATTTAAATCGTGTTTTATATTCACAACCAAAACAAGAAGAAATCTGTTCCCAGCACGACACCGAGCCCGACTGCTCGTAAACCACAGAAAGTGCCATAAACGATTCTAATTCTTTGCCAGATGGACTTTTTTACTCGCATCAGGAAGCTGTCGGGCGCTCATGTGTGAATGTTGGATTATGGGAACTGTGTAATGTGCAGATATTTATTTCCATAATGTATTTTCCTGGTCATGAACAAAGCATTTGCCCCCCGTCGAGAGACAGATTGTGTGAAATGAACTCAGTCACTCGCTTTGCTGTTTTATCCCTATCTCGCTCTCTTTTCCTGCCCCTCCTCTCTCCTCTCTGCCTCTGCCAATCACTCCATCTGTCCTCCATCCTTCCCTCCCTCCTCGTCCACCTCTCTCGGATTCTCTGGCACGGTCAGAGAGTGACACCAAAGGTTTAAAAGGGTTTTTTTTAAAGCTGAACATACACAAACCGACAGCTGCAAAATGTGAGCATCACACCTGAAGTAATGACCAACACCAAATGTTAATCTATTAAATTTTCTTAAAAACTAAGGTTTGGATTTGATAAATTGTCATAGAAAATAAAGAAGTAACTTTTGATCATGTTTTGATGATAAGTGAAAACAGTAAAGATCACTGGGTTGCAGTCAGTTAGTGGTAGTGTCATTTTGTATGTCCTGTTGTGTTACTCAGGCAAACAAAAATATGATTATTGTGGCGCAGTGTTGGACACAACAATCAATTTTACCCTAAAGTCCCCACAAAATGTTAAATACATTTGCCCAGCTTTAATCCTGTGTCTATGTGTCAGTTGTTCATGTGTCTCATTCTATATTACTGCATATTTATTTGAAAAAATTGTATCTGAGTATTTTGACATCAAAATCTGGTCTTTTCTCTGATTGGAAATCGTTTTTAATTTCGTGATGACTCATCCTGCACTTGGGGGTGTTTCTTATTTTGTCCAATGAATATGCTCTCTCATTTTTTTTTTTTAATAATACAGACACAATCACTTGTAGAAGTCCTAGACATGTTAAAAAACCTAACGACATGTCTGTGTTCATAAAATAAATGGAGGTCTGTCAACGTGTCGCACAGCTCAGTGAATAAACACGCAGCCTCAGTTAGCGTTAGCTTAGCTAGTATCGTAAGGAGGAAATGGAGTTTTCTATCATTAACTACAGCTGATGAGCTACTGTGAACGTCAGTCAATATCTGCAACAAGTTCCTACCTAGATGCCCGTTTTTGCTGGAAACACGTCAATATGCGGAACCAAATTACGCTCTAACTTCTGTTTCATGGAGTCTTTGAAACTGAGCTACACTGTATTAGCTTGCAACCGCATAATACTCTAGTTTGGACAGTTAGCTTTGCTCAGTGAACTGTCTGTCAGTTGATTGGTCAGTTCGGCGCTGGATGGTTTTTAATAACATTGTGTTCAGACATTCATGGTCCCCAGAGGATCAATGCTGACGATTTTGGCGACCATCTGACTTTGGGTTTGTGCCACCACAGCCTGACATCACAACGAACGTAATACACACGTCAGTTCACTGTGTGTCGGTGTCATGTTTTGTCCCAACCATGTGTAAACACAATAGGGGTGTAAGAAATCATAGATACATATCAATATTACTATATTATAGTTTGTGATATGGAATCAATTCTCAAAAACGATTTTAAATTAATAGTTTACATGCAAAGATTTGTGGCTGAGGTTCATTTTGTCTGTTAAAACCCCGACGCTTTTGCACAAAATTTATTGCTGCTATTCTGATAAAATACAAAAACTTTTTTCACTTAGATTTTATGGATGTCAATACACAGCCTTAAAAAAACAAAAATAGATGTGAACTATTGGTTTAGACTTTCCAAATAAAACTTGTTGAGAGACATTTCAGGTGATGGTGCTGGTTTGGTAAGGTTAAAGA
>JAQLOL010000012.1:1544531-1558034 GCA_029783665.1 Naso thynnoides
TTCCATACTGAAAGGCTGTAAGGACTAATTTTATATATATATATATAATGATCTAGTTCCAACTTTTCAGCAGAGCGACAGCAGTATTTTACACTTTTCACAGATAGATCTTTCTGTGAGGTTTAAAATTTAATGCAAATATGGACAATTACAATATAAATGAGCTTTCAGTTTAAATTTGCAGTTTTTCAAGTCAAGAAGGTTCCAGTGAAAGTGAACACCAATGACTGCTTATCAGTCATTACGTAAATTCGTTGATCTCATATATTTTAATTTGTCCAAAACAACATTGTTGGTTCCACAAACTGTCTTATCATAAATTATTAAAAGGACAGATTTACAAATTTTCTAATCTGTGTTAAAACCGTCGTCATACTGTCATCATCCCTCCTGTTCATAGTGGACATAAAAAGTTTCTGTCCTAATGTGCTTCCAGTAAGAAACAAGTGATTGAACCCTCAAACTGTCTGTTGAATGGAAGTGATGTTCTTTTAAAACGTGGGTGGTGAAAGTGAAGGGAATTGCTTGTCCCACCCACATTCCACCTCTGAGGGCCCTTGAGCAGGCCCCTAACCCCAATCACTTCTGTTGAGTTGCTCAGTGGCCACAGATAAGCCTGTTGCTGTACTGGGAGCTTCCAGGTGTGTATGTGTAACTGTGAGTGAGACCAGGGTGTCCCTGAAAAAGAGAGTATGCTCTCAGCGGAACCCTCCCTGAATAAATACAAGTTTAAAAAAGAAAGAAAGAAAGAAAAACAGCTGGAAAGATGCAGCAGCAGAAACCAGGTGAATATCAGTGTGAGTCCTCACAGAGGTATGAAAATGTGGACATATCCTTTGAGAAACCCTAAAAATAAAATGAGCTTAATCATGCCTTCTGTTAAAGTTGATACTTAGCTACTGTTACACTGCTAAGCTGCAACCAAGAACAAGAGACACCTGAAAACATAATTTTTTTCAGCTGACTGAAACTCATTTCCTATAAAAACTCTCCACAGGTTGGTTTAAAATTTTGAATCTGTTCATACTTGCTGCTCTGCTTGAATATAACTGGCTCTTTGGCTCCACCCAACAAACCAAATCTTGTATTTTCTTTCAGAAATGTTCTTTCCATCTAAAATCAGAACAAACCATCCCTGGCAAATGTCACTGTGAGTTCAGAGCGTGCCCTCATGTGGCTGAGTCTGCCTTTAACTTGCCTGTTGTTGCCTTTGGTTTCTAACTTTCTCTTTTCTTAAAAAAAAACATATGTAGGTGAACAAAAACATATCAGAGGTAGTCCTGGCAGACTTTTTAAAGTTACACAATGTACTAAAGTTCTTTGGATAATATCACAACTACTACTGCGACTACTTCAAGGGAGATTTTATCAGATAAAGCTTTAAAAGAGATTCAATTCAGTTTGTTTTTCTTATAAAGAAAAAATTTTCTGTAAATAATGTTTAATTTTTGTTCAGTTTTGGGTTTTTTGACTAAATGGGTTGATTATAAAATCAAAACAAAAAAAATCTGACGTGGCTCACTTCTTTACATGCTGACGATGCACCGTTTTGTTTGTGGATTTTTTTATTTTTATTTTTTATGGTCACCATGTCAACTTTTACAGTCAGATAACAAATATCAGCCTGTGTAAATAAAGTTTTGTATTTTTATTTCTTTCTCTTATTTAAGATAAAGATCATCATACTTTGCACATGATACCATTTTTATGACAATGCTTATGTTGGATAGGCATGTTTACGTTAATGACTTGAGAAAATTCTTCTGCAATTCTGCTTTTATTTCTAATAAGTTAAAGTTTGATTATTTAAAAAAAAAAAACATGACTGGAACAGAGAAGTTTTCTTTCTATGTTTGGTTTGTTTTACTGTCCCACGCCAATTATATACCAATAACACCATATTCTGTTAACAATGAAATGTCAATAAAAGTGAAAACTACATTGTCTTAGATGCATTTTTCATTCTGGTTTCATCTGAACTTTAATACATATTTTAATGAAGTTAAAGCACATTCAAACTTTTCCTGTCATCCTTTTAAGTGCCCATTTCACACTAATTAGCCTTCAGCAGCTCAGATTCTGTATGAAGCTCTGCAAGTTCATTAAAGGAGAGCTATAATACTCATATTTGGGTCTTTCATTTTGAATATGGACTCCCATTGAGCAGCTAAACACAACTGACCGCACACTTAAGTTCAAAGATCTTTTGAAAAAATTGTGACTCTCGCTCTCTCTTTTCCTTTTATTTTCTGCATTCTCTCAAAATGGTCTGTGTTGGTTCCTCCTCCCCCTTTCCCTCATGCACACCTCCGCACTTGGCTGTACTCACAGGACACTGATAAAACGTTACTTACAGCTTGCACTTCTAACTCTTTTACGCGACAAAGCAATATGCAGTCCTTTAGCAGTTTAGCTGTTAATCCAGCTCATTAGCTCATGTTGAGGAAGTAAATAAATCCACACAGAATAAATCCACAAGAAACAGGAACACTCTCAATCTCTGTCTGATGCCTGCCTCAAAAAAATGCCACTTTATTGAAGCCGTCTCGAATTAAGTGCTGATAGTAATCCCTGACACAGAGAGAAGAGCACAATGGTGTCTGAGCTGAGTCGGAGAGGGGACAGGCATGCCACTGTGCACATGAGCTGACATGCCCATAAAAAGAAGTCCACTACCATTAAAGTGAACGTGAAATATGGAGTAACAGGAATGTATTTTTTGCTTGATTTTTGCCTAATATGGACCCAAATTCAAACTTTATATTTTTATAATATTGTTGGAAAACCAAAAAGTAATTCACTCTTCCACCAATAGGGTGCAGCCATCTTCACACAAGCCAGGCAGTGACGTCAGTAGAGTGGTTCTGCTTGCAGGGAACTTACTGTCAATGGGGGTACATATGCTGCAACGCCGGTTCCCAGCTGTTTTGACAGACGGATTTGAGTTTTGGATTACTCATATGGACATGCAAACACGAAAGAGGAATTATCACGAAGGTAGTGAGAAGTAAACGTGGTAAAAAGTTTCTCTTTCCAAGAGAAGACCAACTTTGACATCTATAGAAGCCAATCAGTGTTGTGAACCGACACTTTGGTGGAGTCAGTAGGTGAGTGCGTTTAACTTGTCTCCATCAAGGTATTGGTTCACAACACTGATTTGTAACGTTAGCAGTTATAATATAACGTTACTATAATGTCAGCAGCTAATGTAGCTTACATTAGCCTAACCAAGCTGTAGTTTTGGGTTGGTAAACATGTCCATCCATTTGTCAGTGAACAAAACAGTCTTTTTATTCCTAATGTAAGGATACCACCAAGATCTTGCTGCTTCCAAAGTAATGTAGTAACGTAGTAACGTTAACGTTATTTTGGAAACAAAGAGCTCCTTCCTCAGTAAGAGACGATAGTTTGTCTCGCCTTGGGAAAAATAACTTAATACCAAGTGTACTTCTCACTGCCTTCGTAATGGTTCCTCTCTTGTGTTTTCATTTTCCTATGAGTAATCCCAAACTCCAATTCTTCCATCAAAACAGCTAGGAAAGTTCACCCACACAGGCGATGCAATGTATGTCCTCCCCACAAGCAGCACCAGAACCACTCCACTGACTTTACTGCTCAGCTTGACTGAAGATGGCTGTGCCCTATTGGCAAAAGAGGGAACTACTTTCTGGTTTTCCAGCAATATTATAAAAATATAAAGTTTAAATTCAGTGCTCTATCTCACCTTAGGTTAAAATCAAACAAACTTCATTCGAACTGTTTCATATTTCATTTCCACTTTGACATTACTGTAAAAACACTGTTTAAAAAAAAATACTGTAAAGACAGCATGGAGAGCCGACTGAAACAGCCTGCAGGGCTCACTTCCAAATGAGCGAACCTCATTAGGTGACACTTTGGTGTCGTTTAACATGAGTATCTGACAGTGTAACAACATTTATAGGTCAGAAAAGACAGAAAAGCAACAACAAAATAGCTCTGTTCTAACAGTGTTGGAAGTTTGTGCAATGATGTGCCATATAAATCTACCAGATGTGCATAATAAATCTGCCTTGTGGTATTTTCTGAAATGCCCCCTTAGGGACATTCATCCATCTCCTCGGGCGATCTGCAATATGTTCAACCACCTGCCTGAGGACAATGGCACTAAACAGATGCCTTCCAACACCGACTCAGTTTCATGGCAGTTTAATGTGTAGTGTAGTTGTCATGGAAAACTATTATTTTCTCTGTTTTTCTAAATCGATCATTGTCTCAGCTTTCACCTTTCTCTTTCATGCTTGGTGGTTGCAATGTTCTACATACACCATTTAGTAACATTAAAGTCACCCTGTGGCGCTGTTATTACTGCTTGCAGAGTGACAGATATAAGAATCTGACCAGACATTAACCAGGGTGGTTGGCACAAAAAATGTTGATTCTGTGAAACACATTAACATAAAATTTGTTCTTTTCCTGTAAATGGATAGTCAACTAGGAGGTATGCGTTAAACGGTTTTGAGGCAAGACGTTGAGGCGAAGAACCATTCGACATGAAACGAAGGGTGGTTTGCCTCCGCAGAGTGTCTCAAAACCAGCAGTTCAAGAAAAATTATTGATGTGAGAAATATTTGCATGAAAAAAACACACCTGGTGTGTAAAAGCCATAACATGTCAATGTTTGAACGACAAATAGAAACATGACGCGTCAGGTGAAAGCTGACGTCGGCAACATCAGGAAATCAAGCTAGCTGTAGCATGAGACTCCTAAGGAGGAAACTCCGCTGCACCCTCCCCTCCCTGTTTTTGCTCTGGCTCGCATTTTATTTTATTTGTCGTCACTCTCTCTTTTAAGTCCAGTTTGCACCAAAGATTCACGACGAGACCAAACGGTTGCAGCGGTGTAAACTGGTCCATCTCAACTCGACTCAAGTCGGCTGATGCTGTCACCTGCAAGTTACCAGAGGCCAGTTTTACAATTTATTCAATATGCTGAAAGATTATTATCGGATTTTGCCCAATGGCACCAAAAATCTCTAAATGAATTCTCCTGGAGGTGAAAGGAGATGGTTGCAAATTAACCACTGGGCGACACCTGTGAAACATCTGACAACCAGGAGAGCTGTGTTCGATGCCTGATGATTTTATACCATTTTCTCCAAATTTCATCACAGCATCATTAAGAAAATAATAATATGACCACATTCAGTTTGGGTGCGTTTGAAAAAAGAGGTATTGCAAATGTCAGTTTTACACAAGATTATATTTAATTGAAGTTAATACTGAATATAAGAGCTCAAATGGTGCACATGACCTTTAGTTCTCCTCTAGCATGTCTTCTTAACAGTTTAGGAACAGAACACAGAATAATTCATTTTCATTCATCGAGCTGTGAAATCAAAGACGCCCCCACTCAACATGAAACTCCTCTCAAGAGCAGCAGTGGAACACTGCAGCAAGCATGTGGGACTTTAGTAACGGCTCCATTCTGGATTTTCCGGTGGGCCCCTGAATGCAACGTTCAGTTCAAACACAACATTGTCCTTCTTCTCTCACAGTCTTCAGTTTCATCATCTGGTTGCATCAGGACCAGTTCAGTACCAGTTGGTGCACGAGATCATGAAACACATGTTGTCCACCTTCCTGTTTCCCATCTTGCACTGGGGCAGTTCGCCGGGTGTGTCTGTGGGAGTAAAAACAGCAATCTGCATACAGTTTTGACATCTTATTATTTGTGACATTTACTTCTCGAGTGATAAAGACTTGAATACCTGAAACCAAACTCCATCCTCAAAAAGTCACTTTTTTCGGAAATAAGAGGGTGAGTGGTTTGCATTAATATTTAAGAATCACTGCACACTTGCACATGACTGCTGGTGTTGACACTGACATTATTCCAGCATGAGAAGCGCACACGTTTTTTAAGTCATAAAAACAAAATAAATGCACACTCAGAGTCAGTGAAGTTTAATGTTTAACGCTGTCATGGAGCAAAAAAAGTACAATATTTCCTTCGGTAATGTAGTGGACAGGGGATCCAAAGTAGGAAAAGTAAAATCATTTATTGTAGTTTATTGGTACGAGTAAATGTACTCAGCTACTTTGCTGAAAACAAGTGTTACCTTCAGAAGCAGCAGATCTTGACTTGTCAGAATTTTCGGATTCTTCTTTTTTTGGGGTCTCGTCTTGCTTCTTCTCCCCATCGTGACTCTGTTCTCCTCCCATCATGTGACTGGCACCAACACAGCAGGTCACACCTGAGCAACAACACACAGGTGTTCATACAAACTCTAAACATTTGTAATGGTTCAATAGACGACCATTCAATACCCTAACTCAGTTCCGCCTACTGTCAGTCATCTGTGGTCAGAAAAAATTCTTGTATTTTCTGTTTATTTCATTTAATGTGATTTTTTTTCAGTCACATTTGTCCCAGTAAGGAACAGAGATGTGAGTGACTGTGGACTTCTGCATTAAAGCCACTGAAGAGATTTCTGAGTTTGTGTTGATTCTAGCAGCGACTGGACAAAAACGGTATGACGACCACTGCCTGGTGTCGTACAGCCCTGGATCCGGCCATCACTTACCGCGCGCATCTGTTAAGGAAGAGAGTGAGAGCAGGACGCAACCCTTTTGTGACACACCCCGCTCAACTGTACGTTTTTGTTTGTTTGTTTTTTTCAGACAGCTGTTTGCATTATGCATAGTGATGAAGTAACGTATGTAATTTTGGTGTTGTAAGTTCTTCCTCTATGGTATCATCTGACTTCCGGTGCTTCTGGCCTGTGGCACGCAGTCAGAAAAGCGAGTTAGAAATAGCCAATTGGGCTTGGAAGCCGACGCTGCATTGCGTTGCATTATGGGGCATGTCGACCACATTGGCAGCTACAGTCATGTAAACAACATACACTATGCTGTTACCATGATCTTCATCATGGAAGTTATCATGGAAATCAAACGAGACAGAGAGAAGGGAATGTATACGGACAAGTTGGTAAAGGAAGGCAAGAACCAGTATTTTGGCAAGATGAGTCTGATAAATGATAAATCCCTGCTAACATTACCCCCACTAAACACTGCCAATGCCCTCAAACGTAACATCCTATGTACATTTGGACTACTTGTTACCACAATGCTGTTTTATGCGATCCAGATATTTTTATGTTTACTTTTGCAGCTCCAGTTGTGTTAACGTGAAGCCTTTCAATGTGACAATGTCGTGAATATTTGCACTTCATGCTGCTGCTCTGTCCTCAGTTTAAATTCATCAGCGATTAAAATGTGCGTTACTTTTTCTAATTCTTCATATCAGAGTGTTGTCTGTTTATTTGATATGTATTTAAGTAGGTGCGTTATAAAGGCAGAAGCTACTGATGGGTAGATTGGTGTTTATAAAGTAAGGCGGCAGGGCTAACGTTAGCTCGTTAAGGGTTTGACTGTAAACAAGGTGGTGTTTTGGTTAGAACATGGGAATAAATATGAAGTGATGCAACTCTTCTTTGAACTGAAGGGTAATCCAGCCAGATTTATTTTGTATTCAATATTGCCAGCAGTCTAGAATAACAAATAAATACTATTGAGTCACTGAAATCCTAACAGTTACAGCAGGCTAACTACAGGCTAACTACAGGCTAACTACTGTTAAAGTGACACGCATTCTGGGCTTTTTATAGGATCAGACAGCAGGAGAGTGGTAAAAAGTAAGGTAGTTACATAACATCTTCTCATAATTACCAATAACTGCTGATTGCACGATAGCTTACGTTAGGGCAAGTTCGAGCAAAAAATACCAAACAGCTAGCTTGGATTAAGTAATAGCTGCAGCCTGAAGGCCGGAGCCGTAGCAACCAGCATGGCGAATCTCAACATGACGACGACACGATTCAAAGCCCTATTTTCTCACTGGTAGTCTCGTTCAATTACGCAGATCTTCAGAGGGCATCAGTACTGAATAGTGACAGTTTCATAACCAGTTAAAAGTTGCTGCCAGTGACTTTGAATATAAAGCTACAGCTAGCAGCCAATTAGCTTAGCTTTGCACAGTGACTTGAAACAGTTGGAAACAGCTGGTCTGGCTCTGTTCAAAGGGAACCAAATCCAGCTGCCAACACCTCTGAAGCTCACCGACTCGCTCACATTCAAATGTTGAAATAGTGAAGAAGTTAGTGCGCGTGAAAACATATTCATAAGTGAAACTGGACAAAGGAAGATCTTGATGGAGAGAGTGAGAGTTGCAGACAGAGAGAGAGGCCCGGCAGATCACAGGCAGCGCCGGTTATCAGCTCGGACATCTCTAATCCCTCCACAATGATCCGGCCAGCACGCCAATCCACTCTAACACGACTCAATCAGACACGACTGATGGGATCATCTTACTCTGATTAACACACATCGCTGTGTGAGCTGTGAAAGCTTCCCTGGTGGTCTGTAATGCATGCTAGGAAATTACAGCAGGCTCTCAGGACAAATAGAAACAGCTTCCCAGCATCATCCAACAGGGCTGCAACCGATGACGCACATTCACAGTTAATGATCAGTCAGTTACACAATGTTTGAACGGGCCGCCTACAATTACTCTATAGAGTACTTTTTGGCTGGTCCTGGAAGGGACCTGCCGAACACATGGCTATGTCCGTGACTGACTGACTGACTGACTTAGCACAGTCGGTGAGCACAGTTGGAAGGCTGATTTTTAACATGAAACAGCGGTATTGTGTTTACTGATCTAATTAGGTCTGTTTATATCCGAGAGAAGACGATCTCTGTGGATCAGTTTTAGACAGTCACAAGCACAGCACATTAGCTCTGCAGCTAACAGCTCTTTATTCCCATCCAGTAATGATGATCACTGACCGTTTCAGTCCGCAGTTGTCCTGCAGCGCATGGCTAATTTGCATAAAAAGCACATGACTAATTTGCATATAAGTTACTAAACCTTTCTGAGCACAGAGTGTTCAATCAAATATATATCACAGTGTTTTCTGTTGATTTGGACTGCAATACTAATAAAATATAATAAAAATGCAATAATGATAAATATGTTTGCATAAAGCAAGTATATTTTTCCACTCTCATGTTGATAAGAGTATTGAAAACTTTAAAAATATCCTTTACAGGTACATTTAGAACTGACAATTTAAAAGGGTGCAAATAATTTGCTGTCAATCATGAGTTAGCTATGGAAATCATGCAGTTCATCATGATTAAATATTTTTAGCAATTGACAGCATTGCTTTATTTAAAAATAAACATTTGGAAAGAAAACCTCTGAACACACTCAGAGACATGGTGGTGTCTCGTAAGGACCCGACTAATGTGCCACAGGTCTTGGATTGGTTTCCTGAGTGTGTTCAGAGGCACAATACGATTAAAAAGGTTGCCCCCTGGTTAGCGTTATAGCTCCGGTAGCCAAGGGATAACTCCGGTTTGGTCACATCATTTTTAGTCGCGTTTTTTGCTACCCCCAACACCGGTTGACCCTCAGGAAAATGAGAAAAGAGTCAAAAATGGCCGGGGTTCTCCTTTAAGTGCAAAGAGGAGACAGGCAGAGCTCGCCCATTGCTAATTAGCTTAGCTCACATACTGGTAGTCAATGGGAAGTGCTAGCCGGCCTCCTACTGAAGTCATCAGATAAACTTTAGAAGAACTCTTAATGATTCGGCCTGCTTGTGGTGACTTGTTTATTTACATTGTTATTTTTAGACTTGAATTAGCAATTTATGTAATTTTAGAAGTGTAAGTAAACGGCAGAAGAAGAAGAAACACAAAAAGTACTACCTAATGTGTTAATCTGAGACTGAAAATGACATAACATGGCAAATAAACAAGTCACAACAAGCACACAGGACCGTTTAGAGTTGTTGGAACGTTCATCTAATGATTTTAGGCGGAAGCAGGCTAACACTTCCCATTGACTACCAGTATTTGAGCTAAGCTAATTAGCGGTGGGCGAGCTCTGCCCATCTTCATTGTTACTGGAAGCACAGTCAAAAGAACGGGATCTATCTTCTTGTCTGAAATTCAGGACGGAGGCAAAATGGAGCTGGAAAATGTTAAAAAGGAACAAACTTGATGCAGCAGACAAAGAAACTTGTGGGGTTTTTTTGCACGTGATGCTCAAACTAACCAGCAACACTTGAATCTTTAGCTTGTAGTTGTAGCTTTTTGTCTTACAGAACCAGGACTCTACTGTTCACTTCCCGTCATCATGTGACGTGATCTCTTCATGTTTTCTTGTAGGATAAAGACAGGCTGTGTTTACACTACAGATCATAAACAACTCATAACCTGAACTTTAACACGCGACCACTCCGAGACACACGGGCCTCGAGCCCGCACTCTGCCGAGACGTTTCTGTCGCTTTTCTGACATTAACAGGAACAAAATGCTGCTGAATAACTTCCCTCCCCTCAAACTGATTTTATTCACAGCACAGTGACAAATGGAGATTGTAGCCAGCGTGTCAGAACACCATTAGAAGTAATGGGTGGCAGTAAAACAGGCAGCATGCCTTTCAAAATAAGAAATTAACTGTCACATGAGTGTGCTCTGGCTGTGCGCGTCGGGCCAAACTGCAGAGCAATAACTGACACTAACGCCATCATTCTCACATAAAGGTGGATTATGGGCCTAACCTTTACTCCACACCTAAATATAACATCAGAGGGAGCTCCTGCTGGACGCACATTAAAATTTAAGCACCGCAGAGGGCAGATGCTGAACTCTACGAGATACAGAGAGAGAACTGGGGGGGGGGGAATAACGCTTTGGGATTACGCTGCACGAGCATTTCCCAGACAAGTGAGGGCTGCTTTTATTCTCCTCCATTCCAAATAAATCACATTTTATTTGACAGATCTATTAAAATGTTAAAAGCGAGCGGTCTAATAAGTAGATGTGCGAGTTGCACATGCCTCATTCATGAACTTAAGAGCCTCTCCATCAGCTCAGCGTCTCCTCCCCTCCCCAGCTGTCAGTCGGAGAGAAAGCAGGGCTAAATTTAGCTGCCGTCTCTTTCTCTCGGATGCCGTTTTGTTTGGACTCGTGCGCTTTCTTATCTCCTGCGCTGCCCTCTTTGCCTCGGTTTAAACCGAGTCCGTCCGTCCTCGCTCAGGACTCTCGGCCCAACACAAAACCTGCACGTGCGAGCCGCAGACTGCAGCTGCGGCGTCACTCACTCCCTCCTCTGGCAGATGTCTCTCTCCCTGTGTGACCTGACAGCCACTTCAAGGGTTGGTAGTTTGACTCCTACAGGGGAAAGGTCCTGCTGACTGTTTAAGTCTACAGGAAGTCGCAAGGTTCCAATAGATGCCGTTTTGTTTGTTTTTCTGTCCTTCAGTGAACAAAACGCTTGGCGCGAAGGAGCTGCTGGGAAACAATTACGACAAATAATCTCTCAGCGGCAGATTAATTACAGTCTGTCTGCATTATTGATTCGGGTGAGGTGCAGCGAGTTTGCATCAGCTTTATTCTTCCTCCGCTTTGAGGAGCGGATAACACTCATGCAGGACTGATTGTGTCACACATTTGCAGGGGCTTGCCTGCATGTGAAGTGTTTGTTGCTCCCCACGGCGGCTTTTGTGAATGTGCGCCTGGTTGTCTTAATATTTATCCATCCTTGATGTTTGTGCTTTGAGCTGTGTGTCTGTTTCTGTCATGATGTGAACCTGCAGTCAGCTCCCTCGTGTGTGTTCACATAAGGAACATAAGGTCAGATAAAGCTGACGAGGCACAAAACACTTTATTCAGCTGAACTAATTACACACATACAGCTTTTAATAAAGGGGCAATTCATAGAAATTACTGATGAGCTGTGTAAGGCTGGTGATGTTTACTCCACTTTTTTTATCTGCTCAAGTTTAAAACAATAAAGTAAAAAAAAAATCTGCACACGTCAGCTCCAACTGTTTCAATCTGAGCCACTCAGGCTTCACGTCGTTTAAATCCACCTCCGTGTGTCCGTGACTGAACGCAACTGACATGTTTACAACGCACAGCTCCGCCCACAGGCGCAGGAGTGTGTGTGTGTGTGTGTGTGTGTGTGTGTGTGTGTGTGTGTGTGTGTGTGAGCTGTTAGCTGCTGTCGGGAACATAAATTAATTTTATCCCACCTAGTCGACCCCCTCGCGTCCTACGAGACTCGTCCGTCTCTGTCTGCCGCCGGTTCCGATTAGTTTGCGGTGTTTCCAGGCAGAGAATCCCGACCGACGCGTCGGCGGAGCGGCTGACTCCGAAGATCGTTCACACATGAGATGAGGGATCACTCCGAGGCGTCAGATCAGACCTCTCTCTCAATATGGCAGCCTGATGGCACAGAAGCACAATTCATGAGTGGAAATGTGGCCTACCATAAAAAATATAGCGCCAGAGTGACAGCATGTAATGAATAGATAAATATTTTTTTACTTAAGTTAATCATTTGACCAAATTTAACGGTGTTCAAACAAGCTAGCACCTCTGTATCGAGCTAGATGCTAACATCAGCATGCTAACGACCCAACAAACACAATGCTAACAATCTACACTATCATTGTTTGTTCACAAGTGAAAACATGTAGGCCTAATTTGTCATTTAGTAAACAGTTAGTGACTCTAGCTGAAAAGTCAGAGAATTACCAAATTATTCATCCTGAGAAGAAAACAAACAAGCTTTAACCAAAGTTTGTGGCAACCTATCCGATACCTGTCAAGAAATTTAACTTGAGGTGCTTTCAGACGGGTTTGTGTTCACCGTGCTCACGAGAAAACATCAAATGAGGACCCCCCTCTTGTCGTATCTATGACGTGGTAAACTGAATTTATCAGAAAGCTCCAAGTTCAGGAGTTATGACGTGTGCTGACGTTTTCAGAGATGGTGGAGCCTGTATCGGCCCTTACAGGATGAAAACTAGCTATGGCAAGTGTAGACAAGCCGAATAATTACAGAGTGTGGTCTAGACCTACCCTATGTGCAAAGCATCTTGAGACAACCTTGTGATTTGACGCTAAATCAACAAAATAGACTTGACTGTTAGTAAGGTCATGGTCGTGAGATCTACAGAGGACTGGAACTCGGTCTTTCCTACTTTCCATCTCTCAGATGGATCCTTAGAAATGACTGAGGAATTGAAATATCTTGGACATGCCTTCTCAAATGATCTCAAGGATGACAGTGGCCTCCGTTGTCAATGCTGTAAAATATATGCACAGGCCAATATGTTGTTAAGAAATTTTTTTACGTGTTCTGTGGATGTTAAATGTGCACTGTTCGGGGCTTATGTCACCCCCTTATACACAGCACATCTCTGGTCTTCTTACAGAGAGAAAAGTATGCAGAGGCTTAAAGTGGTTTATAATGACGCCATGAGGTTGTTGCTCCGAGTTCCTAGGTGGCACAGTGCCAGCCAATTATTTGTGTCCTATAATGTACCAACATGTCCAGCACTATTGCGAAAGCTTATGTTTAATTTCATGTGTCATTTTGACGTGTCAGATAATTGCATTTTTAAGGCCTTAACCTGCCCCATGAAGGGATATCAGTTCTCA
>JAQLOL010000012.1:1607573-1622920 GCA_029783665.1 Naso thynnoides
CGCCACCTACTGCTTTGGCATGTGCATGACATTGTTTGAGGCGGATTTTGCGGTTTCATGTGGACGGAGTTATTTTTAATCACACCGGTGGTGTGGACGGGAATTTTTTTTTAACCGGGGGCCATAAAAGTTCGGTTTCAAAAATATCCGTGTTCGTGTGGACGGCCCCTTAGTCCTTTAAAGTACCACAACGCATTCAGTGCAAATCAAACACAGTGTTTTTGCGTTTGGATCTGGCTGTGAAATAAGCAAATATTTATCGGTCCAGACAGGGCTAGACCAACGGTTTTCGTTGTCAGTTTTACATTTGAGGGTTGAGAAGGACGTGTTTTTAGAGTGTGTATCATTGCACTGCTACTACCACCATTAGACGCACATTGTCACAACGACACACTGCATCAGGGGTTGAATGTTGTTAAGCCACATGAGGTGTTGTGTTGAAGGTCTGTAAGAATTTCTGTCGTCTCATGCAGTGTGTTTTTCTACGGTTTTCCCTGCTTTCTGGCCTGGGCCGCCATTTGAATAGTCCTGATGTGATTGTTTGGTCATTCAGACAACCGGGAGCAAAATGTACTGAGACGTTTTCAGCGAGTCTAACCAACGAAAAGCAGCAAACTTTCACTTTAAACAAGTGGAAAAAATGACTTAAATCCATTAAGTTGATTATTTGTCAATATACCAATTAAAGTTTAAACTCTACTTTTGTAGACTATTTGGTGATTTATTCTATAAAAAGCCCTTATATTATGGAATCTCTGCATATGTTTAATGTGAAAAATATGGATTTTTTAAAGAATATTGTCAAATAATTGTAATTGAGTGAAAGTACTCCACATAGTGAAGTAGAGATATACTTTACAAGTGAAGTAAATGCCCCTCACCCTTGTATTTGACTACAGTACTTAACATGTTTGTGTATTAAAATCTGTGGCGTTGGAGGAAGATGTAAATTTCATGTTTCGTCTTCAAAGTCGGTCCTCCTCTGCTCTTCGTTTTATCCTCCCCTCCTCCGTCCGTCTTCTCTCCGTCCACGCAGAATGACGTCGGGGGGAAGAGGAGTCTGATCAACCGTTGGACCACCTTCCTCAAAGCGCGGCTGGTCTGCTCCGTCCCCGGTCCGTCCGGAGTCAACACGCAGTTCGATGAGCTCGGTAACGTTTATTCCTCTTCCCTCCTTTTCCTTCCTGTCTGACTTCACTGTTTAACTCATCAGGAACAGACGGATTGATCTGATGTCCTTCCTCCATATTGTCTTTCTAAACTCTGAAAAGAGTTTTGAGAAGCGAGAACTTTCTCCTCCTTTCCTTCCCTCCTCTCTCCTCCCTTCTTGCCTCACTTCCTTTGAAATGAGGCCGTTATTAATTCATTTCTATTTTTATACAGCAGTGTAGAAAAAACGTGAGGTATTTCCAGTTATCGTGGATTTTTGCCTAATTATGATTGTGTGATTATCATATGATTATGATGATTAAACTTAATTTGGAAAATTGTTGTGATTCAAAGTGTTTCACAGGAGAATGACAAGATAATAAAACACTAAAATGATCATTATTTGCATTTAAAGATACTGACTTGACAATGAACGTTTTGATTTTCTAGAGGACATCTTTGTTTTGGATTCCAAAGACCCGCAAAACCCGACAGTCTACGGAGTCTTCAGTACGTCCAGGTGAGGACAGATTCAGCATCATACCCGTCCGTTTTGTTTTAATGATTAAACAAATAAATAAAGTTAAAGTTCAGTGTTTTTCTGTCCTTTAGGCTTTAAACTGAGCGGGTCAAATACTGCTGGAGCAAGTGCTCAGAACTGCATCAATAGTCAAACTGTAACATGCTTATATTTCCTCCGTTTTAAGTCGGCTGCTCTGTTCGGATGAAGCTGAGTTAACTCATGACGGTGTCACCGAGTGCAGCTGTTTCGTTTTAACATAGTTCAACTTTATGTCCTGAAAACAAAAACACATAAAGTTTTGACTCCTCAAAGACAAATAAAAGAAAATAATTCATTTACTGTCACACAGTTTCTGTAAATCTCTCACATTCTGATCTCTGGTAACAGGCATCCAACAAAAACTCCTATACAAATTTAAATTTATTGCTGGTATTTGTTTGTAAAAACAGTCAAATTTAGTTTTTGAAATGAGAGAAATTATAGAAAGTTTGTGACTTTCCTGAAAAAGTTAAAGTTGATTTTACAAAAAAAGAGGAACCAGAGCAGTTGAGCTCTGGATCTCCGTCGTGTGCACGCTCACGGCTGACACGTGCACGCTCAGCAGGGTGGAGGTCAGAGGTCACTGTGGGTGGGTGTCGGGGTCAAAGGTGAGGAGGCCCAGCGGGTTGTGTTATTGTAACCCTGATGAAACAAAGAACTCGCTTCTCTTTTTTCCTCTCATCTCCTCCTATCACTCCTTCCTCTCCTCCTTCCTTCCTTCCTTCCTTCCTTCCTGTTTGATCCTTCTCTGTGTCCTTCTTTGCCCTCTCATCTTTTCCTTTTCTCTCGCACACTTTCATCCCTTTCTGTCTTAATTGTGGATGCTTTTTCCTCCTCTTCACTCTCTCTAACCTCTCTCTTCCTCAAACCTGAAACGCTGCTCCTTCCTGCTGTCACTGACTTCATCATCTCCTCTTCCTCGTGCAGTTCTATATTTCGTGGTTCAGCCGTGTGTGTGTTCTCCATGGCGTCGATCCGAGCTGCTTTCAACGGGCCGTTCGCGCATAAAGAAGGACCCGACTATCGCTGGGTGGAGTACAAGGGCCGCATTCCCTACCCGAGACCTGGCACTGTGAGTACACACGCGCACACACACACACACACACGCACGCACACACAGTTGTGTGAGCTGAGAAAGGTGAGTGTGAGTCTGAGTGTGAGTGCCAGAAACAGCAACAAAATTTCCTCCCGACAAATTTTTCTTGGCTATCCTCAATAAAGGCAAAAGTCTTAGTTTAACCGAATCACATTCAAAGCATTTTTTCAGTCTTTGCTGTCTCAAGTCAGGCAGATGTTTCTTCGCTCAAGTTTTCATACATTTATCCTCTTAAACTTCAGAACATTCTAGAAAGTGTAAAGAAGCATTTTGCGTCCAGTTTTTCTTGAGTTTCTTCAGAGTTTTTAGTTTTGCATTGAAACAGACCTTAGGACTGAGGTTATCAGGTCGTTCATTGGAATAAGGACACTTATTTTTAAATTTTTGTTTCTTTTCAGCTTTTCAAATGCACTTATTAAAAATCCAAATTACTTCTTTTGTACCAGAAGTTACACACAAATTACATATCTTAAAACCTTCATGTTTAACTCAAACGTTCTGCAAATAAAAAAAACATGTTTTTGTATTTTGGGTGAATTGTCCCTTTAAGGGCTGATCGAGACATTGATTTACTCGCTTGGTAAAGTGTGCAATCCGTATAATTCTTTGTAAATACAACATCAACAGGAGGGTGTTTGTGTTTGTGTGAATGAGTGAGAACTTCCTGTGTGATCAGACCACGAGCTGATGAAGCCGTGCGAGGGTCAAACTCTGCTGGTTCGTGGTCGGCTCCTCTGGGAGAGCTCGAGCCGTCGGGTGGGTTCAGTGTTTCAGTGTGTCAGGTGTTATTTCATTCTCCCTGCTGGGGAATTCACCTCTGCACGCTGGATTCATATCGTGTGCTTGATTGCAAAGGAGGTCTGTGTTCTTGTGTGTGTGTGTGTGTGTGTGTGTGTGCAGAGGTGGAAAGTGCAGTGGCCCTGAAGTGCCAATCACAATCACAAAATGAAAACAGAACTGCAAAAACAAAAAAACATGACAAAAAGAAAATACACAACAACAAAGAGTAAAACACAACCACAAAAAGTAAAAATTAGTTTTTTATTAATGGTTGAAAGCTAAATTGTGCGCTTGCCTGGTTGTGAATTTAACATTTTTGTTGTTGTGAGTTACCTTTTTGGAGTATTGTTTTTCTTTTTGTTTTGTTTTTTCTTTTTGCAGTTGTGTTTTCTATAGGAAGTTGTGTTTTTGTTTTGCTGTCATGTTTTCCTATTTGCAATTGCGTTTGTTGTTGTGTTTTGTCTTTTTTAGTTGTGTTTTCAGTTGTGATTTAGATTGGCACTTGAGGGCCACCGTAGAAAGAGTACTGAAAATAACTCAACTACAAGTTCTGTTACATTGCTAAAATATTTCTTAATTACAAATAAAAGTGTTAAAATGTTTAAATTCCTGTTTTACTGTTTTTTGCTCATAGTACCAGTCACCAGTTAGTTTTTACCCGTTAATGTTTAATGAATTTCTCTGATAAACGATAAAGTGAACAAATGAATCTAACTACAAGAATATTTTTTTAAACAAACCCACGCGGCGTTCCCACAGGAAGGAGTTGTAGCAGTGGAGGCGTCACACTGGTGAAAATGTTTGTTGTTGTATTTTGGGATCATGGCGGCCGTCCCTCTCGCTCTCCTCCTGCTTCATGTTGTTCAACAGCTGCTGCACCAAATAAAATCCGCAGCTCTGAATGAACATTTCTTTGCCCCACCTGATTTCTGTTTTGCTGATAATAGTTCTGCCGTTCATCCCTCAGTGTCCCAGCGAGACGTACGACGCTCTTCACAAGTCCACCAAGGATTTCCCAGACGAGGTGGTGAGCTTCATGCGGCAGCACCAGCTCATGTGGGAGCCCGTCCTGCCGCTGGGCGGCAGACCCATCCTGACCAGAGTCAATGCAGCCTACATGCTGAAGAGGGTCGTGGTGGACAGAGTGGACGCTGAGGACGGACCGTACGATGTCTTACACCTCGGCACAGGTGAGGAGGAGGAGCAAAGAGGAGGGAGGAGGAGGGATTGGCCGATGAGAGAGGAAAAGGATGGATGCAGGAGAAAGGGACAATTTTTTTTAAAGAACTTTAAAAGTTTAGGTGTGCACACTGTAAAAGGTTCAAAACTGAAAATTTCTTAAAATATGAACTGTTAAAAGCCAGTTAACTGAAAAGCACTAAAAGTGACTTAAGTCTAAAAAGTCTAATAAATTAAAGCAGCTGAGCTGAAGACAAAGAATTTTTTTTTTTCAGTACTAAAGCAACAATATGAAACTTTACAGTGACTCACAGTTTTGAAACAGAGACTTAACAATGCACATTAATACGTCACACAAAGCAGCAATTTTCATATTTTACAGAGAAAATGTCCTCTGGTTTTCCCTCTGATGTCCTACAACTGCTCAGCCTCAGCGCTGTGATTCACGGAGGTTCCTGAAAGCAGCATGTCGGCTGCCTGCAGACCGAAGCTGCAGCTGCAGCAGCAGTCGAGTCGGATTTTTGTTTCGCATTGAGCCTGTGCCGTACCTACGGCGCAGCCTCCTTGCAGTCGTGTGCCTCGTACTCTGACGTGCACCTTTCTCAAAAATGTCACCACGCGTCACAGCTACGCAGACAGTAAGCACTGCGATTGGTCCACTCGGTGGACTCACAGTTTTCCGGCCTCTCCTCCAGTGCTGGGCTGCCTGGAATTGAGACCTGTAGGTCAAAAGTAAACATGACACACTGTCTCCGTGGCTGTTACAACCCCCCCGACTGATCGGCTGCAGTTATCACAGGGTTAAACTCTCCTGACGGAGTGTCTCTGGGTGAGAGAGAAGGGAGAGAGAGCTGCTGCTGTGGTAAACGCCGCCTTATGGAAACAGAGTCGCTCAGACTCGGCCTGCATGTGGAGATTTCAGCCTCCCTTCACTCCTCTCAGCCCAGAAACAAAGTGTGTGTGGTTACGACGGCCATCCGCTCAACATCGCCAGCAAAACAAACATGCCAGCCCGCACAAAAGTATAAATGCTCAAAACGGCGAAGACCACATGCGTAGGCTACGCCGTACAGGCTCCGTGTGCAGCCGATGTGGTTGCAGCCTCGCTAAATAACAGGCTGCAGACAGACAGAGCAGTCACACGACATCAGAGGGAAAACCAGAGGACGTTTTTTTTCCATTAAACAGGATCCGGTTTTACTCCAGTTCCTGTTTCTTTGTGACGTATCAACGTGCATCGCTGAGTTTAGTTTTCAGAGCTGTGGGTCGTGGTCAAGTTACATGTAACTGCTTTAAACTGAAGTGTCAGAAATAGCATAAGGGTGAACACTGTAAACAGCTGAAGTGACAGCAGTTAAGATGTCGGTCAGAGTAGTTGAACTTGTTGGTGTAAACAGGAAGTCTGACAGCGGTCAGTTAGAGTTGTTGAGTCGGCACTAAAAGCAGTTGAATTGTGTTCTGTCAGGACGGTTGTGTGATGGAGGAAAGCCGCGGAAATAATTTAAACACAGCGAACACTTCGAATGATACTGATTCATTCTGTGAGACTCTTAAAACATGTTTGCAGTGTTTCATTTTCGTCGACAGCAGGTCATTGCTCAGCCTCCTGCAGCAGCACGCGTGTCTCCACGCTGGAGACGTAGCGATCAGCGTTAATGTGGGTAATAAGTTCCTCATAAAATCCCACTTCAAAAATAAAACAACCTGTTTTTTTTTTTTTTTATCACACTGCAGGAAACAAACTGGGGTCAGAGCGCAGGCAGGTCGAGTTAAAACCCACGGCATCTTTCAACAACTTCACATTTTAACAAACCACATCATCAAACTGTCACTGAGGACGACTGAGCGTGTTTCATCTGCTCACGCGTTGTGTGTGAACTTCCTGTATTCCTTCATTAGTCGCTCTGAAGGTGGAAAATGTTTTGCGGTTTTATCCCGAAGCGACACGTCTGAAAGGGTGAGAGGGTTCCTGACGGTGTCTGGTCTTTCTAAGTGTGTGTGTGTGTGTGTGTTCGTAAAATACCCTGAAGCGTTTGTGAACCTGTGTGTGTGATAAATGACGGCGGTTATTTAACTGCCGGTGACAGGTCGGGGGGCCAGAGGTGCTCGACGGCTCCATAATTCTCCTCTAAGTGGATTCCTCTCCAGCATCTCTCATCTCCCCGTCGGCGGCACATTTACCTACCTGATGAATGCGTTTCTGCTCTTTAAAGTGCTGCGATTTTCACGTCGCTACTTCAGGATGAATCTCGTCCTCTCGTGGTTTTTTTGTTGTGCAGAAAATGTCCCTTTTACAAACATAGTACAGCTTAGCCACGTGCTTACGTCAAAGTGGTTTATCCTGAAAATGAAATATACGTTTATAAAGTCTGCAGGTCTCTGAGGTCGTGCACTGAGCTGAGTTGTGGCTCTCTAGTTCAGTTTTTACTGTGTGAGCGCGCTGTTTGGACTTTTGACATCTTAAAAAGTTTGACACTGAAAGCTGATGTTCATTCACACGTCACGTTTAAGCCTGTTTTTGCCGACCATCGTACTGTATAAAACGTTAATCATTGCTGATAAAAACACACGTCCTTTGTTTCTGAGCTGAGATCGACGTTACAGAATGCCGTCGTTTGTGTCTCAAGTAAAGAAAGAAAAAGTTGTGATTATTGTAACTTCCTTCTCTCCTGCCTCAGCGAAGCCTCCCTGGGCTGCAGCTCCCTGAAAATTCCCATGTGGCACCGATTTCGATTTTTCCTCGCTGACTTCTCAACAAATTCGGAATCCAGCTTAAGTTTCAGCGATCAGAGCTCTGAGTTGTCAGACATGTTCTTAAATTACAGATCCACAGCCCAAATATTCTCCAAATCTATTTTGCTGCTTTTAGTTTTTATTGTAGTAAATAAACATTGTTTTGTAAAAAAAGTGCTACAACTGTAAAATTATTGATATTAATTTTATTATATTGCCGTACGATTCAGCTTCATTTCAAATCTGTCAGAGGTGGCAAAAGTACACACATTCTTTACAGAAGTAGAAGTACAGATACTTATGTAAAAAAAGACTTTG
Organism: Naso thynnoides; assembly: GCA_029783665.1. NCBI lineage: Eukaryota > Metazoa > Chordata > Actinopteri > Acanthuriformes > Acanthuridae > Naso > Naso thynnoides. The sequence continues at coordinate 1,615,391 of JAQLOL010000012.1, forward strand.
GCAAAAGTAGAAGTACTGACTCATGTTATTTACTCAAGTACAAATACTAAAGTACAGGTAGTGAAATGTACTCAAAGTATCAGAGTGAAAAGTTTCCCTCTGAAGAACATTTCTGTGCAGAGCTAACTGAAGCTCACGTCACATTAATATAATGCAAAGACTGTTAAACTTAAAGGTAGAATCAGTTGGGTTTTGTCCGAGCTGTTCCTGAACGCACCAGAAAATGAGCTGACTGTTGAGTCTCATTCCCAGAATGTCAAACGGAGACATTTTGTGTTGGTAAAGCGTCCTGAGCCAAAAAGACAAAAACATTCAAACTAAATTAACGAGGCCGTTTGGAAAATGTCACGAGGAGGAAGTTCAGATATTTGTGCTCAAACGTAGAGAGGAAGCGTACAAAGCTGTCAGAAAAAATAAATACTCAAGTAAAGTACAGATACATGAAACATCCACTTAGAGGTGGAGTCAGTGGGGTTTCACTAATAATATAAAATATAATAAATATATACTCATACAATGAATCTGCTCAGTCATCACCTCTGGGCCACCGTACATGTGTGGTGGTGACTGCGTCTGCAGAGCTCCGCCCTCTGCCTGTAGTTTGATGTTTTGGTTTAGTCGGGACGTTTGTGGGTGGGAGTGGGTGTGTTTCCTCCAGCCGGTGACGGCGCACAGGCGAGGTTGAGAGTGAATAAAACACAACGACTGGACGCCGTTCAGACCAGAGAAAGTTACAGATGTGAACGTAGCAGCGAAGGAAAGGAAATATATCCCAGTGAGGCGAAACGTCAAGCAGATAAATCTCATTCCAGAACGAGAGTGAATCTCAGTTTGGCTTTTAGTCGCTTTCGAGCACTGAAGGAGAGGCTGGGGATGAAGAGTGACGCAGAGTTGGCCTGATTTCTGTTGGACAGGTGCTAAACACCACAGGTTAGCTCGTGCTAGCTTGCTAAATCATCGACTTTTCCATTAAAACAAACGTAATATTCCTACATAGCTTGCGGTATAGGTACAAGCAGTATGAGTACACGCTATTGAAAGTATTTGTACTTGTTACTTCCTACCTTTTGAAATCTGAATGGAGTATTGAAGAATGTGGTAACCTTTTCAAATGGCTCATTTTGTTCCTGCAGACCGTAGATAAAATTCTTCTCAGTTTTTTGTTTTCTAAATCTGTTTTCTTACATTAAGATTTATTGACAGGACCGAGTTAAACCTCTGTTTTAGGAATTAAGTCCACAGAAATATCCTGCGTTAATTATTAATAACATTCAGTGTTTGTTTGGATTTATTGTCAGTAAAAATGTAAAGAACATGGAGAGACTCATCCTTTGTCAGATTTCAGTCTTTATAGCAGTTTTCTATAAAAAATAAAAAAATTCTGCAGCTCGACATTTTTACTGATATATAAAAACTGCAAACACTGGTTTGTTCGTTTGCCGGATGTTTTCTCAGCATCACATTTTTGAAACCAAACTGTTTCCGTGGTTCTCCGGTTAGTGGAGCTCGGCTTTCAGGACCCCGACCTCCACTAACTGGAGGTACTTAATATTAACCACAAGGTCAAAACTGAGCTGCTTATTATCATTGAAATGTGAAAAACGACCTTCATGCGGGTGCAGCTGCAGCTCCACAGAGAAAACATTCAAACTGAAAGCTGACAAACGTTTTTAGCATTAACGCAGGAAGCTGGAGGATTGTTTGAAACCTCCGACCCGTCCATTAACATTACTGTGGCCTCTGTGGTCGGCCAAACAGATCTGATTCACAAATGTATAAAATAACTTAAAGGTTACAGTCAAAGTGTCCCGCTGTGAGCCAGAGAGAAACAAAACATAGCACAGAAAGATCAACAGAAAGTCCTCACAGGAAGTGAAATAATCCAGCGAACACATGACCAGGTCACGTAGAGACGCTCGTTGTGCTGTTGTGTTTGAAAGTGGGAAAACGTCTCCATCAATGCAAGAAATGTTGCAAATATTGGAGGAAAATCTGAAGCCATCAGTGCTTTTAGGATGAAAATTCAAAGGAGCTGTTCATCTTTTTGTGCGCTGAAAAACAATCTGCCTCTCTCATCTTCCCTCCGCTCACGAGAGCAGAGCTACAGGCTCATTGCTTTTTATATTTAATAGCACTTCTGCAATTAGCTCATTTAGCAGTCAACAACAACAACAACAACAACAATCATGAAGCAACTCATCTCTTGATTTCATGAGACTGTTTGGCTTCTAAAGTCACTGAGATGTACGGAGGCTGAGAGCCGCCTTGATCGCGACCGTCTTTTTTTCATCCTGTGTCTCGAGGTCATGAAAAATAATCCCTTTGTTATCAGGAGATAACGGCTCGTTTTCCCGTGATAACAGGACAAAAAAGCCCGTTGTTTCCTCTTTTCTAATAATTTGATCAGAGATACAGATGCTCCTGACACCTGTGAGCGGACTTACAGAGAATCTGTTGATCAACGCATCAGGCTGGACTTCAGTCAAAGTCTAACAGGCAGAAGCTGCACTGTGTCTTCCTGCGAGAGGAAACGTTCAGATCAGAACTCGTCGTTTAAGGAGAAGACGAGCCCGGCTGAAGCTTCACAGACGCTCGCGCTTCAGTGTGACCATGAACCACGCGCTCGTTTTCCATCACATGACGGAAGCTCACCTGATAGATTATCCAGTTATCACGTTATCCCGCAATGATGAAATGATTTTGTTTTTTAATCTCGAGATAACAGTGAAAAAATGTAGTGGCGACCGCGGACGCTCTCAGCTTCCGTAGAGATGATCCATCAAACAACTCATTTTATATTCCCACTGCTCACTAAAGGTGGAACACAAAGCCACTTCAGTCAAATCACCTCAACAACAACAACAACAACAACAAAAAGCGTTTCCTTTTACCTCTTGCATTGTTTTAAGTCTCTGTGGGTTTGTCGTGTGTTCTGGGCTCTGTTGCAGAAAGCCGGATTAGTGAAAATTCAGACCATGTTAAGTCTGAGATGAGGGAAACTCGGAGTTTTCTGTTTCACAAAGCCGCATCAGTGAAATCCTGACTCAGTTACTACGGCAACGTGCTCCTGCTGGCTAGCAGGTTTGCTTCATCTCAGCCTGAGGTGAATCACCTGCTGAGCGCGTAGCAGGAAGCAGAGACACGGCGTGCCCTTTTGTGAAGGAGGTCGTGGACGTCGATGAACAAATTATTCCGAGGGAGACGGTGATCAGACGCCGTTTGGATGTCTTATCGTCTGTGGAGGAGGAGCCACGTGAAAAATGCTGTTTCACCTCTCAGTCATTTATCTTAGCAATCTTCCCCACCCCCCTACCTTAAATATTAGGTCCACACATCATCAGGGTAAAGTTTATGCGTTGTTCTTTGACTCGTCACCGTTCTGACATCAGAGATGTTGTGAAGAAAACGGTGAAAAAATGAGCTGCTGCAAAGTGCGTTTGGGTCCCATCGAGTTACAGCCGAACAGCAAATTATGTTCAGCTGTTTGAAGAAATGTTCGTAAAAAAATGTTTCTATGTTTTCTGTTTATTAGTCACCACATAATTAGCTTTTTTTATCTACTGACTATTTGGAGACATTTATTGAACATTCACATTTAAACCATCATGTAACTGGTTTTGCAATACCGACAGTTTCGTCTTCTGAAATGTGCAAATAAAATCATTTAATCATTTTGGAAAAATACGACAAAAGACTCTTACAGTCTCTCAAACTCCCGTCGCCCAACTATGAGCACAGTGGCTGATCGTCCACACCACTGTCTCCTGATGGACATCTGTGCATTCATGTGCTCCGCAATGTTTTTCTGTGCCACATCCAGCTGTTTAGCCACAGCTGCTGTAACAGACTTTTTTTTTTCTTTTTTGTGTGTGAACCTGCTCAGAGTCGATTGAGCGGACTCTGATCAGCTGATCTGAATCAGAAAACTCAGAGTTTCCGGCTCGGTCGACTCAGAGATCAGGATCAGGCTGCTCTCTCAAGTCGGGCTCAGGTCTTCACTCAGCCTGTCAAATTGTTTTTTTGGTGTTTATCTTCAATCATAGTCTAAGTTTTTAAAATAACTATCATTGCATTTTCTCCACAAGTAACACGGAGGTAGAGGCCCGCTGTATATTTGAGTTTTTTCATACAGTCTTTAAGTTTTGAAAGCCTCATGTGAGGCTTTGTTGACTTTTTGTGGGGTCAGGACCCCCAGCGTGGGAGCCAGTGGTGTGCACAGCTGGTATGACGGCAAAGATTACCTGTAAACATCAGTTTGGTCACAGATCTGAAAGAAAAGAGGAGAAAGTCTGTGAAACTGCCGCTGCTGTGGAACTGAACCCGCGGCAGAACGAACCCTGCGCGCGTCTCACAGCGCGTTCTGACACACTGCACGTTGTTTAGACTTCTAATGATGACCGTATGTGGCGCGTTATCAGCTGTTTGTGGTTGTTTTTGCCTCATGGGTCGAGACTGTGAGAGGAAGAAACGTCGCGCTGCTGGCAGACGAGCACGGACGCAAAGTTTCCAGATTTTATCTGAACTCTGAGATGTTACAAAGCTCTGTGATGGCACAGACGTCTGCGCGCATCATCATTCCATGTAGGGTAGGACTGTTTGACAGACTCATCTGTAAACACACACACACACACACACACACACACACACACACACACACACACACACAGGAAAGTTCCCACAGTGGGTCCTCTAAGGTTTATGAGCCTCCCTGGGAGCATCCTGACATTGTGTGTGTCTATCTGCAGTTCTTATGCTTGAATATCTGCATGTTGTGTGTTTATGTGTAAACATCTGGCTGTACATGTATTCATGAGCTTGTGTGTGTATATGTATGTGTGTATGTGTGTGTGTGTGTGTGTGTGTGTGGGGGGGGTGTTCAGTGTGTTTCGGTGCTGATATGTAGTGTGTAGTTTCACAGTAACAGCTGGTGTGTGCAGAAAACGCAGTCGACAAATTCCCATAAATCCTCTGTGACGGTCCTCACATTGTGCACATTTAGTTTCCGGATTCCTATGGTTCTGTGGTCATTGCAAGAAAAAAAAAGTCCTCTGTTACCACGGCAACTGGTGCAGAATGTTTACCTACTGGAAGAAGAAAACGTTAAATGAACAATTTGTAATTTCTGCCCAAAGTTGCGGTAGATCAGAGCTAACGTTAGCTGTGTCTGCAGCCGTTTGCTCCGGCTTGTGCTTCATTTTGTTTGATGTCGTTCTCTCTGTAAGTCCAGCTTGAACCCGAGCCGACTGATGGCGTGGCTTACAGAGGCGAGGCACAAACGGCTCGCACTGACGTCGCCCGTCACTAAGAGGCGCAGAGAGCGTCACTGATTTCACATTATTCTGTGCAACCCTCGTCCTGCTGGCAAAGACAACATCCTGGCACAAACAGGACTCACTGGAGACCAGTTTGGCAGCGAATGGCGTCACTCTTCAACCATTATTACATCGATTAATAAGATTATACAACATAATGACAAAGTTCAGCCAGAAAAAGGTGTTTAGTTTCACTTTAACTGACGTTTTAGAGAATAATGGCAAGTCACAACAATTGTGGACTTCTTTTCTCATCATTTTTAGCTGCACAACTTTTTGATTTTTTTGATTGTTTGGTTTTTCTTTTGAGAGCTTTTTCAAAGTAAAAGTGTTGGTGTTGTTCTGAATGAAATACGGGGGACCAATGAGGGACCCCTGAACCCTAAAATGGTTTCATAAATGTTTTGCGTGTGTGTGTCAGAGCATTTCTACTGAGTGAACACGTTAAAAGTTACTGTGTGTTTTCAGAGTACATGCAGTATGTGTGTCTTTTTTAAATGTATGTACGTGTTTTTTCTGGTTTTGTCAGACGATGGGAAGGTGGTGAAGGCCGTTTCTGTCATCAAGGACAACTGGGAGACCGAGGAGATCATTCTGGAGGAGCTGACTGTGTTTCAGGTGAGATACTTTTTTTTTTTTTTTGGATGACAGCTGCTTTTGACATTTTTCCTTGTGCAGCGTAGCCACATTAGCATGAGACAAGAAGACTTTGAAATTTGTCAGTGTATCAGAAAGTGTTTTGTTGCTCATACAAGTAAACAAAAAACAAACACTTTGCTCGAAGTTTGGTGTGTTGTTGACAACTTATTATTCAGCACCTGCCTCACCTGAGTAACAGTGATCGCTTTGAGTGAGGAGTGTATTTCCTCTGTTGACATGAACCCACAGAACGTTGCAACTCAACAGGACTTTTATGGCTAAAATCTCAGAGCTGGTTTTTGGCGTCTCATCTGCCAGCCCTGCGCCAGCGTGAGGCCTTCCTGATGCAGTTTCCAACGGAACATATTTGTCTGGAATAACTCGGCTAAACAGAAAAAACAGATAGCAGGGCGCATATTTCCCAAGGTCCTCTATGTAAATAAGCAAATACGGAAGACAAGAGAGAAGCGAGGGGGACGGAAAAAGATGGGAAAAAAGGACAAAATGGAGGACAAAAATGTGGAAAGAACAGAAGAGAAAAGATGAGAACATGTGGAGGAGATGAATTGAAAGAAAAAGGGAAAATGAGATGAGGAAATGAGGCGCGGGGAGGTTTAAAACAGAGCACAGGTGAAGGGAAGGAAGACAGAAAAACAGCACGTGAAAACAGCCACAAACAAACAGGATACCAGCCGCAGATTAGAACAGGAACTAACACGTTTCCACCAAACTCACACAGAAGTGGGACAGAGGTGCAGCTGGCACGGCCGCGTGATAAACTGCCGCGTTGGTTTCATAGTTCCTGTCCGCTGGATGTTGGTTTTGAGCCAGAGGAGGCTGCTGCGCGCGCCGAGCAGCTCCCACAGAGGAGACGGCGAATGGTTGTTCAGTTTGTCGGCTGTGACAGGACGCAGGAGAGCCAGATCACCTTTCCTCTCCTTTATCTCCTCCTCCTCCTCCTTCAGCTCGACCCCGCTGCTCCGGGCGGTCAGGGGTCGATCACTCCCTTTGAGAAACGCTGGAACAAGCCAGTGAGCTGGAAAAATGGAGCTGTGGGGTAATTTAGTCCTCTGGAGGAAGAAAGAGACTCGTTAGATTTTTTATCTCAGTCGCTCTCTGACCTCAAAGTCGACAGCGTTTCACGAAGCTCGTCGTCCAACGTGAGGCTGACACTTTAGAAGCAACGCTGAAAGTTTCACTCATACTCAGATACGTAAAAATCAGCACTTACGTTCTCCGAAATGTGCTGAAATGAAATCTTCTTCACCAAACTCAGCACAGAAAAAGAATAAAAAACTATCACAGTATTTAATCTCCTGTGAAGTTTACTGTTTCAGTGTAACTGCAGTTACTTTAAAAGGAAAATTCCATCACTTAACTATAAAAAATCCTGCTTCAGGTACTTGTTTTTGTCACAAGTGTTTTATAACGACATTTTAGGGATCACAGCAGAATTTCTTTGTTCCTTACAGGGGTGGAAAGAGTACAAAAAATATCTACTGAAATTACTGGTGTTAAAATGTACTCAAGTAAAAGTAGAAAGTAGCTCATCTAAAATGTCCTCAGAGTAAAAGTTACT
>JAQLOL010000012.1:1646465-1656683 GCA_029783665.1 Naso thynnoides
CTTTTATTTAACAAGGCTAATGTCAAGCCTGATGCCTTCACTCACAGGGCAAAGTATACAGTTCATTCATTCAACAGCAGTATCGGATCGGTATCGGATATCGGCCGATACGCTCAGACCAGATATCGGTATCAGATTGGATCGGAAAAAACTGGATCGGTGCATCTCTACAGTTAATTGGAGCTCGTGGTTAAGTTGCCCTTCGGCTCTGCTTCACCCTCTCCAGCAGGAAAACCACCTCCTCCATTTAGCTGATGTTCCATTTTCTGAAGTTCAAGTGTCAACATTTCATTTCTCGGTTATATAACTGGTACAGAGAAGGTCAGAGTTGTGCCTTATTGTTTCAGCATGCAGTTTGTTGTGTGTGTGTGTGTGTGTGTGTGTGTGTGTGTGTGTGTGTGTGTGTGCGCGTGTGTGTGTGTAGGTGTTGGAGACGTGGCTGAGCTACATCCAGCCATGGAGATACACGGGGGAGAAGTCCAACCCTCAGGCGGAGCAGAACAGAACAGTCCCTGACAAATGGTGAGTCTGATATCTTTTTTTAAAATTCAGCAGTTTCTAAAAGAACGCAGTGAACATCAAGTCTTTCCTAGAGAGAGCTCCTTTTTTCAACAAGCATGAATGGAACAGAAAAGAAGTCAGAAAAACATTTATTTTTTGTCATTGTGTGTGTTGTCAAATGTGGTGATTGTTGTCGTCGTGCCGCAGTTCAAAGCTGAGATGCAGGTTTTGAGGTAAACGCGTCGGTTCTGATGTGAGTTTGCTCTTTCACAGGGAGTTGTTTGTTCAGGAGAACCTGCTCATGTACACGAAGCTCTTCCAGGTGTTCTTGAACAGAACCGTGAGAACCGATCTGGTCAATGCCAAAAATGCTCTGATGGTGTTCAGAGTTGCCAAAGTGTTCGCCCAGCTGGACCTCGCTGAGATGATCCAGAAAGGTGAGAACAGAAACCGAACAGCAGCAGTTATCACTGTGGATGATATTTGTTTGAACCAAAAAAAAAAAAAAAGATTTAATTTTTACTTGTAACAAAAGTAAATTTATCATCAATAATTATGATAAGTGATTAATCTTAATAAAATTTTAAGCACAGCTGCAAAAAGTTCTAAATTAAAAGATTCTGAAAATGTTGACATGTTGTGTAAAACATAAAATAAAGTGATAATTTTTCAATCCTGTTTGCAAAGACGGTAAAATTAGGGATGCAGGATATTGGATTTTTTTTGCTGATATATATGCCAGTATTTTACAACTTCTGAAGTAAAGTTAGGGTTGTTACAGGAAATAAAACAGTGTGTGCAGTTAGCTTGGCTAGCTAACGGCTATCGACCATCAAAAACGTGTTTAAGTGATGTAACAGGTGTGTGTCGCACCGCTGTGTAACAGCAGGAACTCAGACCGCCGCGTCGGGCCTTCATCCAGGTTACGCTGTCGTTTCGTGTCTCAGCTATGAGCCGCTGGTCCGTGTGTCCGTCACACACACTCACACTGTCTGGAGTCTGTTAGCATTAAAAGACATTAAAACTGTAAACTTTGATATTTGTTCATTTATCACGAGTCATATCTTCATCACAGTATTCGACGATGTCATCTTGTATCACAAGTTGTCCGGATATCGTGCAGCCACAGCTGGAATTAGTCGACTCGTTCGAAATGCTTGATCCAGTATTAGCGAGTTAATAAGTCTGCAGTGATTCAACACAACATAACTGATTTTTAGAAACAGGAACATGCTTCTTCCCAGCAGCGTCATGTACACTGAATGCAACGATTTTTTTTTTACTGTTTAAATAGCCAATACCAAACAACAGGCGATATGTAAATCTGTTATCTCATCCGTGTCTGGGCAATTAAATCAGATCCAGTTGCCTTCGATTTAATTGCCCAGATGACTGTGAGCTATCTCATCTATAGCATCTATCCATTATCATTCATAATATCTTATCGGAACATTTCTCATTTTTGTACATACGTGATTATTCTGAATCAAGTATTTCAAAAACACCTGTTCGAAACAGTCCACAGGTAAACAGGCTCATTTCTGATCTGCTCTCTCTCTCTCGCATTAATTCAATCACAAACTGGCTTTGTGATGCACACATTTTGTTTTTGCCATTTCATAGTTAGGTCCTACACCTGTAGGTAAGTCACTGTCACAGCGCTCATTTATCGTTTAGGTTGCAAAAATATTCAGCTCGGGGCTTAAATTGTGTCGGCTGTTTGTGTTGTGACATGATGAAACAAGTCGATCTAGTTTTTGAATGATTATTGCGAATGCCCCGACTAATACATGTAAGGGAATAATGCTCAGCTCGTGATGACAGTTTTTTGTTTAGTTGTAACTGTAAGCCCCGTGTTGTCTGGTGTGCTCCAGACATTGTAGATTTTTGGTACATTCGGTGGCTTTTGTTTTGTTTTGTCTGGACCTGAGCAGCCGGACCAGCACTCTGTCTCTGTTGGAGGGCCTCTGATTCACAAATCAAGCACTGATCAGGCCACAAAAAGCCTAAAAAAAACCCAACAGTAAAAACAAAAGTTTCTTACACAGTCTCCTCTGGTTCCATTGGTGTGAACTGACACGTTTTAGAACGTCACAGTCCAGCTCGTTGCAACCAGTTGCAAGTTTCAAGTCGTCTCGTCGTGAATCTTTAGCGTGAACTGGCCTCCGGCGACTTGACAAGCTGAGTCACAGGCGACACTGAGCCGGAGCAGTTTACGCCGCTGCAACTCTCCCTGTTGTGAATCTTTGGTGCAGACTGAACCCAAAAGAGAGAGCGACAACAAACAACATAAAACGTGAACCGGATCAACCACAGATGATCCACTTTTGACCCGGCAGACATTGACTTTAGTTACAGAAAATACGAACCGACTCAAACTAAACCAAACATTCTCACCAGGAGAGCAGCTGTTTCTGGAGCCAGAGCACGTCCTTCACCACCGCCAGCCCCGAGGCTACATGACGCCAAGCCAAGGAGGCAGCTACCTGTCGTCACGGCAACGGGTGATGACAGATATGGACATGGTGTTCAGGGTGAAGAGTCACGTTTACGCTTTGGAAGGGCAGGACTGCCAGTACAAACAGATGTTTGGCACTGAGCTCAGAGGAGCAGTAAGTGTACCGGACAGATTTTTTATTTTTCTTTAAGAGTCGGACTGTTTTGTAAAATAGTTCCACTGAAGTGACGTTTGGTGATGACCTACAGTCTAAATGTTTTGTCCGTTTCACAGGTCATGAAGTTAATTCAGATTATTGCACAAGCCCGACACACAGCCAAGAGAATATCCGATCAGTCCAGCGAGGTGGCGGCAAACACCTCGTTTCTGTCCTGGTTTGGGTTGGGCTCCTCTGATCTCAACAGCACGTTCTCCGGCGCCGAGCCAGAGGACAGCGGGGAATGTCTGAAGAAGACCCACGAATTCCTGGACAGAGCTTTGGAGAACCTGTGTCAAATCTTCAAGGTCAGATTGGTCGACTGTTTTGTTTTTCTCTGTTTTATTTTATCTCAGGCAAAATTCAGTGTCAACAGATTTTTTCATGGATGTGTGTGTGTGTGTGTGTGTCAGGGTCGGGTGGTTGGAGGAATATATCGATCATAGGCGATGGATTGGTTTGTTGGAGTCGATATGTTGTTTCTCTTTTGACATTATATTTACTAAATTAACTGTCCGCCTCCTTAAAAATTTAACCTAATACATAATTAACCTGTAAGCTCCAAAACTAGGAACAGGCAGAGTCTGTGGTTTTCCAACTGTGATTGAAAAGGAGTCGAGGAGGAGCAAGAAATGCCGCTGTGGTGCAGAGGTTATTACCCCCGACAGGAAGTGTGTGCCCCGGCTGAAGGCGGGCCTACGTTGCTACGCTTCGATTTTACCCAAGTAAATTAAAAATAACAACATGTGGATCATTTAATTAATCGTTTTTGTTGTTTTATAAACAACCTAGCACAGTAACATTCTGCTCATCTATTGAAATAAAAGCTTTTATTCACCGGCAGACCACCTGTGGAGCGAGTTGAGAGCAGTGCAGCTTTGAAACTCACTCTGAGGAGCTGAGAGTGAAAATAATCGTGATTACATGATGATAATTACGTGAGTAATAATGAAGTGATGGGCAGCATTTTGTATCAGTATTTTTCAGGCTCAGATTCATCCATTCTCCCGAGCAGCGCTTGTGTTGCGAGAGAAAAAAAAGCGCCGTGCATGATTGACACGGAGACTCTCACAGTGTATAAACAGTGATGACTACACACTGCATGTGGTGGCACACACCCGCACAAATATATCGGCAATTTGTGGTGGATGGGCGGACGGAGGCCGGTGGGAAAGTTTGAACATATCGCCAAACCGATCCATCCGATAGTTGTCTGTCAGAGAAAAGTCTGAGGATCTCCAAAGTCCCTGTGAAACATCTTACGGGAACCATCAATGTCCAGTCCATGGAACTGTGATGTTAGGTGCAACTGTGCAAGCGTGTGACATTTTAAAACCTTTAAACACTTACTTCACCTTTCTGCCTGACAAGGGCCGTGGAGTTGTGTCTTAATATTTTAAAATCCACAAGTTAAGACTGTTTTGTTGTTCGGTAGAGCCGCAACGATTAATCAAATAAGCGATTGATTGGTCGACAGAAAATTAATCGCTAACTTTTTTGATAATCGATGAATCATTTCAGTCATTTTTAAAATAAAAAAGTAAGAAGAAATGCTGGTTTTGCCTCTCAAGTGTGAGGATTTAAGAGATTTTGTGTTAAATTTATGATGGTAAACGGAGCCTCTTTGTGTTTCGGGCTGTTGGGCTCTGGGAAAGTAAGATGAGCATTTTTAGCACTTTGGTGACATTTCATGCAACAAGCAATTGTGAAAATAATCTGCAGATTAATTGACAAAGAAAACAATCGTCAGTTGCAGCCCTGTTGTCCAGCCAGTCATCATGAACAGACGTGAAAAGTTTTGAATGGCAGATAAATCTCGTACCTGTTAACCAAAGAATAACTTATGTGCCGTGTATAACAGTATTTGATCATGTTAATTTCATGTGTTGTTTTTGCCAGTGAGTTCATTTTCTGTTGCTCATTTAAGTGAAAGCGTCCTGACTGTCGCCGCTCACCTGCCAAACTTTACCTGTCGTTGTTTTGTAGCTGAACCAAGGGCAGCTGACTCAGCTTATATCCAACCTGAGCTCCTCGCAGGATGACGCCAACGGCAGGCAGCTGCCGGACTGCATCCAGGGAGAGCACGGACTCGTCCTGACTGACCTGGGCAGGAGTCAGGTCTGTGGTTCAAGACAAGGAGGATTACTGAAGAGATGTGGGCCAAAACTAAAACCTGTGTGTATGTGTGTGTGTGTGTTTGGTGTTTTGTGTTTGTGCAGATCATAAATGGACTGCGCAGGTTTGACATCTGCTATCAGGGAGACCCGGAGCTTCAGCCCATCAGGAGCTATGAAAGCGCTCTGCTGGTCAGGCTTTTCTACAGGATCTCTTCTCTGGTCAATGAGAGGGTAGGTCACCGCAGTTTGAAGTTCTCCTCCTCAGCTCTGCCGCCTCGTTGTGTCTTCGAGCTCATTGGTCTGGTTTTACAGACGCAGCTTTTCTGTCTCGGTTCAGTCTCGGTGTTGTTTTTGCTGCAGCTGTTAAAGCAGAGAAACCTGCTTTGTGTTACTGGATGAGCCCAGCGCCGAACAGCGCCCAACGGCAGACAGACAGAAGTTAACATAACTTGACGGCACTGTTGCTCCTGGTTTTATGCCCCCCAAGATGATTATGATTGGTTTAATTAATTCGTTTTTTTTTTTTTAACCCTATAGTATAATGCTAATATGTGCAGGCTCGACAGTTCTTCAGTGCTGACACCTCACTGTGGAGAAAATGCTGACTGTGCAAGACTACCAAGTGAACAGAGAGAGACTTTAGCTGATTAAGTGAAACCCTGTGGACCCAAATCAGACCTGAAAGGAAAAGACTGACTGTTGGACTTAGATTCACCTTTTGTCCTGATACGACTTCAGACTAAAGAACATGTTGATGCACAGCTGCTCTGATGATGCTGAATCAAATCGTTGTCCATCAAATCAGCTGAGATGGGAGGATGAAATTTCATGTTGGAGATTCCAGTTTAACTTAAGTTATACTAAATTTTCAGTGCTACGTTTAGCATGTACATAATAGACTGTTAATATAAAAAAAATATCTTTGAATATCTTTGAAGTTTCTTTTTGTTTTGTTGATAAACTTTGTATAATTTCATGACAACCACAGTTCAAACCTCTCATAGTAAAGGAGGCACAGAGATGTTCATATCTTTCTGCTGTGATGCTCCCACAGTTCGGAGGCCACATGAATGCGCTCTGCTCACGTCCAGACTTCCTGGGTCGCCTGGGTCGTCACTACTTGGCGGATGCGGATTCCACCACAAAACTGAAGCAGAGCCCGATGACCCATCGGACGTCGGAGAGGAACCGCCAGCCGAGGCTGAGCCTGCGCCTGCTGGCCAGCTACAGGACCATCCTGCTGCTGCTGCTCTTCTACATGTTTGGAGCCCTGCTGTCGTTTGGCCCCATATCCAGCACGCTGCTCATCCTCACAGGGGCTTTCCTGTACGGACTCCTGATGACGTTGGTCGGAGACAAACTGAAAACGCACTAGCAGAGCCTTCAGGGTTCCCACATGTCTGGAAAAATACAAGGCAATTGACTTTTTTAAATCCATCTTTAAATGTTTTACAAAAACTGTTAAAAATACGGTGGCCCAGAAGTGCCAATCACAGTCACAAAATGAAAACACAACTACAAGAAGAAAAACACAACCGCAAAAAGGCAAAACACAACAACAAAAATACAACCGCAAAGAGAAAAAAACACAACAACAGAAAGAAAAAACAAAACTACAAATAGCTGAACTACAACAACAAAAATGTTAATTCACATTAAGGCAAGTGTACAATATAGCTTTTAATAACAAATAAAAAACTAATTTTTTGTTTGCAGTCATGTTTTTCCTTTTTGCGTTTGTGTTTTCTATTAGTTGCTGTGTTTTTGTTTTGCAGTCATGTTTTCCTATTTGCGATTGTATTTTATGATTTGTTTTGTGTTACTTTTGCAGTTGCTTTTTTTGTGATTGGCACTTCAGGGCCACCGTATAAAAATAGTATGATGATGCAGCGTATGATGAACAGAGTTGTATGTTTACTTTCACAAACTGGCTCATACATAAAAGCAGTCAACAGTTCAGTTTTACGCTCACCGCAGTTAAATTAATCCAGTGATGTCATTAATCAAATATCTTGTCTCTAAAATTTAACTCACCATTATTCATTGAAGTGTAAAAAAAAAGAAAAAAGTTTGATCATTTAGAAGCTTTAGCAAGAATACATTTTGGATCCTTAAATTAAAAAATGACTATAAATGATTCATTAATCACTTATCACAACAGTAGCACATAAAGTCTCTGTCGACAGATTGATTGATTGTTATTGATCCCTGTAGAGAAACATTTGATCGTGCTGCCTGCTGAAGCACAGTTACATATCAGAGTCAGAGTCGATGAAAGTGAAGTAAATGCAGCCGTTCTCATGAGGTGCAGGTCGGTGTGATGTGGTCGTGTGAACATGGCGAGTGTTGAATGGAACCTTCAGGTATCACAACTTTTTGAACAGGATGTGTAGGAACCCTGCTGGCGGCAGACTGGCAGCTCTCATGTTCTTGCTTTTGATTTGACTGCTGAACTGTTTTGAATGTTTTGTTTCATAACCTTGTAAATAAATTCAGAGCGTTGCTGCTGTTTTGCTTTTTCAACAAGCATCTGAAAACAGATGCAGGCCAAAAACATTCAAATTGTGCTGATGAAATAAACTATTTTTCACAAAGCTGAAAGTCTTTCTGTCCAAAAATGGTTTGCACTTATTTACTGTTCTTCATGTATAGATAATTGATGGGATTTGATTTAATCTGCAATGTAGTTGTGGCGATATCTGCTCTGTCAGTGGTTGCTATCATGGCATCTTTGGAAGTCCATCCGTCCATTGTCTTTCGTTTATCCGAGGTGGGATCGTGGTGGCAGCAAGCTCAATTGGGCACTCCAGACATTCTTCACCCTGGCAACACTCACCTGCTCATCCTGGGGGATCCTGAGTCATTCCCAGGCCAGACAAGTTATATAATCCCTCCAGTGAGTTCTTGGTCTGCCCCTACCATTTGGACATGCCTGAAAAACCTCTGAAAGGGAGGCATCCAGGGGACATCCTTACCGAACCACCGCAGCTGGTTCCCTTTCAGTGCAAAGGAGCAGAGTCTCTACTAGGAGCTCCCTCCTGATGTCTAAGCTCCTCACCCTATCTCAAAGACTGCACCCAGCCACCCTACAGAGGAAACTCATTTCAGCTGCTGAAATATGACAATGTCAAAAAGCTGAAGGCAGGTGGCAGAAAACAAATCTCCAGGTTCATTATGACATCTACAAAGGGAGACCTCACATTTATAAATTGGTACTGAAACAGGAACAACGCATGTGTCTTGTCTGCCACTGTGAACAGGCTAACAAACCCTGCTATGTCAGTGGCTTCAGCACTGTTATCTACCAGGGCCTGCAGTGAATTTCCCTCCTTTTTTTACTGAAAATTGAGAAAATCAGACAAGCAGTTAGTGCCTCCGTAGCAAATTCCAGATACATGCATCCAGCTGAAACCAATCCAAATACCATGAAACAATTTGATCTTATTAAGGACAATGACATTATTCAACACCTGAAATGGTCCTCCTGCTGTTGTGACATTCTTTCAACAGGCTCTTCAAAAAAGTCTCAAATGTCATGACCTCAGATCTGATGCAGATTGTTAACATGTCTCTTATCTCAGGAGTCCTCCCACAGGCCCTTAAAACTGCGGTCATCAAGCTACTACTAAAAAAGAATAATCTGGGAAAGTCTGTAATGAGTAACTATAGGCCTATAACAAAGCTTCCTTTTTTGAGTAAAATTATTGAAAAAGCTGTTTTTCTACAGCCGAATAACTTCTTGGCACTGAATAGCTGTTTTGATGCCTTCCAGTCAGGTTTTCGACCTCACAACAGCATAAAAACTGCTTTTATTAAGGTGTTCAGTGACATCCGGTTAAACACAGACAATGGAAGAGTTACAGTCTTGGTATTACTGGATCTCAGTGCTGCATTTGACCACAACGATTCTACCACAACATATTACTTGACTGCCTGGAAAACTGGGTGGGACTTCCTGGTACAGCACTAAGCTGGTTTGAATCCTATTTAAAGAACAGGGACTTCTTTGTGTCAGTAGGTAACTACACATCTGAGTGGAAAACAATCACATGGCGTTCCCCAAGGCTCAATTCCCTCTGCTGTTTAATATTTACATGCTTCCACTAGCTCAGATTAGGGGAATCTACAAAATAAGTTAACATAACTATGCAGACGACACTCAAATCTACATAATCATATCACCAGGGGACAACAGTCCAATACAAACATTAAGAAAGTGCATTGTTCAAATCAATGAGTGGATATGCCAGAACTTTCTTCAGTTAAACAAAGACAAAACTGAGGTGATTGTTTAAGTGCCAAAGAGGAGCAATTGAGAGTCAGCGCTCAACTTCAATCAGTAATGTTAAAAACCATAGACCAAGCCAGAGATCTGGGTGTAGTCATGGACTCAGACCTGAATTTGAACAGCCACTTTAGGACAATTACAAAGTCAGCCTACTATCACCTTAAAAATATATCAAGGATGAAAAGACTCATATCTCAGCGGGATTTGGAAAAACTTGCATTTATCTTCAGTAGACTTGACTATTGCAATGGTGTTTTCATGGGCCTCCCTAAAAAGTCCATTAGACAACTGCAGCTGATTCAAAATGCTGATGTTTGAGTCCTTGCTAACACCCAAGAGAGTGGATCACATCACTCCAGTCCTCAGGTCTTTACACTGGCTTCCTGTCTCTTCCTGAACAGATTTCAAAATACTGCTGTTGGTTTACAAAGCTCTAAATGGTTGAGGGCCAAAACACAATAATGATTTTCTACAAAATTACAAACAGTCCAGAAACCTCAGATCATCTCGCAAAGGTTTACTGTGCGTTCCTAGACCCAGAACTAAACATGGTGAAGCAGCATTTAGTTTCTATGCACCAAATATCTGGAACGAACTCCCTGAAAACTGCAGGTCTTCTGAAACCCTCAATGCTTTGAAATCAAGACTGAAGACTTTT
>JAQLOL010000012.1:1667412-1683232 GCA_029783665.1 Naso thynnoides
TGTGTGTGTGTGTGTGTGTGTGTGTGTGTGTGTGTGTGTGTGTGTGTGTGTGTGTGTGTGTGTGTGAGCATGAAAAACCTGCTGCTTCTCTCGCGGGGGAATGAAAAGAGGTTTGAATGACGTCAGCTGTGCGTCTGTTGCGTCACGAAGGGATCGATCCGAAACGTATGAAACCGGCCAGTTTGGAAAGAGTCCGTTTTTCCCCTGTGACGGTTTGACTGGGGACAGATTACGCTGCCTTCGCTCAGTGGGGAAATGTAACTGAGTACTTTTACTTAAGTACAACTTATTGACATATTTCAACTTTACGTGCATATTTGACTTTTACGCCTCCTCCTCACCGGCCTGCATGTAGTGTAAGGCGTTACTGTGAGTCCTTTTGTTTCGTCACACGGATTTTAAATGACGGAGATCCGACTGAAATGTCTCACCAGCTCATCACGAAGGTCTGAGGAGACGTTCGTGGTCCCCAGAGGATACGCTCTGACACTTTTATGTCCACTTTGAAATGTTGGAGTTTCTCTGAAGCTGCTGCTCTGCGGCCTTATCCTTTCGGTACCTGATGATGGGATGGAGGTCACGCAGTGCATCCAGTAGAGGGCGCCTCTCAGCGAACAAACCAGTGTGGCACAGACCGGCTGACAGTCATTTCCTGTCTGATGTCGTCCTTCCCAGCTGTCCTGCTGCGGTTGTCTGTCCCTGTGCCGGTGTGGTAACATCAGAAACGTGTCTGTAATTCT
The DNA here is from genome assembly GCA_029783665.1 of Naso thynnoides. Taxonomy (NCBI): domain Eukaryota; kingdom Metazoa; phylum Chordata; class Actinopteri; order Acanthuriformes; family Acanthuridae; genus Naso; species Naso thynnoides. The sequence continues at coordinate 1,668,153 of JAQLOL010000012.1, forward strand.
GTATAATTTCCTCAGAAAGTTCTGCCATTTTTCCAAAATATTCCCTCCCGTTGTGTTTCACCAGTCTCGCCTAAACTGTCGGCTCATCGCCCGACGCCGCCCCGACTCAGCGGTCCAGCTGCGTGTCGTCCGTATCCGTAAGCTTCCAGGAGATGGACAGAAATACGGACGAACTGAACACAGAGCACAGACAGAAGGCTCCGTCCGTATCCGTGTCTGACGTAGAGCGTAAATGAGCCTTTACGAGAGGTTCCAGGTTCGATTCCCACTCTACATGACCGTTGAGGTTTTGACCTTTTGACCCTCGGGGGTGGGCTCTGACGTTACATTAGGTTAGCCAGGTTAGCATGACATCTGCTTCATATCAGTACGTCGTTGCCTTTGTTTGTGTGTTAGCAGGTCGGTCAGACGGTGAAACCACCAAACGTGGAAAACCTAAAACACCCAAACAAACAAACAGAACAGCTGCGCCAAGACGCAGGTCACATGTCACATCCATGTGCTAAGAGTGTAACTTCCTGCCTCCCTTTAACGAGGAGAGACGCCGAGGTCAGATGTAATGCTCCACCGGGCCAGCAGGGGGAGCAAATACCAGCCTCACTGTTGAAAGGGACAGAAAGTAACTGGATCAAGTTTAAGTGAACATATTTCACAGCTGGTGTGGTGGAGTTCCCGCTCGCTTGTGTCCGTCACTTTGACCTGAAGCGATGAAACTCGATCAGACGTCAGGTTGTCATGCCAACGTATGTGGCTGGAAATTCAGCCATGAAAAGCTCCTGATGCAGCAGCAGCAGCACAAGATCAAAACTTTCATATTTAAAAAGGTGAAACATGCTGGAAATGAAGCATTGGGAAAATAAAATTCTGCAGCCTCGGAGCTTCGGATCAGATCTGTGCACTTAAACACGCTCGGGATCTCAAGATGTTCACGTGACAGTGGCGTCGGCGGTCGTGTGGGTTTCTTCAGTGACATGTGGCGACAGACGAGCTGCTCCCCGAGAGCTGCTGCGTCCCTGAAGCGAAACGCCAAATCCTCACATGATCAGCGGCTGGAGAACGAGATCAGACCCTGGGAAAGTTCATATTCGTCCAAGTTCCCACGTTTCTTCATCGGATAACTGAAACTACCAACTGTACACGATTAAATGTAGCATCTTAAAACATTTGTTAGTTCTAGATTCCAACTTTTTGAAACTTCTCATCTCACAAATTCAGCCTGCAAGATGATTTTTAGAGCTGCAACAGTTTTCAAAGATTGAAAATTATTTGTCTTGTGCCAAACATCTTCTGCTTTTCATCATCTTTCATTTGCATTTATTATTATTATTATTTTTTTTTTTAATTTATTTATTTATTTATTTATTTTTTTTATTTTGGCTGTTTCACATTTGATTGTCTCTTAATTGTCTCCTCAGTTCTCAGGGTCCATTACATGACAGAGTGCCTTTTATTTCAGACTGTGGTTCCTATGACAGGGAGATGAAAGACAAAGGATGGATATAAATAAGACGAGCGTGTGTGTGTGTGTGTGTGTGTGTGTGTGTGTGTGTGTGTGTTCAGGTCTGATGCTCCTCTGTGACGAGCCGAGCGGGCAGGCAGGACGCGTGGGGAGTAAACAAAAGCTCTGCTCAGTGTCAGCGCTCATAGGTTAAAATATCAGCAGCTGTGCGACCTGCGCTGATGAATCACCCGCCGAGCGACGTCACATTACCGGAGACGCAGGGGTGTGACTCCCAGAGATGACGTGGAGGGCGAGGATGAAACGCCGCGGCTCCACTCGTGCTGTAAATAAAACAAACTAAGGAAAAGAAAAACCCATTTGTCGTCACAGTTCTGATTCTGAGACAAAGAAGCAGTTTGCTCTCTCTGATGTCTCGTTTGCGTTCAGCTCCGGCGGCGACAGCAGGAGACGCTGCAGCCAGAGTTTCACAAAGTGACAGTGACTCCCTGAGGAGCCAATCAGACAGGAAGAGGAGAAATCTTACATTCACAAACTCATCAGTGCCTTCCTCAAAGCAAGACTCCTCTTTCTTTTTCCTCCTCTTGTCGTACTGGGTCGCCGATGATGGGAAGCATCATGACTTGAAATAAATGTGGGTGGGGGGGTGGGGGGAGCTTCCAGACGGCGTGCAGACGGCGTGCAGAGATGAGAGGATGACGTCTGACGTCTCTGTGACTTCTGCACTGCAGACAGTCCGGAGCGCCTGGAGGGCCGTCTGACAGGTTCACCTCCACACACATGATGAGAGTCAGAGTGGAGCTGACTTGGGATTTTTGGGGGTTTTTTTGGTCATTTTGGTGTCAGAGTTCTTTAACCATCATGAAGATGAAGGTCAGGTGGCTTTACAAAGCAACCTGGTGCAGGTAAATCAGCTTCAGGGAAACTGCACTTCCTCTTCTGGACGTTTCTGTAGCGATGTTTGCACATCGTGACCCTTTTTTACCTTCACCTGCAGAGGAACTATGTATGTGAGTCAGCTGTAATGTGTCCCTCACAATGTCCCTGCAAATGAGCAAAGCAAGCGAAGAGTATAAAGTAAAACTTTAGACTGAAGTCACACGTTAGTCGACTTTGACCGAATCCAAACTGACTTCCACCGACTTCAGCTTTTGAGTTGAAAATACTCGTTTCTTTCCCACAAGAGCAAAGATTTTAAAATACATCATTTAGATTCATTAGTCTTTGTCATCTTTCACCAACACTATTCAGCCCCATGAAGTTTTTAAAGCTCCTCTGAGGAACTTTGGCTTGGTGTGGATTGTAGCGTCGCACATGTACAAAGGTGGTACTGCTGCTTCCTGTCGTGCAGCGCTTGTCTGTAGCGAGCATTTGTTTTGGAACAGAGGGAAAGAAACACGCCACTTATTTGCACAAACTGTTGAAATGACGTAAAGAAAAATCTCCTCCTGCTTCCAACCACACAGTAAAACAGAGAACAGCTGATCGATCGGGCTCGTAAACAACAAATCGTCTCTTCCGCTCTGTGTGCCGTAAAGCGTTTCGTAGTGTTTCTGCTGACTGGGCGGACTGGGCGAAGACTTTGTGACAGACAGGAAGTAACCTCCAGTCTGCTCGCCGATGGTTTCATGTGACAATGGAGGTGAGATGTGAGTTTAGATGCTTCAGAACCGGTTCTCCGTAGAGACTTTAACAAAGGTTGTCCTGTTACCAGTGTCCTAAAAACCTCGGATGCTGCCTGAAAACGCTTGTGTGCCTTCGAGTACGAGTCACTGCTCTAACGCAGCACCTGCTTCCTCCCAGCAGCATCCTGCACACCTGGATGCAACTCACATTTTTGGTATTTTGGGAAATGGAACTGGAGACTTTCAGGACAATGGCCCATGTCTGCCTTTAACCAGAGCAGTTTAAGATCTTTTAAATTTTATTGAGGGTTTTTCAAAGGGACTGATGAAGGATGTTGAGCTCAGAACACACACCTGTTACCTGGTCTGTCACTTACAAACGATGTCTTTGACGTGATGAGTCCTGATGGGACTCATTAGTTTGAACAGAAAGAAGGAACGGTGCGTGTTGTTTTTTGGTTTTCAGAAGCATTTCTAGCCACATTTTCTGTGTGAGCTGCTCTCTGAAGTGTGAAACTGATACTCACCCACCGAGCGCGGCGTCACAATCCCGCCCGGACGGCTGAGGTTTCTGAGCACGCGGCCTCAGCGCCGTTTTCTCTGCTCTGACTTCTCGCTGTGTTGAAAGTATCCCCTGAATTCTGTCCTCTGATAATCGCTGACGATGGTGTCGTTTCCTCTCCGTGTGTCTTTGTAGAGCAGCGTGAGGCAGAGGAGTCCTGCTGGGATCTGAGAGGAAGAATTCTGCATCCCGGCAGTGCGGACGGCCCCCCGTCTCTGGACCCCCGCAGCCCTGAATGCACCAACTTGACTCGACTTGGACAAACCCGTCCAGCAGGGATTCACACATCACCCGTGGTGTTTTCTGATTGGTTCAGTTTGTCTGACCCACAGGACTTCTGTCACCTGTTTTCCTCCTGAGGTTTATTTTCCTTCAGACAAGACGGAGACGCTTTCAGCCTTAAAGCCTGTCAAGAAAACTGAGGGTGGATTATTGAAAGAGTCTGCTGGAGACTTTGAATCGCTGTTTTTCTGCTGCTGAAACACCTGCGAAGGTGCAGAGCCCATCTGTTGTCACCGTGTGTGGAAGTCTGTTGATTTAAGAGTCAGACACATTTCCATGTAATGAGGAGCTGAGCTCTCCAACATCTGCACAGATACGGAGAGTTTAGATTTCCTGCAGGTTAATCAGAGTTTTTGGATTCAATTACCAGATTTATGGCGCTTCAGTAACTTTGACTCTTTTTTAATTACATGAATTTACCTTCAGAATTCCCAAAAAAAGACAATTTCCTAGGATAAAAAAAAAATTAATTATTATTGTTCATGTTATTATTATTATTGTTTTGTGAATGTGTTGTTGCAGATGTGGGACTATAACAGACAGAAACTTGGACATAAATGAGATTTTTGCTTCCAGTTTCTGCTGTCGAGCCTTGAACATGTAACACGCTGTGATTTACGCTCAGTGATTCTAAAATGAGTGAACGCAGTCTTCTGTTGTGAGACTTTACAGCACAATGAACCTCATCATGAAGTTCTTCTTGCATTTATATCCTTCGTGAAGCTTCGAGGAAAAACACTTTAATGGATTTCAGTCACGACAGAATATCAATGAATGGGACTGAACATTTTTTTAAGGATGCGGTTTTTTATTAATGGAAACAAAACCAAGATTTTACCTGCAGAACGTCACAAATGTGACAGTTTTGTTCCAGAAAAGATGCAGATTTGTCTGAATTTGACTGATTTTTCCTCAAAAACAATTTCTGGATGGATTCTATTTGAAAAGACATTTTTTAACCACTTCAGGCACATCTAACGACCATGGGTACCTTTTTCTCTCAACTTCAACTGAAACACAACTGAAGCCATTTTCATTTTATTGTTGAAATCTTGTGAAGTAGTTACATTTTTTATATTTCACAGTTTCAGAATCAGATTTCTAGTAACGATTCTGAACTTAAACTGACTGCTCTGGCTCAACTTGACCTTTTTATCACCTGCGTTTATTTTTCAGCTCCCTCCCTGGATTACAGACTTCAGCTTTGCGTTGTCTTTACTGGGCGGCGTCTTTCAGAAGTGATAAATGTGTCAGAATCTGGCTCACTGACCCTGGGAGACAAATCACAAGCTCGCTCAGAGGACAACAGCGAGTCCTGTGCGTCCCGTTCCTGTCTGAAATCACTTCTTCCTGGTTCAGGGGGAACTCTCAGCCCATCCCGTCACTGCCATGGTGATGTCTCAGGGCACCTACACCTTCCTGGCCTGTTTCGCTGGCTTCTGGTTGGTCTGGGCCGTCATTGTCATGCTCTGCTGCTTCTGCAGCTTCCTGCAACGCCGGCTGAAGCGCCGCCACGAGGAGAGGCTGAGGGAGCAGTGTCTGCGAACCATAGAGATGGAGCCGCTGAGCTGTCACCCGGCAGGATACCCTCCTCCTCCTCCTCCTCCACCTCCTCCTCCACAGCTGCCCAGGGAGCCGCCGCAGTTCTGCCCTCCTCAAACCCTGTCACCGCCCGTTCCTGTGCAGGTTCCTCATCCCATGCCTCAGGCAAACTGGGTCAGCATGCCAGGTAAGGCGAAGGGTTTGTGTTCTTCTTCTTCCTGTTGATTTCCTTTCCTCCAGAGAACATTACGTCTGCTGAGTGTGGTTAGTTTCTGCAGGATTTCTATGGATGCAACAGTGTACATTTCTTATTCATAGTTTGTCTTAATGCTGCAGTTTGAATGGATCTTTGAACTGAACAGTTCATCTTAGAGTAAATCAGGCTGACGAAGGGCAGTCCGCTGTCTTACATTCTCAGATTCTGTTGGAAGTTGTGAAACGCTGGTTTGTTCCATGTAGCCACACAGAGGAAACTCCTAAATGACTCTTTACGCCCTACAGGGCTAAGTTTCCCGTGTGTCCGAAAATCTCTGAACTCTTAATAAATACACGTCTCTGCTTGCTGAACGAGAGTCTGTGGCGAAGCAGCGACTTTCAAGGCCCATTTACGCTCCATGTGTAATTAAACACTTCTGTTTCAAACGTTGTAACCGTCACTGCACACGGACTTCCATACGTCATTTATGCTGGCTTTGATTTAATGCAATACATCCTATAGATGGATGTCAAAAGTTTCCATTCGTGCTTCTGCATATGCTCAAATAAGACAGTGGGAAAAAAGTTCCTGTTACCATGACAACAACAACAGACATGGCGACGCTGGGGGAGACTGTTAACATAAACCTCCTGGGTAAGAGACAGAAGAGGCCACAGCGCCGTAAACGTCGGTGGTTGTGAGGCCATTAAACACATCATGAAATGTGGACGGAGAAGTTTATTCGGTGGAGTTCTCCGTGTCTCACTCTTCTTCTTCTCCTCCTTCTTCTCCTCCTTCTTCTTCTGCGTCTCGCTCTGGTCAGTGTTAAACTATCGTCTAAACTGCCCCCATGTCCTCCTGCAGTGGTTGAAGGTTTTACTGCGTTTCGTGCGTATCTGTGAGCTTCCAGTGAACACAGAATGGACATTATGCTGCATCCGTGTCTGTATTTAATGTCAAGCATGAATGAGCCTTTACGTGTTCTTTGGCTCCACCCGCGTGTGCAGAATGAACAAGTTAGCCGGACTTTTATGACTTTTATTTACCACTGAGTCTGCAGTGTTTAGAAGCAGGACTTTTTCATGAAAAGAGTCATTCAAATAAAAGAACTCATTCTCCAATCCACCACTGGGAGGAGGTCAAGGAGGCATCTTATTTTATTTGGAGGAACTTACAAAGGTGCTAGATGTCACATTTTAGTACCAGTTACAGCACTTCTCCTATGTGGTGGTCAGATTAGTACAGTGAACTTTATTTACAGGGTTATGTTAAGTTTAAAGTGTGCTATGGAAGTACAAGAGAGTCTGAAAAGTAGTCAAGTTTCCATATGAGGATGTGAACCAAATGGAGCCTTTCATATTTCAACACTGGAGTTTATACTGTGACCCATCAATTAACATCTGACCAAATGTCTCAAAGCAGATCTGACCAGTGTCAGCCACACACACTAATGACACTTCAAGTGAGGAACTGAGTGGAAATGGTGCTAAAATGTCACATAGTGACAAAGAAGCAAGAGGTTGATGTTTTTGTCTGTGAGGAAGATTTTAAAAAGGTGACACGTCTCTCCTTAAAGTTCAAGTTTCTTAGCGACACATCAAGTGTCGACGACTAATTTGAGATTTGGGTTTTTGTGCACCTTTCAGATCTTAAGAGCTGCCAACAGGATGTGGCTGTTAAGTGGAAATTATTATTCATTATTTTTTCAAACTATTAAGCTGCAGTTACATATTGATGGTGTTTATGTCATAATAGTCTTAAAGTGTTTTCATTGAAATGTGAAGCAGTTTTAAACACGAAGCTGCAGCGTGGCATGTTCACACTGATGCTGGATCAGCCCACAGTCACTCACTCACTCTCTGCTGCTTTCTTAATCCGGCCAGCTGGGATTTCATCTCGAGGAGAGTCGTACCAGAGTGTGTCCATTTCAGTCTTTGGCAGTTTGCTTCAAGCTCAGGAGGTGAGAGGAGGTGAGCGGAGGTGAGAGGAGGTGAGAGGAGGTGAGGGGAGGTGAGAGGAGGTGAGCAGTTTGTCACTGCTGGCTCAGGTTCTTGCCAGGACTCAGAACGTACGAGTGCACACTCGGTGCTTAACGAACTCTAATTGAAGTCTGAGGAGGAAGAATGAGCTAGCAGCAGTGACACGGGACTGAATCGGACTGATGATCGCAGGTTTGAGCTCAGATTTAGATTCTCTTTGCTGATTCAAGCTGAGTAAAAACAAAAATCAGATGTTGTCACCGCACAGCAAAGTGTTTCCTCATTTCTTCTCTCCTTAAACTTTAACATTCGAAATGTCAGCGGCTGCATCTGTTTGTTTTGGCACCAAACTCATTCATCACTTCTCCTCTGCAGAGTGTAAAATGACTCACAAATACCAAATCTGTCACATGTGATTCGCTCTTTATTTACGGGCCAGAGCTCATTTTTATTCATGAGGCTCATCGTTCGAGCTGAACTTGTTATATCAACACACACACAGAAAAAGAAATGAATTCACAGCATTCACAGGAGCACTTCAGACGCTGACGGAGAAGCAGAGGACAGGAGGAGGATTACATTATGCACCGTGTCAGGTTTTTTTAGACTCTGCGGTTCTCGGCTTCAGCCTCCCCGCCTGCCAGACAGCGTTCCCCTGCAGGGCGTCATGGTGACAGCTGCCGCTGACGCGTGGGAGGTGACTGTGGAGGCCGAGCAGTGACGGAGCGAGCGACAACATGGCCGGGATGAACAAAAAAGAAACAGGAAGGCGAGAAGGAGGCAGCAGAGTGTCGAGTCAGCAGGAGCACAGCTGGAGCACAGATCACTTTCTCTTCGTTCTCTGATATGTCCTGGAGATGAGGAGATCTTCTTCATCACTGTAGCATCTCAGTACAACACAGACTCACACTGCAGGTCCCTGTGCTGCTCCACCTGTTGGCAGTAAAGTGCACTGCTCAAAGGCTCCTCAACTCTGCAGACGGGAAGTTTTGCCTTTTTCCTTATTGCACACTTTCACAGTCGACAACTTGCCGATCTCTCCGCAGCCTAACGTCAGCGATCAACAATTTTATGGAAATTCATTCATGAGCTTTAGGCACATTTTGCTTCCCCCTCCTGGCAGAAGTAAACACAAAGCAACTTTCTCCTTTTTTGGGGATTCAGGCTTCAACATAGAAAGCGGAAAAATACTTTCATAAGCCAGTGGAATTATAAAGACATCTGACATGAAGAAAGTGCAGCTGCAGTGAAAACTCCTGTCAGCAGTGAGCAGCATTAGCATGAAGGAGAAAATCTCATGTGTGGCAGCCGACGACTGAATGAAAGTGACAGTGGATTAACACGTACAGCAGATTGGCTGTTCACCAGTGTTTCATTAAACACTAACTACAAATCTTAAAATGGCCTTTTCCTTGAAAACGCATCTCAAGTTTATCCTCTGTTACTGCAGCCTTCGTACTGCGTTGCATGACTGTTCCTGCACGGCACACAGAACAGTTGCAGAGGAAGAGTACATTCAAACATCAGACAATAAACTGAAAGTAGTGAAAAAGAAGGAAAATGTGCAGAGTGCCACAAACAAGAGGGATGAGAGAACGAGGGATTTCTTGTGAGAAAAAGGAGAGCAGGAGTGAGAGCATCAGCTGTTGTCAGTGATGCTTAATGAGCTCAGACAGACAGACAGCAAAGGATAAAACACAAAGGTTGCTGCAGTCTCACACTGATGAAGAGCTTCAGTATCCAGGCAGCAGCCGAGCTAAAAGAGAAGCAGGTGCCGAGCAGCTGAGCTCAGCAGAGGACGGAGAGAGAAGCTGAGAGCCGTTTCCAAGTTTACTCCAGGGAGACGTGCAGACGTCGGCTCATTAGTTTTAAACCTGAACTCTCCAGCTCCAAAAACAGGCAGCAAAGAAGCAGCAGAGGCCAGATGATGGCTCAGAGAAGGAGACACACTCATGAATATGCTGCGGATTGATTGTTTAAAACACACACATGCACACACATGCACACACACATGCACACACACGCCCACAGCACAACGTGCTGACTGATAATGTTCAGGTTTTTTCTTCGAGAGGCTGCAGGTGAAGTTGAGTTTCGTTAGTCTGTCCTCATGTGTGTAAACATGGCACAAAAACTAACACGTCCAACCGGCCTGAACTGATAAACTGATCCTTAAGGCTCCTTCACTGGCCGACAGGCAGGGGGCGGGGCTTGTGTGGGCTGTTGGAGAGATTCGGCGTCTCTGGTCAGTGTTGTAAACCGCAGCATCTGCGCTTGTCGGAGGCTTTTCGGCCGACTCAGCATGTAGAGTTGGCGACGATTCTGAGAAATCACTGACTGTTCAGCTGAGCTGTAAACAGAGAGGGACGGGGCTCTTCTTTACTTTTTTTGCTTTGCCTCTTCACTTGTGCCATTTGTAACTTTTTATCAACAAGTATTATCAGTTGGAGGATTCTGTATCAGTGGGAGTGAGTTAAAAAACGGTTTGGACTGGAATGGACCGGTTTGTTTCAGCCCAGGCGCAGCTCGGACGAGCCCGTTGGTCGTCAGCTGTTGTCTTCACTGTGTGAACAAACTACTTCTTGACCCGACAGTTGCATCGTTCTATGTTGTCAGAGTCTTTAAATGTAACTGAAAAAATGTGAACTTTTAAGCAAAAGGACCTTTTTAGCCTCTTCTAGCTGACAGTTTGGATTTTTCACCACATCGGCTCAGTGTCGGTGCTTTTATCGACCCTTTTTTCAGCTTCAGACAGTAAAAAAAACTGATTGGCCTGCTGTCAGCTACCTGCCCTGCACTGAAGGACAGACAGAGTTAGAGGCGATTTCTCAGCAGAGAAAGATCAAACCGCAGCCGAAATGAGAGAATATTTGATGTGTAAATCTGCCATTCCAGCTGAAGAACGAGTGAGACATCAGTGCTGTACTGTGAGAGCAGAGAAAAAGCAAAGATGCCTCACGTCTGCTCATGTTTGTATGTTTGAAACTTCTGTCATGCAAACACTTAAACACCTAAAACTGTAAAGGAAACGTGTTCATGCAGGCTCTGAGCTAAATGCTACCATGCTCATGATAACAGGTAGCAGGTAGGAGGTGAAGAGGCTGGCATGCTAACATTCTTTCATTCCCAACAAGCAGCATACAGTTGAGGCTGAAGGGAATCTCACTGGTCTGTCTGTGCCGTCAGTCCAAGCTGCAGAGATGATTCCGTCTGAACCAAAGTGTTGGAGCAACGGACATCAACAGCCGCTCGTGATGCCACGTCTGAGGACGTTACGGCCTCGAACTTAAAGCTCAGTCACTTTGGTCGTTAGAAGCTTCACCAGGGATGTGATCTTGCTGACATGAGAGAGTGTTGAATGGTGCTTTCAGACATCCCTAACGAGTTTGAGTCCAGAGACAGATTGTTGTGAATCTCTCGGCCGACCCACAGAGCATGTTCACCCGCGTGCAGCGCCGATGAGTCGCTCGCTTCAGGCCGGTGGGTGAGAAAAACGTAACCATGAAAATCAGGCTTGTTTCCTTCTCTTGGTTATTCCACTGATTAAAAAAATGGAATTAGGGGCTAAATGTGTAAAATTGCAATATTTGTCATTTGACTCAAATTCAGGTTTAGGGAGAAAGTGGAATGTTTGGTCAGGAGGCACTGTTCGGGGGAGGGGCTTATTCACGTGGGACCACCCCCGCTTCATCTCACATCGATGCAGAATCGAACATCTGAGATGAACGAACCATCTAAAAGGCTACGAAGTTCTAAACTAACCCCTAAATTCAGAGCAGAGCAAAAAACCCAAAGCACTTTGACGAGTCTACGAGTCGGGCGATGAGCTGTTTGGTAAATTTACCGGCAAACGTTTGACTGGACCCGTAAAAATACGCACGGTGACCTCTGAGCTTCTAGAGCTCATGTGAAGAACCAGTGGATAAATTTACTGTTAGAACTTATTGGACTGTTGGCATTTTGTTCACTCACTTTATTCGAGACCTTCTGCTGGTAAAACAAGCGTAAAGCCTTTTTTTTTATCTGACAAGCTCAAATAAAATAACTAAATTCAGAAAAAAAGAAACTGATTTCATAGAGCTTCAACAGAGGTTAAATTTCCTGGTTGATCAATGTAGAACAGTTTTTGAACAAATATAAGAGGAATGAGATCAGATAACATCTTAGAGTTACTACTACTACTACTGCTACTACTACTGCTACTACTGCTACTACTACTACTACTACTACTACTACTACTACGGCTACTACTACTACTGCTACTACTGCTACTACTACTGCTACTACTACTACTACTACTACTGCTACTACTACTACTTCTACTACTACTACTACTACTACTACTTCTACTACTACTACTACTGCTACTACTACTACTACTGCTACTACTGCTGCTGCTGCTACTACTACTACTGCTACTACTACTACTACTACTAATAATAATAATAATAATAATGATAATAATAATAATAATAACTTGTATAGCACTTTTAAAAACTGGGGTTCACAACATGCTTTATGTACAGTGTACAATATAAGAGCAAAGCAAGAACACAACAGAAAAGAACTAAAACCTCAACAGCAAAAGAACCGTAACAAAAACCCACCAACATGAAATTAACCCAAACATCAAAAGCCCATGAACACATCATAAGACCTTACAAGAACCACAGGAACCAGCTACTGAAACTGAGACCCATAAAGAGATAAAAACCAATAAGAAATAAAAAAAAACAGTAAGAAGAGATCAAAACAATAAAAACATGGGGGATGGTAAAAGTTGTAAAATGAGATAAGAGAAATAAAGACACAGAAACAATAAAAAACAGATAAAAACATTAAATAGAGAATTAAGCAGTTAAACATAAAAGCTGTAGATGATATGTAATGTATAATGATAATGTGATAATAATGGATTACTGATATTATCGGCTGATATTGGCCTGTTGCAGATATATCAGTGTACATTGGTATCAGCATATTTGTTCTCCGATACGTGTCGATATTAAAACTGTTTTTAAGGCTGAAATAAATACTTGGACTAGTGATTTACTTGGTGTAATCTTGTAATTTGACCAGCAGGGGTCGGCCCCTTATTTAATCGGTAATACGTTTGTTTGATGCAGTGATGTTTGGAATGAAGTTTGTTAGACATCCTGCCTCCATTAAATGTCTTTGTCACATGTATTTAATAACCACATTCGAAATATTATATACAGAATATTGGTTGATAAATCGGATATCAGAATTTTCTTACTCCCTAATATTGTTAGCCCCAAAAATCCCATATTGGTCGGGCCCTCGTTTTGAGGCTCGACCTTGGAATGACCAGGAGGCCCCCACCCTGAGGATCTGAGGCTGCAGGCTGGCTCATTGGGCTCAGAAATTCTGATATGTAGCTTGGAGCCAGACCCATACGTGCTTTTAAAGTAATGAGTAAAATCTTAAAATCAGTTCTTAAATTTCCAGGAAGCCAATGTGAAGAAGCTAAAACTGGGGCGATGTGATGTCGTCTGTTAAAACCAGTCAAAGCCCAGCTGCTGTGAGAGAATGATTTTTGTTCCTCTTCCTCCCCAGCTAATGAAGGAGCCAGTGCTGCAGGACAAACGAAGCGAGCATGTCCGTTTCTGCCGGTATGCTGCCGAGCTGACGGAGCGGGTGTCGGGGAAGCCTCTGCTCATGGGAACCGATGTGTCACTGGCTCGCCTGCAGAGGGCGAATGTGGTCGCCCAATCACGAATCACCTTTTCTGAGAAGGAACTCCTCATGCTGATCAGAAATCACCTCGTGGCCAAAGGGCTCCATGACACAGCGAACACACTTGTTAAAGAGGCAAATTTATCCGTCACGTCGCTCTGTCCGACCTCTTCCTCGTGTGTCACTCCTCCCCCCTCCTCCTCCTCCTCCTCTTTAAATCCCAGGACTTGCCGGTTAGCTGGCGGGATCGCGGCTCGCGTTGCCAGCCATGTTGGATCCTCTCCTTTGTCCTCTTCCTCCACTCCCTCTCGTTCCCTCATCAGTCCTCATCCTTCATGTTCCTCTTCATCCTCCTCTGCCCTCCCTCCTCCTCCTCCTCCTTCTCCTCATTCCGCTGCTCATGGGCAGGGCTCACACCTGGTTGGTCGGATTTTGTTCTCACGGGAACGTCCGCTGGCTCATTGTGGCTCAGGAAAAAAGCTGCGAGCACTGAAACAGAAGTCCGACCATGGTGCTTTCATTCAGGTCAGTCATTCACTGTGTTTGTTCTGGTTCTTGTGTTTTCATTTGGAGAGAAGTTTCAAAAAAATCTCTTTGGCTCAGACTCCAGCCATGAAGAAGCCGCTGGAGCGCCACCATCCTCCGCCCCCGACGCTCGACAGCATCATTACTGAGTACCTGAGGGAACAACATGCCCACTGCCCCAATCCCGTCACCACCTGCCCCCCCTTCTCTCTGTTCACTCCCCACCGCTGCCCGGAGCCTAAACAGAGGCGACAGGCCCCGCCCAACTTCACTGCACGCCTGGGGAGCAGAGTGCTGTACCCGAAATATGGAGGTGTAGACAGAGGGTGTCTGGACAGACATCTGATTTTCAGCAGGTAATGAACAAACGTCATACAGACGGTCAACAGAAGAAGACTAAACACCTTTTCTCTGAATAAATAAGAATTATAAAATGATTTTAGGAAATTACAGAGTTCATCATTAAGTTCAAGTTAATCATTTTTTTTCTCTCTGTCTCTCTTTTTGTGCCTGTCAAAATTTAAAAAAATGTCTCATTTAGGTTTCGTCCGATGTCGGTCTTTCACGAAGGCGACGGCGACGAGAGCGGTTTCACCTGTTGTGCCTTCTCAGCCCGCGAGCGTTTCCTGATGCTGGGAACCTGCTCTGGTCACCTCAAGTTCTATAACGTGTTCTCTGGAGAGGAAGTAGCCAACTACACCTGCCACACATCAGCCATCACACACCTCGAACCCTCCAGGGTATGTTCACCAAAAAAAAAAAAACCAAGAAAAAGGAAATCACGTTTCAGAACGCCTGTTTGACGGGTTGGGATGAATCTAAAGACCCCGTGAAACGGATGTCAGAGTGCAATTTACTCCCGTGAATTTATGTATTTCCTGTAAGAACGATAAGCTAGGGTGGGACATGTCGCTGATAATGATTGGCGTGTAAAGTAGCCAATCACACTGAATGTGTGTAACACCCCTGCAAAATTTACATTGACAGCAGGTAGCAGCGTAAACATGGAGAACGACTATCGTCCTAGCCATCGCCAAGTCCAGCTGGATTTAGTGACTCAGGCAGGGATGAAAGGAGGAAGGAGAGCCACAAGGTTTTGGAGTGAGGCCAAGTCAAGTCAAGTCAATTTTATTTAGATAGCGCCATATCACAACAAATGTTATCTCATGACACTTTACAAATAGAGCGGTCTAGACCAGACTCTATGTATTTA
>JAQLOL010000012.1:1741922-1752173 GCA_029783665.1 Naso thynnoides
CTGTTCGATTGCAGCTTTGGTACTTACGTGTTTTATAAACACTGAAGTAATAAAGTACAGATACTTTGTTACTGTACTTAAGTATATTTTAAGGTATTTATATTTAACTTGAGTTTTCTTTTTCTGACAGCTTTTACTTTTTCTCTCTACATTTGAGCACAAATATGTGAACCAACACAAAATGTCTCTATTTGAAATTCTGGGAATGAGACTCAACAGTAAGCTCATTTCCTGGTGCGTTCAGGAACAGCTCGGACAAATCCCACTGATTCATCCTCTAACTTTTATAGTCTTTGCATTATATTAACGTGACGTGAGCTTCAGTTAGCTTTGCACAGAAATGTCCTTCAGAGGGAAACTTTTTACTTTGGTAGTTTTGAGTACATTTCACTACCTGTACTGTAGTATTTTTACCTGAGTAAAGCAGTTGAGTCAGTCCCTAAAACATTGCCTGCAACTGCAAATAAAGGCTTAAAATGAGTTACACTATAGATAAAAGAAACAAGCGATCATGTGAGCATGTGAAAGTTGCTAGGTTTAGGTAATTCACCCTTCTGAAGAGAATGTGTGTGTTAATTGGTCAAAAATCGCTGAGTGAGAGAGAGAGAGGGGAGCCGAAAGTTATTCCGACTGGAAAAATAGTTCCTTCCAAGTGCAGCCTTCCAAGCTGGAATATTATCATGAAGAAGGATTTTGACACAGATGTTTGTTTTAAATAACGTTATCACACATTTTTAGCTGCTTTCTGTAACATTTACTGAATATTGACAAAATGTAAACAAACACCAGACCTCATAGATAAAGCTACTTTGGGAAAAATGGGCGGCGTTTATGAAACCTATGTGACCGATGCTGACAAAGAACAGTGGAATGCTCCTTTAAGGAACAATGTGTGACTTGGCCGTGACCCGCGGCGTGGAGGGAGAACCAGAGGACATTTTCTCTGTAAAATATGAACCGGTTTTACCAAAATTGCTGTTTTGTGCAACATGTTGATGTACATCGTTAAGTTTTGTTTTGGAAAACAGGAGCCGAGTTCCTCCACGTTAGCAGTGTGAGGGAAAAGATGACCCGACAACAAGCTGCGGCGTCAGCGTGCTGCTGAGGTTGAACACCGTCGCTGGCTTTTAGGGATGAGCTCGACTAAACTGTAAAAATGTTTGCCGCTCAGACTTTCTGACAGAGAAAACAGACGTTTTCCTCCTCCCCGGCTCTGTGATGAATCCTAGCTCGGCCACATTGCTCTTGTTTATCTATGCTGCTGTTTAAATATGCTGAATTCCCCCCTGATGATGCACATTTAAATGCGTGCACATTTAAATGCGTGCACATTTATGCTAAACACTTCGCTCGCAGTTCTCACAGCTGGCATTTATAAATGTGGCACAGATGATAAACTCTGGGCATGCTACATTATGAATCTAAACTCCTCATGAGCTAAATTATTCTGCTGTGTGCAGAGACGTGTCAGTGAAAACCACTGAAGAAAAGCTGCAGAAGAACAATGTTCAATCAGGAAATGCACATATATATATTTTTTTTTAATTTCACAAAATGAAGCCTTTCATTTCACAGTGTGGACCTCACGTCTCCGCTGCTGGACGTGACCTCAGTGTGTCCTTCAGTACGACCCTCACGCTGCACGTTTGATTCCTGACATTAGCGGCTTCATAGCTCAACTTGAATGTCATTGTTTTATGTGTTGTGCTACCCGCTGTCTTTGATGGCAGCGTCTGTCTGTCTGTGTGTCCATGCGTAGCCGGAGTCTTGCACTCATAGTATCCTAAAGAACGAACACAACAGAAGCATCGCACACACACATTAGTCCCCTGTGGAGTTGGAATCTAATTAGATTTTGTGGCACCTTGCTGCGTAAATTTAAATATTAATAAGGAAAAAGTTTTTATACTTGCAGAAACCATTTCACCACATCAGACACGTGTTGTCTCCACCTACATGCTGACAGGACTGAATGTATCAATAACCTTATCAGTCCCTTTTTTTACTCTTCTCCGTCAAACATTCCGTTTTGACCAGCGACTCATCATCTCGTTCCCCTCGGCTGCCTTCACGCTTCCTCTTTTCTGACCCTACAGCCAACGACCATCCTTCTTATCCCTGTCACTCACACACACACACACACACACACACACACACCTTCATCTCTCGTTTTGTCTCTTTTTGTACTCTGGCGATACGATACGTATCACGATACAGGCGTTAAGACACAATATATTGGACTCCCATAAGCGAGGCGATATAATGCTTTTTTTTTTGTTGTTGTCTCCGTCTGTTGTTATTGTTGTTGTTGTTTGACTTCTGGTTTCAGGTCAAATGTCGCGAGAATATCGGACGCATGACGTGTGTTGCGTCATTAATCAGACTTTGCTCTGTGACATGTAAACAGGAATATGAATGGAATATTCTAGATGCAACTCATGTAAACACATTTGTTGACATTCTGACTTATTTAGAATGAGGTCAACAGTCAGTGAGATACGGAGAGCGAGTCGTGTTGTACTAATGCAGCTGAATCCCTGAGTTTTGTTTTATTTATTCAAATGAGCGTCGACTTTATGTCACTGATCCTTTTTTATATCTTCATCTCTTTGTTTCAGTGCCTTTACATTTGAAACTTTCCCTCCTCTTCCTCTTTTTTCAAGTGTGGCGTCAGTCTTTCATCCTTTTTTTCTGTCTCATTTCTCTCGTTTTTCCTCCCTCACTCAGTCTCTGTTTCTCTCTCCGATGGGCTCTGTGCCGGAGCAGAACTAAAGAATTTCAACCCTTCGACTTTTATTTCCCAAAGTGGTCTTTGTGTAACGATACTGGCACGTCTTTTTTTTTTCCCGTCTTTTTTTAACCGAACAAATTTCATTAGAGTTGTTCTTGCGGGCGAGGAGTGTGTGAATTGGGATTGACCTCGTGCTCGCCTGTCTTTGTCTGGCAGAGAGATTATGAAGCCATTTCATATTTCAATTTCACTCGTCAAATCCCCGACTCTCCGCTGGATGAAGCACACACACACACACACACACATAAATACAGACGTGGTGCAGACACATGCGTGCACAAACTGTCATGGGAACACAGACGCACTCTGCAGCCACGGTTGTGGGCTCACAGTGTCACAGCTGACTGACCTGAACTCAGGGTCACTGCCAAATTGTGTCAAACATCAAATTAATGAAAACACGATAAGCAGACGTGATTCTCAGCACGTATGTCGAGCAACATGGTTCATTCATGTTCATCTGAGAGCTCCAAAAGTAAATTTACTTCATTTGACTGCTTGATTTATAGACACAAAAACAGAATATTTAACCAAATGCTTCGTAGTGAGCAACAATTTACTGCGTGCGACTTCTTGTAAGTTAAAATAACATTTATAGAAAAAGGTTCACTGATGATTTGTTTTTGTATTTCAGAGTATTAAATGCAAAACAGATCAAGTTTACTCCGCAGACAGACAGAGACACATTCAACGAGTCATCACAGCTATAAAACATTCATATATCGCTGAAGGCACAATTTAACTGATGTATAAAAAAATTAAAGGAGATATTTTTTCTCCACATTGCAACACTGATTTCACAAAGTGCTGAGACTTTTGCTTTGAGTCACTTTGGTCTGATGTGAAATTAATCCTCTGGGACTCGTCACCTGACGTCAGTGTTAAAAGAGAGTCACTGATTAATTCATGTCGCGTCCTTACAGTTGACCTTTACATATATTCATATTACATATTTACACATACACTGTTCCAGGAGTATGTTTTAAAGTAGCACAGTCCAGCCCGCCTGCCCTGCGTGTGCAGGGTTGGTGGTTTAGCTGCTGTGAGGCGTCTCACAGTGAAGACGATCTGTGAAGACCAGCCTGTATAATAATGTGATGCTAATGTGTGTAGCAGGGCAGAAAACACTGCTGTGGGCTAAAAGGTTACGCAGCCTTATGTCCCATAACCCACTTTCAACACACACATGCACACACACACACACACACACACACACACACACAGATTAATGTGCGTGGCCTCTGGAGGGGCAAATTGTGATTAAACTGAATGCAGCTGCAGACAGATTTGAAACACAACAGGCCTCTCAGTGTGTGTGTGTGTGTGTGTGTTTGTGTGTGTGTGTGTAATATATCATATGTGGATGTTTATGACCACGTCCTCATCAGTGTGCAGAATACTTAAGAACAGATTATTATTAATATTCAGTGTACGTTGAGTTTAAGAAAGTTTTAGTTTCTCTTTTGTTATTAGATTTTTGTAGATAGATGCAAAGAAAATCTCTCTCTCTCTCTCTTATATATATATATATATATATAACTTTATTCAGGAAGGTTCCACTTGGAGCTCTCTTTCACAAAATTTTCACACTCACCCCTGGAAGCTGCACAGTAAAACTGCAGCTTTATCTGCAGCCGCTGAGGGTTGGGAGTCTTGCTCCAGCGCCCTCGGTGGTGGAATACTGGTGGTGCATCACCCTGATTAATCAGCTACAACCGGTCATCGGCTCAAAGCCCCGACTGGCGACTCTGATCACAAGCTCACTTCCCTTACCATTAAGGCCCAAACATTTAAAAAAGAAAAGAAAAAGAGAGAAGAAAAATAACAAAGCTTCTGCAAACATGAAGCAGAACACATTCTTAGCAGAAAGGGACGTATTATATTTTCTTCTTTCAGTCTGGAGTGTTGCTGGGAATCAGTTTTTTCTACACTAAAAGAAGTCAAAGCGTCGCTCTATTCACACACGTGAAAAAGTTGCTTAGTTGAGTACAAGACCGAAAAAAGGATTGTTGACAACAAAGACTGACGGGCGTCACACTGAGTAAATCTGGGTAGAAAAAAAACTTGAAAAACGACTTGAAAAAAGTCAATGTTGCTGTTTTAACAACCAAGCATGCGCAGTCGGCGCTCTCTCAACGCAGACCGTCTGCGCAGTCATAAATTTTAGGCTGCATGCAGACGTCTGCAGAGGGGGTCACAACCCTCGCAGACATGGACGGATGACGATTTTTGTGTCAGGCGTACCAGAGCAGTGCACACACACACACACACACACTCTTGAGTCCCTTCAATCATCCTGTGAACCTTCAGCCCGCAGTTACATTTAATCAACCATCTAATCTCAACAACGTGATGTACAGAATTTATTCCACGCTGCACCTCTGAACCTCCACAAATCTGAGCGTAACCGCTGATCTTTGTACCAGGTCTAATCCTCGTCTCAACTCTTCCTGACTCTGACTCAACCGTGACCACGAGCTCCTTTAACCTTTTTATTTAATCCCAGCTCTTACTCGTTATAATCGTGTTTCAGGGTTTCTAGGTCGGTTGGGTTCTGTAATCAACCAAAAGATGTAAAGGAACATAAAATAAATTATGATCTCTGGTGTGAACAAGCAGAAATTACAGCACAACCTCAAAGGCCTTGAACTCAACACGAGTTAAGGTTTTAATCGTCAAGGTGAGCAGGTTCAGTGGAATCCATTTTACTTTCTCAAGATTCTGTTTTTCAAGTTTTTTCCAAATTCTGTTTTACAATTTGAGCGAGTTTTAGTTTTATCGATCAGTTGAATAACATGAAACAGGGATAAAACTTGATTAACTCTCCTTCCTCTAACTCCATCGCGGACATGAATTGTTTATTAATGTGGAAACATTAGTATGAATGGAATTCTGCTTAATGATATCTATGCTTTCTATATTGAGAATGTTCAGTTCAATCATTGGTATTTTTTTTGTTTATTTTTTCCTTTTATATTTTAATCTTTAATGTTCAAAATAAATATTATCCAGTCCAGTCAAATAATTCTTCTGCTGGACGTGTGCTGACGTGGCACTAACGCACAGGTTCAGCAGGTCTGACGGAGGCTACGCTCACGTACGGGCGACTCTCCGCCTTGTTTACAAAGCGTCGCCCAGGTGGTGGTTAGTAAGACCCCCCTTCATTGTAAAGTGCTCTGAGTATCTGGAAAAGCGCAACATAAATGCAGCCAATTATTATTATGAATTTTTTTTTATTATTATTATTAAAGCTCGACTAGAAAAGGACACAGCTCATTAATTTTTCTCTATAGATTATCAGAATATCTGCCTCCACTGATACAGTCACAATGTGCACTTCAGACGGTTTGTTGGATGACGCTGTCGTGATGAAGTGTGTGTGTGTGTGTGTGTGTGTGTGTGTGAGACACCAGAATATAGCGCCATGTCTTCTTTTTCTCCAGTCAGCTTGGGATGCTCTGACCAAATCCACAATGTTGTTGAGAAAATCCTGGTTTTTACAAATTACATTCTGTCAGTCTAACTTCTGTTCTGTGTGTTACACTTGATTTTGTCTTTGATATCGAAGTCTGCGATCCGGTCTATGGGACACTGAGCTAACTAACAAGAGGTGAGTGGAAATTTAGATTAATTCATCTATAATGGAGTGGCTCCATCCTTCAGATGACGGAGACTTTGTCTTTCTCAAACAGATTAAAGGCTGGAAAGCGTCACAGGTCATTAAAGTGCCACACTGTGACCGATGGGACGAGTCTGTGAACTTTGCTCGATGTCTGTCTCCCTGCAGGAAATGAGACGATCAATTCAAAATGCTGAAAAAGAAGCTGCATGTTCAGCAAAAAATTAAAAAGCGTGTTCCGTGTGACACGGATCAGAACGTGTTATAAATATGAAAACAACTGATGTGAACCAAACAGTCTGTTGTTGTTCAGGCTTTGATCTTCTCTGTTGGTCTTTGGTCTCTTCTTTGTTCAAAAGTCACTATTTATCTGTTCAAACCACAAATGTAGAGAAGCAAGTGCTTTGACTTTGATCATTAAACGTCGTTTTTATTCAAAGAGGAGAGATTTTACAGTCACACTGTGTTACTCTGCAGAGCTATCAGCTGGTATCACACTCGGGGATGCCAACGTCCCAAGCCATTACCCCCACAGTCTTCTCTCGAGGAGATTTTTCTGCCGTAGTTTGACCTCAGCTGTTTGCTGTCGGGAGGTTTTCCCCTCTTATCAACCGTCCGTTCCTTCAGTCTCACTGTTACTTACAGTGTAACGTCACTGTGATGAGAAATGTCACCGAATTGGCCTGAATGGAGCGAGCCTCGTGTTGCCGCTGCAGGCTCAGTCCGGCTCCGTTAATGTAACAACGGGCTGTGAGCAGGAGGCTCCCACCCCTGGGTGACGTTTGGCATTTTGGTGAAAAGCTGTTTTGGCCGACTGTCTGTTGCTGTTTAGAGGATTAATATTTTGCCCCGTGGTGGCCGCTGTAAAGTGTGCACGGAACAGCAGGGGGTTGTCAGCGCTGTTTATGTTTTTGTTTTTACTTCCGTCACTTGTTTTTAGGGCTGGGTGATAAATACCGGAATTTTTGGCGGTATCGGAGGCATTTTTTAGATACTGGTATCAGTATCGGAGCAACTCTACTTGAACAACATGTCAACATAAATCTGCGTTTAAAAGACTTCCTCCATTTTATGTTTTGTTTCTTGTTCCCTCCGTCCTTCTCCTCTGTCCTCCCCCTGCTGGCGTCTGAGTGACATTTTGGCCTGATCTCCTGTTAGATTTTCCTCTCTGCTCTGCTTTGACGTGTCGAGCCTTCCATGTTGATCTCTGGGACGTTCAATTAGGTCAATTACTTCAACCAAAATACACACGTCGTCTCCCCCTCCTCCCCTCCTCTCTCTCCCCTCTGTTGGACTTGCCTCTCAGCTCGTCCTCGCTCAGCTGACGTTTTGTGCCCGAGAGCAGCTGAATTCTGATCTGCATCCTGAGCGATGTTTGACGGAGGGAGAGGACGAGTGATGGACTGCTCCCAGCGAGAGGAGATGAAAGCACTGATGACCTCGTCCAAGATGGACGGAGGATGAATTTCTCAAACCAAAGCAGAGAGCAAAAATGTCCAGCACAAGTACTTCTTACTTCCACTACTTTCTTCCACTTTCTACATTTCTTTTTTCATCACCTTCTTTGGTTCCTCACTTATAAACCTGCAGTCAAATCACATTTTGACTTTGGCTCATTTTGTATTTATTGTAAAAGGAAAGTTTGCCGTGTTTGTCTTCTTGTTTGCTGAGTTGTTTCCTCAGAACAGAGACCTGATATGCCCTCCATCCCTCTGAGTTTCTTCCCCTTTAATTTCCCTCTCTCCTCATGAAACATCATCCTGATATATCCTCCTCCTCTCTCCTCTCTCCCCTCCATCGCTCACTCTCTCATCCCGATGGCATCTAATTCCCCAGTGATATTGTCACTGTATATCAACTTTCATGGGCTTACAGCTCAGGCCTACACACGGCTCGCTCTGCCCGCTCTGATCTCCTCCATCATTTCGTCACCCGATCCGTCTGTCGGCTCCTTTTCTCTCTCCCAGAACATTCAGATCTCTGGTAAATCTTCTGGTTTTCAAGCTTTTACATCCTTCAGCTCGTAGTAAAGCCCAGGAAACAAGTCTTTTCTCTCTTCAGTCCATATGCTCCCTCGCTCCCTCGTGCCTCCGTTTCTTCTCCGTAACACCATGAAGAGAAATTCAGTCTTTGCTTTTTCACCTCGTCTGAAATTTGGAAACATAACCAGGAAGGTCCTCCTCCTTCTCACATCTTTCTTTTCCACCCTGTTTTAACTCTTTTTTTTCTCTCTCTTTCTGTTTCACGTCTCTTTCCTGCATCCTTCATCTTCTCCTCCCTCGACATCTGTCCGTCGTTTTTTTCCTGCGCTGAATTATTTTAATCCACCTGCTGTTTTTCCTTAGAATTTTTCTCAATTTTTTTGTTGTTGAAAACAACGGAGATGAATTTGAATTCATCAGAAAACCTGTCTGTCAACTTTAGATTTCGCTGTTTATATTCATGAATAATGTGGCCAGACCATAATAATCCTCGAGGACATCAGCCTAGTTTACTGTTTGTCTGTTTCTCTGTCGTTGTTTTGTTCCTTTTTTGAGGTGACTTGTGTCTTTAGGGGAAGAGGACGTGTGTGTGTGTGTGTGGGTGTGTGTGTGTGTGTGTTAATGCAGATTTAAAAAATCAGATGTAGATGCACAGAGACAGCTACAAAACACACTTACAGATAAAAAATCTACATAGAGAAGCAGAACAGATGCTCACACACACACACACACACACTGATGCCCAGGATACACTGGCTGTGTGATTGTGTGTGTGTGTGTGAGTGTGTGTGTGTTCCCTGCAGCAGCAGCAGTGTGTGCTTGTGTGTGCATGAATTAGTCGTATATAATCAAAGCTGATGGTTATAATAATTGTTTACATGCGAGCTAACGGCCTGAATTTGCTGCTGTAAACGATCGCAGATCAAACACTAATGACTCGCTCACACGCGTGTTGTCATAGTCAACGAGGTGTTTTGTCTTCAGACGATGAAGCGATATGCTTGTGAAATGTCTTATGAAGTCTGTGTCGGTGAGGAGATTCTCACTGAAGTTGCTGTTTCTATGATGCGTCTGATCACAGTCACAGCAGCTTCTCACAGTCATTTGCCAGCGTTGTTTGTTGTTGTGTGCTCGTCTCTGACAGCGGTTTCCTGAAAACAGGAACGCGTTGTGGCAGCAGCGTCAACAACTGCAGGTTGTACGAAATTACAGGTTGCATGACGTGTTCACACTGATCAGAGCAATAACTGGCAAATACGTCTGACCAGCAACAGCCTTTTTTTTTTTTTGAAGTTTGAAGAGATAAAAGAAGATTTGGCGATTACAGCTTTAAGTTGAGCTGAAGTCAAAAATGCATTTTCAACCCTTTTGGACCACATCCCTGCTCTTACTGCAGTCAACTTTGAAATAGTATTAAAAAAAAAACAAAACAAAAAAATAATTTTTTTATATATATAAAAGTCTGCCACTTTCGTCTCTCATGTAAAAAAAAATCTCCTGGATCCCTGATGTCATCGTTGACTCAGGCCATTATTGGTTGAATCACTGAGTTGAATCCAACCAGTTATATCACGCCAATCCACCTGTCAATCATTTGGCGGTTCCTACATATCGAGGGTCAGCTGGGATCTCTGTGGGTTTACTGTCAGGGGAGAGACTGAGACAGATAGCGAGAGATAAATCGATACAGCGACAGATAGATTTGGAGTTAGAGTGCGAGCTATAACGTTAGTGAGAGTGAGAGACAGAGTGTTAAGCTGTGTCCCAAATTTGCAGACGCACCCACAGAAGTCGTAGCGTATCCGTAGCAACGGGAGACTCCAAAACAATATGGCGTCTCTCTCACCATGAAACACACT
>JAQLOL010000012.1:1756092-1769273 GCA_029783665.1 Naso thynnoides
TTGGGCCGCATGGGATTTTTTGTTGCAGTACCACGAGTGACCACTGGGAAAAATCGGCGTGCCTGCTCAGAGGCGGCACCATATCCAGATCTTATAATACATGGGTTTTGGTTTGTCAGTACCAGATGTGAATCGTGCGTCAATGTGAGTTGTGCATGTACAATAATGTCTGGTCGTCTTGGACAGCTAGCTACAGCTACACCACTTGGACAAACCACATGTCACCATCATGAATTTGACGGTCTAAATCAGGTTTAATGTTTTAAAACTACATCACCTGTGGGGCATAGTAAAGCTTACGCTAGCCTAGACAGCAAGGACGCTAGTGCTAGCCAGCTAGCAGGGCTGCTTGTTTGGATAGACCTAGCTCTGACTTTGTGGCTAGTGCTAACAAGAGCCGTTTGGCACTAGCAACAGCCTGTGTTATCATTTTAACTTCTGGAGGCTAGCTAGCACCAAGCAAAGATGCTAGCACAATGTTAGCGCTAACACTACTTCAGTTAACTTGACTGGCGAATAAATTACTCATCAACAGTTACAGTTTACAACAAACCATGGTCTTTACGCTAACACGACTTGTAGTCCTAGCATAAATATATAGTTGGGAATAAAAGAATATTAATCAGTGACATTTAACATTAGCATTTCATAGCCATGTGATTTGTTCATGTGGTGTAGCAGTAGCTAGCTGTCCAAAATGGCGGACCTGTTTGTACATGTGCGACTCACATTGACGCATGACTCACATCGTGTACTGACAGGGTTTATTACAATCACATACAATGTTATTATGATGAACGATGCAGTCCCGAGAGCTGGAACTTGTTGCTGACGTCACCACTAGCCAAAAACAACAGAGGGAAAGGGGAACTTACTGAATCTGTCAGAAAACACTATAAATGCTCATTTTAAAAGATGAGAAACTCACCAAATGTTGAGAGGCGTCCTGTCATGTACAGACACTAAAACATGAGGTTAAACAACAGCTTACAACATGGAAACAGCTCTTTCAGCTGCTGAAGGAAACAAACAAACGGCTGTTTCCAGGTGATATGTTGTTGTTTACAGTTTTTGTTATGGTGTAGCAACATCAGCGACATGACTAAACATTCCATGAGTTTCTCGTCCTTTAAAACCAACATTTATTGTGTGCTTTGAGAGAGTGTCTCTTTCCCTCCGTTGTTTTCAGTTATCAGTGACGTGACGTCAGGAATGACCTCCAGCTCTTTGGACCGCACCACCTGTCATGTTCATACTATAGAATCTTGTATATGATCTTGATCGACCTGATGATAGGACTGAATGTGTAAAAACTCGAACTTCCCCTTTAAGAATGAGCTAGAGGTGCATCAGTGCTAAGAGGCTTAATTTGCTCAACCGGACCTTTTCTGTGTAGCCATTTACAGTACGTGTGAGCGTTGGTTAACTTCGCACGTAGCGCCTCAAACACGGTGTGTCATAAACACAGCGAGCCGAGCACAAAGAGTATTTTGTCATAGTGGAAGTCTCATATGAAGTGTTGAGAAGCCACACATTTGAGCGGCACGCTCATTTACCACGGTAAGAACACTAAAGTAATTTTGTTTAATCCGCCAGTGTCAGTAGACTTGTTACAGTCGTTCCGTACATCTCCGTTTTGTACTCCTGGATCTGACAGCCATCCTCCACATACCGACCAAGCTGAAAACTTTTTCTTTCTCTTTTCTTTCTTGAAGGCGTTTTCGCCTTAACTAAATTATAGTTGGGGAAAAAAATCTGATTCAGCAAAAATTGGTATCTGTAGGTCGGGATTAGCCCAAGATAAACAGTGGATAAGACTTGTGTCTGTGACCAATATTAGTTTATTCTTATCACATCTAGCTGATTCGCTCAGCAGACTTCTTACAGTGTTAAAACGATACAGTTCTTTTTCAGGATATATGATTAATATGGAAAAAAGTGAAGTACGCCCCCCAAACAACTTTAATTACAGAGAATTGGAATGGACTACTCCCTTTAAGTGGTCTCCACAAGGACTCAGATATCTGGGAATAACACTTGACAGTAATCTAAAAAATCTCTATAAATTAAATTACTCGACTTTAATCCAGACATTAGAAAAAGACTTGAAAAG
Source organism: Naso thynnoides (assembly GCA_029783665.1). NCBI lineage: Eukaryota > Metazoa > Chordata > Actinopteri > Acanthuriformes > Acanthuridae > Naso > Naso thynnoides. The sequence continues at coordinate 1,758,206 of JAQLOL010000012.1, forward strand.
TGGATTATCGCTACTTGGAAGAATCAGCTGTATCAAAATGAGTGTCGTACCACGGTCAGTGCATCTATTCCAGTCTTTACCTATATCTTTACCAGTATCCTTTATTAAACACCTGGATAAAATAATGAGAAAATGTATTTGAAATAACAAGACTCCAAGAGTGAGATTAGACAAACTGACATGGGACTACAAACTCGGAGGTCTTCGTCTTCCTAATTTCAAAACGTATTATTGGGCAACACCAACCCAAATGATTCTCTCTTTGTTTGAATCAGATTCAGCCCCCTCTTGGACTCAGATAGAATTACATGAACTAGATGAAAAGGTTGCAAGTAATATTTTGTACAAACGGAATTCCAAAACTATATCTGCTACAACCAGGAATCCCCTTCCAATACATTTAGTAAGAAACTGGTTTGAAATTTGTAAATTCTTTGGTCATGAAACAGATTTGTCAAGTAAAATGCCTCTATGGCAAAACATGCTTCTCCCAGTGATTTTTAACAAGATATTTAAACTTAGGCATGAAAAAGGAATTACTCATTTAGAGAACTGTTATAATGAGAGACTCTGATGTCATTTGACCAGTTAACAGACACCTACAAACTCTCTAACAAGCACTTCTTTGCGTATCTCCAACTAAGAAATTTCCTTAGATGTACTTTAGGGGACCAAATGCTTTTACCAGATTTTTTTAGTGTCAAGCAGCTGTTCTATGACAATCAAGGTCTCTCTAAATTCATTTCCAAAGTTTCCTCACTGCTAATGCAGAAATGCCATAAGCCACATCTGGATAAATCTAAAGAGAGATGGGAATCCGATTTAAACATGACGGATTTGGGCAAAAATAGCATTTGTGCAACCATTAATTCAAGGTTCAGACTCATGAATTACAACTATCTTCACCAGCTCGATCTTACTCCACAGAAGCTTCATAAACATAATAATGCAATTTCTGAAATGTGTTTCAGATGTGGCACAACAGAAGGTACTTTTCTACATGCTACATGGAAATGTGTAAAACTTAGAAACTTGAGGGTGGACCTGTGCAATACTACATCATCTATTACAGGGGTCTCTTTTCCACTTGATCCTGAATTCTGTCTACGTGGAAACTACACTGATCTCAGTCTCAGCAAACATAATGTAAAATTCACTAGGATCGCAGAAAATGTGTAGCTCTAAGGTGAAAATCAGATTGCACTCTCTCTTTGTCGAAGTGGTTCTCAGAAATGAATAAATAAATGCATACCCTTGGAGAAAAAAACATATACACTGAAAAACAGGCGTGAGCAGTTTACCAGGATATGGAAACCCTACATGAATTATATGGACACTTAATCTGCAACAGATCGAGCTGGACTCAATGTAAATTAATTATCTCAGATGTAAAATTGAGCCAAGGTCATTTATTGATGCAGGTCTCTCATGTTATGTAATGTTATGTATATATGTGGTACTTTGTTTTTACTTTTATGTTTTTTAAAAAAGGTTTGCTACAATTTTACTTATATTTTACTTCTCAGAGATGCTCTGTAAAAAAGGACCAGTTGTATTTTTCAATGTTCAACTGGAAAGAGAAACTTTTTTTGTTTTTTTTTGTTTTTTTTGTCACCGCATGAGCATTCTCCTGACAAAACTGTCCTGAAACGTGTTTGTTTCGGAGCACGAAGATGAATATTGTGGTGATTCACATAATGTCTCAGTATAGTCAGCTCTGGGTAAGGCATAATAAATTAGCTCTCTAGCTTTGGACCCTGGGAACTCGAAAGAGGGCAAAGTAAAAAATGTGCATCATTTTGATAAAAATAAATCTTTAGCTTCACTCAGTCACTGACCGACCGTGGTCACCAAAGTCTTACATCACCAAGAGCCGGGGACGCCATCATTTTTATTTCCACTTGGATGGAGACAAATCACGTCTCCGCAGTGTGAGAGGATGTCTGGGGGCTTCCCTGGACATTTTTTGTCCTTTGAAACACGTCATTTTCAGCTGTCAAGGTTTTGCTTCAAGTTGAGTCAACTTTCATGACAGCTTTCTGCACTGCAGTGGCATCTGATGAGTGTTCGTCCATGTGGAAAGAACTGTTGTGCTCTGAGAGACTTGCAGGAGGGACACACACACACACACTGCAGGTCACACAGGGTTAAAGACAGCAGCATCCTGTGTTTCACTGATCCGGTTCTGACTCTGGCCTGCACACAGTGAGGGTTCAGCAGTGACAGATTCCTGAAGATTGTATTACCTTAGACATCCATCACAAAAAAACACTGAAATTCTGCTTAAAATTTCATGAAAAGAGCCAAATGACAACTGCAGAAATGTCCAAAGAACCATCGTATTTCAAAGCTTTCTTCAGTATTAAAGACATGCGATGATGACTTTGTGCAGAGCTCCATGTGTGCAGTGCAAACAGGAAATGTTTCAAGATATTTTAAGTGATGCTAAATTAATATTGGCCAAAAAACGGGGCTTGAGCCGTTGCCTACACCAGTTGTGAGGATGCAGATGATGCTGTGTGATGGAAGCTCAGCGGTCAGACAACTTGCACCCTTAACCATAAAACCGACTTGTCATCCTCAGTGTTTTGAAGAAGTGAGCACTGATCTGACTCTCCAGAAATGTCTGTCAGTGTGACTCCGTCTGTTTCTTGAAAATGCTGAGTAAACCTGTAGATGGAAGCATATGTTTGACCTCTGCTGGAGAAAGAAAACTCGTCCATTTTCTTTATTTCAAATGCCAACAGAAATTCTGCAAAGTCAAACATGATAAAAACAAAGAACCAGACACAGCGTGTCCTCTGCAGCACAGGCATGACTTGAAGCTTTAAATGTTAACAAATCAGAGGCTGTCTGTGTTATCGTCCTCATCCTTATCGAGTATCTCACAGATACAGACACAGGAATCATTTGTCTGTTACGATTTTTAGATAAAAGTGTGACAGAAGATTAATGATACTATTGGATTTTTGTTATTTTTGTTTGAATTTTCAGAAGAGATTTAAACTAATTTCATGCTTGGTTGACTTGTAGGAGATCATGATGCTGGTGTTTGTGAGTTTTTTTGTGAGAATTTAAAGTCTCAGCAGGTAACTTCTGCTAACAAGCTAGCATTAGCTGTGGTATGAGACTGGTTGAGAAGCAACTCCTCTGCAACCGATTGTGCTGGCTTGCATTTTATTTCAATTGTTGTCCGTTCTCTGTCGAGTCCAGTTTGAACTGAGACCAAACGGTTGCAGGGAAAGTTGCGGCGGAGTAAACTGGGCCGTCTCAGCTCGAGCTCGAGCCGACTGACGGTGTGGCTGCAGACACTCTGTCATCGAGTCTGTTTTCGTTTGTATTTTCTTTATTTTTGAAATTGTGTTGTTAGTCTTCAGAATTTTGCCTTTTCTTTTATAAAAGAAGTGAGGTCCCCTTGCAGAAACCTTAGGGTGTCTTGACACATCCTTTATATTTTAATAATGTGATATATGTGCTCTATTGTGTGCAAAAATAAAAATAAAATAAAAATAAAATTCTGTCAGCACACAAGTGCTTCATCCCAGCACTCCTGAGCGCTTCTCTGCCTGAAAAATGTGAATGCAGACCCCAACACTGTAGCACTGCAGCCAATTTTCCAGTGACTGGTGGAATTTCAGACTTCACGTTCTGAATAATTTTTCTTACTTTGGGAAGCATCCATAGCTTTCGAGCGTTTCTGTAAAGCGAGATGTTGAAGATTGTGAAAAAGCTGCTGACTCATGACGGTTTTTCTCTCCTCGGTGACTCTGTGTTTGCTCGACAGTCTAACTCCCTCATGTTTGTGTGTTATTGCAGGATGGTACCGCGGATTCTCGACGAGGAAGCCGAACGTCAAGGTAAGACAGACTGACAGCTGCTGCTCCTCTCAGACTGTTTCACTCAGTACATTTTCCTTCTCATGTCTTTTTCGTTTCTCCGTTTGTTTTTTTTTCTCTGCACATCTCAGCCTCTTCCCGTCGTTCTCTGCTGTGCTGATTTTGAAAAATGATTTATTTTATACAGCCAACATCAGTTGGAGTGCATTTTTAAAGTGAAGGAGACTTATGTAAATATCTTACCGACTTTCTGTCCGTAGCTTCATGGTAACTATTTCGTACTTTGCCTTTCATCCACCATCTTTGCTCTCTTTTTCTTTCTGGCAGAAACAAACGTCACGCAGTTGCAGACGATGGTAGAATCTGTTTAAATAAAGAGTCTTGAGGAAAATTTTCACAGTGAAAAGAGAAAAAAAAGAGAAAGTTAACTGTCACTCAACCACCCACGCAGAAGACTAAATGATTCCCGTCACACAGTTCACCATGGATGAAAAAATAAAAGCACTTCATAAAACTGTGATATTTAACCTCATTCCTGTGATCAGTAAGTGTCATACAGCAGAAATACTTCTAATCCCTGAGGGCTGCATGTGGGAGTCATGACCCAACATTCCCTACAGCACAAATACTTGAATTTATCTGACATGCAGAGAATTTTTACCACAGCTAACTACTTAAAGGAGACCTTTAGTTTTTTTGTATGTTAAGCCTTATAATAAGCAGCATTATTATGATGAACGGTGCAGTCAGGAGAGCTGGAGCTTCTTGCTGACGTCACTAATAGTGGAAAACAACGGAGGTCTTGGGGTGTTTCAAGTGCTTCAACAATCCGTTGTAAAAAGGTTGTTTTAAAGAAACAAGACAACCAACAAATGTTTAGTAACGTCTTTTCATGGAGCGAAACAAAAACACAAAGGTACAGACCCCATGAAACGAATGTCAGAGTGTCCTTTACTCTCGTGAATCTGCGTATTTCATGTAAAAACGACAAACCGGGATGGGACATGTCCGATATAATGATTGGCATTTACAGCCCATTGTGCTAAATGTGCGGCATTGAAACTTCACAGCAGCTAGCAGCATAAACACGGAGAACAATCACGAGAAGAGCCTTCTCTCTGCTGTGGAGGACTTCTCACCACCACCTTCGCCAAATCTGGATGACTTGAGTGACTCAGACAGGAAGGAAGGGAGGAAGAAGAGCCACAAGGTTTTGGAGTGAGGCCGTACATGTTCGAGCCGCTCTCTACAGCCGGCGGCGCTGCTGAGCCGGCAGAGACGCCGGCTCATCCTGCAACATGTGGTCTTGCACGTCGGTTGATAACTGACAGCCTTTAGGCTATTGGAGGGGGGGCAGAAATATTAGAGAAAGAATTTTATTTTATTTATTTCATTGATGAAAAATTAATATACGCCCACGAGTGCAGGATGAGTCATATATTAATGTATGTGTAAAAAATATATACACACATATATATTAGTGCTGTAAAAGTTAACTGATTAATGACGCCTTAGCACAAATTAATTTTAATTTAATTTTTCTAATGCGCAATTAACGCGTGTATGTTCTGTCTAGGGCTGTGGGGGGAAAAAATTGATTCATCAATGCTTTGCAATTAATTTTTTTCTAATAAAACCCCAACACTACTACACGTTACAGTGAGCTAAAAATCGTGTCAACAGCTCAAATCATTTTATGAACTAAGATACCACCTAATTACTTCGACCTACTTAATGTTACTCCTCCATCGTCTCTCCATCACAGTTTGTCCTGCAGCTTCAGCTTTAACAACACAATAGTTAGCGAGCTAAATAATTTTAATAGTTTGTTTTCTCACCAGCATCATTAATATTTCCATCCAGTAATGATGATCTCTGGACTGATCTCTGGATCTCAGGACTTTGAAACAGTGTCTAACAAGCCTTTTTTCCCCCCCCAAAGCCGCTGAAATGTTTTGTTTTTGTGTCGGAACATGAGAGGACACTTTTACACATTTGTTGAAGCTCTTAAAATGCCCCTTCACCTCTGCTGTTTTGAGCGAGCAGTGACGTCAGCAATGAGCTCCAGCTCTCATGACTGCATCGTTTATCATAATAATGCTGTAGAACATCGTAGGATCGTAAATGTCCTTATTTTGAGGTTTAATGTGCAAAAAATGGAACTTCTCCTTCAAATTAGGCCCCTCCTCCCCCTGCTCATCATCACCAGCCTCCCCTTCAGTGCTCGAAAGCCAAACTGAGATTCACTCTCGTTCTGGAGTGAGCTTTATCTGCTTGACGTTTCACCTCATTAGGGCTATATTGACTTTTCTTCGCCGCCACATCTTCATCCGCCATTTTCTCAAGTCTGAATGGTGTCTAGTCACTGCGCTCCCAGCCTCACCTGTGCGCTGTCATTGGCTGGAGGAAACACCCTCAGTCCCCAATCAGAAACATCTCCACTAAACCAAAACATCAGAATCCAGACAGAGGGCGGGGCTCTGCAGACACAGTCACCGCCACTCATGTAGAGAGGCCCACAAGTGTTGACTGAGACAGATTTATTATTCTTCATTTTTATTAAGTTCAAATTTAAATTTTTGGGAAAATGGAACTGACTCTACCTTTAAGTTATATAGATTCCTTCGGGCCAGTTTTCCCATACGCTTTCTTTTGGAGGCAACAGTAGGAAGATGTCAAAAAACGACAGCAGAGGTGCTGCTGGGATGTGAACTGGCACCATCACAGCTGCTGACACTGTCATAACTTCTGACTGACAATACTTACTGTACTAATGAAGTGCTGTGAAAATTCAGGAGCTGTTGTTTTGTCTAACCTGGTGCATCAGCGAGTAGTAACAGTGAATCGCAGTGTGTGACGTCGTGGTTCTCACAGCCTGTAGTCGTTTCGATCCTTCTGAGTGTAAGCACGATGTTTGAGCTAGTGGGAACATCGATGACCTCTGAAAGTGAAAACATGGAACCCAGCACATGGTCTGATCTTTTGGCCCGGAGGAGCTGCCATCTTGTTTGGATGTTCTGAACATCACAGTGACAGTATGTCATGATGATAACTGCACAGAGGAAGCGTTCTTTGTTGCAAACATACCCTGCAGCTCCGGTCGATGATATCATGCTGCTGCGGATGAAACATACATACTCTGAAACTAATCTTCACAGCATGAAAGAAAGAAAACAGAAAACTAAAACCCCGACAATGTCTTTTGAAACTGACCGAGAGGCTATTTGACGTTGGTTGTAATTCTTTTTTAAGAGTAAAAAAGTGCCTGCGTGCATGATTTGGTTCCTGTGGTAACTGTAGAAATGTGTTCATCGTGAGCAGACTCGAGGTCAGGTGTGTGGAGGTGTGAAAACTTGCAGGATTTGAGGTTTGAACTTGTTCTTTTTCTTCTATACAACTGATAACAACACCATGAATGCCTGCTAGGAGTACCTGTTCATATTCCACTTTGCTGCCATGTTAAAACGATCATCAAATCTTAAATCTATGATAGCAGTATTCTGAAATCACACCATACAAATTAAACACGACTTGCGCCTGTAGAGTGACAAGAAGCGGGTTTTACAAACCATGGGCCTGCTTAACTAAAAGTCGACGTGAGTAAAAACATGCAAAGTTGATATTAGCTGCAAACAAATCAGCAAACTGATCTGCTAAGGGTTCGCACTGAGAACTGCGTCCGTCAAATGAGCAAGACGGTGCGCACATTGTCAGTTTAGCACCTTTCTACGGGGCGTTTTTACCCGAGTGAGGGGAATATGCTTCAATGGTTACGTACATTAATTTAGCACAAGCATTGTGATTGATCAAGCCAAGAAGCGATATCAGTGACTGGTTTGCGTTTGTGTTTAGTAAGTTTGAAAGGGAGGTGCTAATCTGCACAGCATTGCACACAGACGGCTGCTGTTACTGGTGAGTCATAGGCAAAATGACAGAATACATAGAGAATGTGTTTTTAACATTTGTGTCAACATTTTTGGTATGACAGAAGAAAAATTAATACATATCGCCTTTCCAGTGATGCAATTTTGGAGCTTTCAGATGAGCTCAGGGCTGATTTAAAGCCTTATGTGAGTGAATCCAGGCTGCTCCTTGGAGTCTCATACGAGGTCTTTTATGTGTTGTGAAATAATTCCTTGCAAAATGAATAAATACGTGATCTAGGAGAAGAAAAAACTGATAAAATACAAAATATTTCATATGTATTTTGTTATCTTAATTCATCATAATGTAATTTTCGTTTATTTGAGAATGACTGATTTGTTTTTGCACATGAACTCCTGTAGCCAAACAAAACACAACATTCACGGTCACCGCTGCCTAAAGAAAATTAAACCCAAGTTTGTCTTCCTATTACTGTTCTCTGTTCTCTTTCCTGTTCTCCAGTGTGCTCCTCTCCTCCCTCTACATATCATTTTACGTTTGTGCTGATCATTCTCTGAACTCTTCTCTGCAGAAACCATTGAAACAAAAACCATCATTTAAATCCCGCCCCCTCCACCGTGTTTGCACCTGTTGTCAGTTACATAATTATTCTTTGTAAATCACTCGCGAAACGTACACCAACAATACAATTCAGTATGTCAGAGTGCACATGCAATTTGGTGCTCCGTGTTTGGGTTCTTAGTAAATCAGGCCCTGTGCCTCGTTTTTAATCCTCCGTCATTCGTTACTTCCTTTTAAAACTTGAACACAAACTGCAGATCCGGTTGATGCTCACAGTTCTGCCTGCGTGTGCATTATTGCACAGGCAATCTCACTGTTAAATGAACCTCCAGCCATTTCAGGTTTATGCATAGTAATGTCTGCAGGTTGTATATCGTTATTATATATACTGTAAAATCTATAATATGCGTCCTATATAACAGATTGATTCATCTTATGAACCCAGCTCACAAGCAGGAACTGGAAAATTGATAAGTACATTTCATGGAACTAATGAAGTTATAAAAGAATGATCCTTTATGCAGAGAGAAAGCTGATGCTGATTGTGTCACAGAGGCAGACGGACAGACACGTACAGGCAGGTGAGTTTAATGGTAAAAGAAACGTGAATATCTCAGGAGTCAACTCTTAAGTTCCTGAATCAATTCGATGGTAATTCAAGTTGACCTGGTGCATTCTAAAAATATTAATGTTCACATATAGTGTCACACCCCTTTACTTCCAGGCCATGGGACCATAATTTAAAAAAATATAAACGGAAGTCAATGGAGAGGGACGGATAATTTTTTTATTTCGTTCGGCTTGTGCCCTGAGTTACACATATAATGGCTGGCAATTTAAAAGATAATTTTTCATGTGAAGAAAGTCGAATTTTGTGGTCAAAAAGTAAAGTAAAACGTTTTTTGTGAGACCCCTCAGTGACCTACATGTCTCGTCTCGGACAATATGTCATCAATACAGCCCGGCAGATTTCACAGCGTTTTTCCAGGACGAGAGAAAAAATATTTAAAGAGGTGAAAACCATTTTAAATTGGTTCATGTTGAGAGCTGCAGCTACTCGAAGGGGGAGTTAGTCGGTTCTGTGAGTCAAAGGAAGGAAAATGTTATGATGTCAGTTACGCGACCAGTGTTGTAGTCTTTATAATTCTGTATTTTCACAAGCTAATACATCAAACATTGACTTTCTTCAGAATTATAATTTAAATTATCAATCATCATATGTGTAATTCTGGGCAAAAAAAATGTATCTTTCTTTCCCCATTGACTACCATCCAATTTTTTTCTGCACGAAGGTCCCGTGGGGTCGTGACTTAGGCACTCTGTGTGGCTTTGATGATGTAAAACTCGCCATTAATGTTAGAAAAAACATAGATTTTTATAAATTTCATTTAGGACTGCACAATTTTAAGAAATTATCTAATTGCATTTATTTGGACTGATGTTGCAATTGCTTCATGATTTTTCAGTAGTGGAAATGGTCATTTTTACACATCAATCTAATTAATTACATTTTTCAAGACATTAAAGTGGTTATGATGAGATTTTTGCAGGGATCTGTGCCAAACAAAGATATTTCCTTCTGTCTGTAGAATCTGATGTATTAGCCGTGACGACATTGAAATGAAATGGTTTTTGTCACATACATTTCTTCTTAAACGGACATTGTGCCCCCTGCTATTTAAAAATTACAGAAGCTCGTACTGCCATTTCAATAAAATTTTGCAATATTGTGCAGTTAGAGCATAGCATTCATATTTTTGGCATTTTTTCATGATATTTCACGTTGTAAACTTGATTCCATTTTATTACCAAATTGAGTGAATTAATCTGTGTGAAAATCATATTTAACTTTTGTGGTGGACTTTAAATATCAAGTCTAATGAAGGCAGTGTGTGATTTGGTAATCAGTAATCAGATTTTGCTGGTGCTCTGTGATCCATTTCTCTTTTTTTAGCATCATGTCTGGATGGAGAACTAACAGCCTTAAATAAAGAAGCTCTTTGAGTTTTTCTCGCTCTGCTTCTTTGTTCTCTGTGCAGCAGCTTTCTGTTTTTATTTCACTTTGCTCTGTCCTGCTCTGTGTGTCTGTAAGAGGCTTTAGCAAATCTGCACGGCAGTGTTTCTCTCAGCTGTTCCCTGCTGGCTGTTCTGTGCTGTAGAGAGGAGAAGGCTCGACATGAGTGAGATCATCTGCTCTGGTTTTTCTATTCCTTCTTGGAAATATGCGGACAGAAAACGTTAGAGAGAAAATAAAACACAAACACCTCATGTTTGGCTGGGAGAGAGAGTTCAATCTGTCTCAGCCAACATACAAAGAACATTTATCAATGATTCAAACAAATTCCTCCTATATTGAACCTGTAGAAGGTCATGCCCATACTCTACTTACAGTTTAAGGAGCGCTATTATACTCATTTTTGGGTCTTTTGATTTTTGAATCCTATAGAGCAGCTGAACACAACTGACTGAACAGTAAAGTCTGTAGATCTTCAGAAAACTGTGCCTTGCGCCCTCTTGCTTCCTTTTATTTTCTGCATTCTCTCAAAACGGTCTGTAATAGGGTTTCCATCCACCTATTCTTATTCGAATTTTTTAAAAATAGCAAAAATAAACATGAATGGAAATGCTAGAATTTCGAAAAAAGGCATTCGCAAAGAAGTTTTTATGCTTGGAGGGAGTGGATTTGCCAGCGTATCGATAAAAGGAAAGTACGACTTTTTGCTATGGAAACAGGTTTTGCGGATAAACGGTGACTGGACCGGATACCACGTCACACGTTTACGTTG
>JAQLOL010000012.1:1834095-1845427 GCA_029783665.1 Naso thynnoides
ACAAAACCTCCTTTTAAATAATATTTAAGTCCCTGAGACTTTTCGCCATCTTTGTGATCTTGCTCCTCGGAAGTAGCCTGCTTATAAATCCCGATATCTTTGAGCCAATAGAGATTAAGCAGCTACATTACCATTAACAAACCACATCACACACACCAATACACCCAATCTCTCTGTGTCGCTCTCTGCTGTGTGGCGAGAGAGAAACGGAGAACACTCCTCATTTTTCATTGCCAAGTGGATTAACCTGTCCAACTTGGTTAACTCCACATGTTGCCCAGTTTAATGCCGCCGTTGTTACAACCATAACATTATAGGAGACACTTGGCAGCATGCCATGGAGCAAACCCGGTCGTAAAGCTGAAACTACTCAGTTCACACACCTACAATTAACATAAGGGGCGTAAAATGTCTCTTGAGTGGCCTCTTATTGCTAAAACTTGTTTTCTTGCATACATTTAATTCAAACCTCCCACACTGAAGAAACACATTTGCAAACGGCCTTTCTGTACAAGAGTGCTGCTTTGGTTATTTACATACAAGACAAAGCCACACAAACACACAACATGCTAACGCAACAGCTTTTAACACACATGATAAATGAAATTACACAGACAAGAGATAACATGTTAACGCTGCATGCAGACCCTTTCTGAGAGTGTTTGCATTCACACTTGTGTTACCAGCTGTTCATTTTAATGCAAAGTATGAGCCGGGCCTCACGCTGGCAAACACGCTTTTATTTTCAGTATTACACATTCATTCACCTTGACTGTTTGTCTAATTTGTCTCACAGTAAAAGTGTCTCAGAAGTGTCTGGCAGAACAAAGTCATTATCAATTGATCGACACGCTGTGGGTTTTGAGGCAGAAGCACGCATGCAAACACATGGTGACTTTTGAAATAAGCAAACAGGAAAACAGAGGCAAATCAAGCTTGTCTGTAATTTCACTTCCTGCTGTTTTCCTCTTCACCAAGAGAACTAAAATATTTACGAACAGCGAGCACATTGAGTCAAAAAGTTTATGTCCAATAAATCACACAAATTCTATTTGAATTAGAAATGAAGAGCCACGCATGCATCTTTTCTGCTCAATTCAATTTAAAGATTAATAATGTACACGTGTGTTCAGATTAAGCAGACATTATGAACTAGAAAAGAAGTGCATTTATAAGAGAAAAGCTTAAACAACGGTGAAAAAAGCTCTTTTCCCTGAGCTTTTTTATACTTTTCCAGCTAAAGCAATACTTTCAAACATGCATTCAAAAGGAATGTTTCCTTTCTTCCAACAGTTCAGTTTCAAACCTCACGTCCCCACTCTGAAAACACTGCTGCCTCTCCATACATTCTCCACCCAACAAGCTCTTGCATCAGCTACTAGAGCAAAACTCGGTAAAGCCAGGCATGGCAGAAACTCTGGTCTACTGAGGACTTGACAGTAGCTGTGTGTTTCTCAAACACACCCTTCAGCAGCTGGGAGCAAGAAGTCAAGTACAGGCTTTTATTTTTTAAAGAGCTTCACAATTTTGAGTAGAATTTCCAGCCTGATGTTAACAACTCCACTGACATGCTGCTGTTTAGATATAATGCAAGTTCTTAATGCAAAGCACACTTACCTAATCAAAAGTTCCTTTAAAAGGTTCCAGGAATGATTCTGTATTTTCTAACTGAATTAATGAGTTATGTAAGACAGATGATGGAGAAGTGAGGGGCCAGGAGCTGCAGCTGTTTTTACCTCAGGTGAGAAAGCAGTCTTTTAAAAGGGAGGAGGGAGGGCCTCTACTGACCAATCAGGACGAGAGAGGGTTCACTCAGACCCCTCCTTCTTGGAGCGTGGTCGTAAGTGCGCTTGTAACTCCCCCAGTACACACAAGCACACGACGTCTGCTCTAAAGGTGCTACATGTAACATTTTAGCACTAATTACAACACACTTCCTATATTTAAACCAAATAAGCTCTGACTACTCTACGTACAGGGTTAATGTTCAGTTTAAATTGTGCTGTGGAGGTACAAGAGTGAATAGCATCATGATGACAGACATGAAATTAGGAGCAGTTCTCCTAACCACAAGACCGTTTAAAACCTAAACATTCCCAACACGGCACTTATTGTGTCCTGTCAATTAGGACTGAGTAAATAATTCAGGGCCGATTTGACCACTTTTAGCCACACTTGAACAAAGTCATGAGAGGATCCAGGAGCTGTACTGTATTTAGAGCTAAAATGCAACATATAACCAGGGTTAGGAAGGTTACTTTGAGAAATGTAATTGGTTACAGATTACTAGTTACCCTATTTAAAATGTAATAAGAAATGTAACTATTTCAATTACTTTATTAAAGTAACGTAGCCTATACTTTGATTGATTATATTTTTGATTACTTTTCTAAATATTCAATGATTGTATTCAACTGTTAACCATTTTCAAATGTTTAAACCGGGCAGTAGCAGATGTGGGGGCTGCGAATTCAAACAAGAGAACCAATCAAAAGCATCAGAATTGCATCAAATTTTACTATACAGCCTTGACTGGAAATGACAAAAGGAGACATTGTGCACATCAAAACATGCAAAGCAACAGAATAAATAAATAAATTACATGATTTAATTACACGTAACTAGTTACTCCCCAATACTGAAAATGGCACGTTTAGCAAAAATGAGCAAGAGAAGAGACACACTTAAGGACACTCAAAAGTGAAAAACAAGTATACACACTTTTACTAGAACAAATCAAAAGTGGTGAGATAGCAGGTTTTCAAATTGTGATGCTGTCAGAATGTCACTTTCAGACTGAATACACTTGACTGCACCACGCTGTTAAATACCGACAGACCCTTCAGGAGGTGATCACATGACCATGACCATCCAGTTTTATACTACTGTAAAATTATGCAGGCAAAACTCAAGGGACTTATGAGAGGCTGAGATCACAGGGATCTGCTGGCTGACCACGGGTGGACTGACGAAGTGGTCATACGCACGCACACACACACACACACACTCCCAAGGTAAAAATGACTGAGTCTTTCCTCATCGTTCTGCCTCCTTTTCAGCTATAAAGATACACCCACACACATGTTTACACATGCACACAGATGCCCCTGAGTGCTGCAGACAAGTGTTGATTTGGAGTAGGTTGTGCCACCGACAACCAATCAGAGAACAGTGTTGGTGATGTCGCTTTGCCCAAGGTCAGGGATGAGGTTTTATCTGTCCACTTTGTAACGCTGTCCAAACGGAGGAACACGCGCCGCATGTGAGGGACAACCTACAACACTGTCTTTCTCCTCAAACCAGCTGCTGAACATTATCGCACACTGAACAACTTAGAAACTTTGGCATCGACTGAGAGAAAAATTTTCTTATTGCACAGCACTACACAACCATTAATAAAGACAAAAATGCTTGATTTGAACTGATCAGCTGATTTTATGTACTTGGTTTTGAAGAGGTTTCAGTGAGGGTTGAAGACTTTCTCAACTCACAGTGGAGCAAACCCTTAAGTGGGCTCAAGCATTAGAGTCAAATCCTTATTGTTCAAATAAAAGTATCCAAATGCTAACAAGCACAAATTCGCAATAGCTGCGACCAGCAGCAAAAACAATGTAAGGATGCTTAAATAATGTATACTTGTTTTAATGTTAAATCCTATCTAAATCCTAACTGAGTGAGAATTTTTGTGGACCAACCGGCCAACCGACTGACCGACGGAGCTTTTTCACAGATCGGCAGTGGGAAAATGATGGACCAATAAAAATTTTATCAAGCACCAGTGTCCACAAGTCATAATTATGGGATAACTCTTAATGCTTAAAGCTTGGGTGGGCAACATTTGGAAATCAAGCGAACTGTAGCATGAGACTCTTTAGAAAGCAGCTCTGCTGCACCCTCTTCTCCCTGTTTTTACTCTGACGAGCATTTTATTTTGTTTGTTGTCACTCTCTTTTGCATTTGCAAATTTTTCTGGCTTTGAATAAAAACCCATTGTAACAGTAGCACAAAACAGGAACATATCTCCCAAATTTGCTAATGTTAGCCAACATTAGCCACCATAAGTAAGGCTGCAACTCCAGAGGTTTTTAAACTGGGCAAAGGGTCTTTTGCTCATGAATTCAAGTTTTTATTTTATTTTCTAGTTTCAAAAGCTTGTTTCAAGTCCAGAAAAATCGATTACCTTAGGTATATCAAAGAAACCAAAATCTAATTTGCACAACTGCTACAGAACAGCTACCACCAACATAAACAAGAAGTCTGTTTCAGTTGCTGGTTTTCAACTGACTTAAAGCCCATCCCCCCCAAACATGAAATGCCTCTTGGAGTAAAGCAGTGCTGGCGTTTGTACTTCAGGGGGAAAAAAAGAAGCCTCGAGGAAACGGACGACTTCTAAATACAGAATTTAAAACACAAAACAACACAGCCTTGAGAATAGCAGTAACTTAAACTTAAAGTTTTTTATCATGATCCTCTCCACAGCTGAAAGGACATTCTTTAATGGCAGTGCAGTCCATGAATGCGCATACTGATCTTAACAAACATACTCAGCCAGCCATTCAACTGCGACTAGGAAGGTGTCCCTGAGCCAGTCCTGCAACTTACCAAACAAGGATGCCGGCTTGGCTTGGGGGGCTGGGGGTCGCGAGGTCACAAACTTAAGAGTGGAGCAACAGCCGGCTATAGAAGTGACTGGGTTCCATCTTTGAGGGCAAAGATATCACACACTTGAAAACAAAGACTTAAAGTGTCTAGTTGAGTTAAAGAAACATGTTGACATGACTTTTATGTAAAATACTAAGAGTCTCATTGCATAGACCCTATTAATTTGTAACAATGGTAGGGACAGTTGTGTACTGAAAACACATAAAGATCAACCTGTTTGTTAGTCCAGTTACTATTCAGCATGAGAACCCCGTTGTATACTAACCTCCATCACTCTGTTGTAAATTTAGCAAAGTTTTTCTCTTTCAAAATCATCAACCACATGTCACAATATAAAATTGTTGGTTTATGTGTTGGAACGCTAATTACTTTGCCTTCCTCTGTGTCCTTCTCTTGAATACACTTAATCAGTGTGGCTGGACAGTAATTTACAAATATGTTAATTGAAAAAGAACAGGTAATCCTAAAGGAATTCTCCTAGAACAAAATCAATTATTTGATTACTTTTTTGATAGTTTGATTATCAGTTTAACCCGTTCAAATCCTCCAAATCACCTGATCAGCTTAAGCTTATTCAAATCTGCTAAGGACAACTTCTAAAGATTAAAATGTTTAAACTTTTAATCTTTTTTTTGACACAAAGAATCCTAAATTCATATTTGAAATAGGTCCAAAAACGAAGAAGCTAAAAATTAAGATCACTCTTTAAGGCAAAGTGCCAAAAGTATGTTGTTAGCAACTGTTTACATTATTTTCTCTTTTTTTTCTGTGTGAAACAAGCAGGTTTAGTTTGGTTTAAAAGGCAAATAATTTATTGCCTAGTGAAATGTAGACGGGAAACTCCACATTTACAAATGGACCTGTCTGGAAGAGGACAGTCCAACATGGAACAGTTTTCTCTTTGACTTTCTGTCTGACCCTTTCCAGAATGTGTGGATCATGATTTACACTCGTTGTCTGCTCCGTGTCTGCCTTTTTCACTTGCAAGAACCCAACCTCCTCATAATGAGTATTTTGGTAAAATGCTGTCATATTACTGACAGTGTCCACCTACTGCACAAGCTTGCCAGAGCTAAAACTTGATGCAGAGCTAAAATTTTCCACAGTATGTTTCTGGGTAATGAAGACTCTTCCACTTTGGTTTGTTTTGACACATGGTTTGGTAAAGGTGATTGCTCAAATGAGCACTGAAGATGAAGTAACGCTATTTGTTTATTTCACTTTAATTTGGTGTAAAACTGTTGATGCGGTTGAGCTGGTTCACTGCGGTGTTTGTCCTGTGTGTGTTTGTCTTGAGAGCGTAAGATTTCATACATATCATTGACATTGAAACCATTCTAAACAACCCAGTGCTATAAAAACTGGTGAGGATGTGTAGAAGTGATCGTTTCTGTTGCAAGAAAATAACACAGTGTTGACATCATCTGGTGAACATGAGGCCATGGAGGATGTTTCTGTCATGGATCAAGAGGGCATTGACCTCTTTTTTTTGACCAAAACATCTCAAAAAGACACCATGGACTTTAACATGTCTGACTATTTGAATGGCTGGATCAGTCGCACCCTCCCCCAGCACACTCACACACACACACACACACACACACACACACACACACACACACGTGTCGCCTCCCCTCGGGCAGTGATGGAGCGAGTATTTAACTCCCATCTCGATGCATTAAGTTGACATCTTCTCTATACGGACGAGACAACGTGATAAATGGCTCCGCACACGTGAACGCCGCTCGTTAGTCTTGTGTGTGTCAGCTTTAAATGTGGGTGAGACGCTCTGGGAGGCTCCATCTGTGTTTGTCTCTTCACAGAGAGAATTCGGGTGTTTGTCAGAACTGTGAAGGTGGAAGTGACAAAATGCTCAACATCTAAAACCTTTCAGTCATCTGCATAATGTGTTTATCCGGCTTATATTTACATTATTTTATCATAACATTTCACAGGTGACATTTAGAGTAATGTTTTATCTGTGTGTGTGTGTGTGTGTGTGTGTGTGTGTGTGTGTGTGTGTCCACCTCTGTCCCAGGTGACATCCGTAATGACCTGTACCTGACCCTGGAGCGATGGGACTTTGAGAGAGGAGGGAAGAGCGTTCAGAAGAACATCGAAGTCACAGTTTATGTTCTCTACGCTGACGGAGAGATCCTCAAGGTGCTGCCTTACAACCGTCATTACAAACCATCATCACGCCTCGAGCTGCACTGACTGTCGCTCTTCCCTCCGCAGTTTTGCCCTTGTGATCGTTTTTAGAATTACTCAAGAACCATGCGAGGCAATAAATGTCACAGCAAACGCAGGAAACCATCAGTGAAAAGGGAGCGGTTTGTCTGCTGCGCTGTTCTTTCCATTCGCTCTCTGTCAATGTTTGGCAGCCACAGTTTCTCCTCAGGGCGTCAAAAATATCTCACACAGAATTTATTATTCACAATTTTAAAGCTGAAGTTAGCAACGTCTGGAAATCAAGCTAGCTGTAGCATGAGACTCCTAAGGAAGCAACTCCGCTGCAGCTCCGCTCCTTCCTGCGTTTTGCTTCGTTTGTTGTCTCTCTCTCTCTTTTAAGTCCAGTTTGCACCAAAGATTCACAACGAGACCAAACGGTTGCAGGGAAAGTTGCAGCGGTGTTAATTCGTCCGTCTCAGCTCGACTCAAGCCAGCCGACGGCATCGCCTGCAGCTCAGCTCGTCAAGTCGCCAGAGGCCAGTTTTAAAAAACATGGTTCAACGGCCAATCAGCTTGTAGCAACGTCATCTGTCACTTAGAGGTGCAGCATAGGGCAGCCAGTAGGAACACACGCTCTGAAATGACCAGTGATTGGCTAAAAAAAAGTGTCTCTCTCAGTCTGCAAACAGAGTCAAGGAGAGGAGCAGAAGTCCAGAGTTCTTTCAGACCACCTGAATTCCACATGCTGAAAGGTTATGATGGTATATTTGCCCGATGACGCCAGAAATAAACTGCTAACCGCAGCTTTAAGTCAACAAAAACAATACTTCTGATTTTACTCATTAACAGTTAAAATGAGCTACTTACTTGATTTAATTTTGCTCTGCAGTCCAGCTCAGAGTTTCCCGTCATTACTGATTCGTCATAAGCAGCTCAGCAACATGGAGGACTGCTAAAGGGAGAAATCAAAAACTGACAGGAAGTTACTGATTGTCCTGTTTAGACCGAAAAAAAAAGAAAAAAAGATTTAAAGTCCGTTTACTTGTTCAGCACTCCCTCTTCCCTGTTTGAATGAACTTATAAAAATAAAAGTCATTTTATGGACGTGATGTGAACATGTGCTGCTGTCAGGAGAAGTTCATGTCTGTGTGAAACAGTCTGACGTCTCTCTGCCGCCCCCTGCAGGACTGCATCAGTCTGGGTTCAGGTGAGCCCAGCGTGCCCGAGCATCGCTCCTTCGTGCTCTACCACAACAACAGCCCCCGGTGGAGCGAAGTGATCAAACTGCCCATTCCCATCGACCGCTTCAGAGGGTCCCACCTGCGCTTCGAGTTCAGACACTGCTCCAGTGAGTGTCACCGGCTCTGATCGCGGCGTGCTGGAGTGTTGTGATAATTCTTTACACAGATGTGACTCGTGTTAGTTTGTCAGTAAAACCAAGATTTACAGCGTGACATGGATGAAAACTTTCACTTCTCTGTGAATTTTCTTTAAAGTAAAGATTAAGCTTCAGTTTAGCAGCACTTACTGTCCAAATATGAGTGTGTGTGTGTGTGTGTGTGTGTGTCTGTGTGTCTGTGTCTGTGTGTATTAGTTTATTGTAATCAAACTGTTTGCTGTCAGTTATGCGGCTGGAGCGCATTTTTAGGATTTCTTTTTTAATTTTTCACATTGTCTTGAAAAAAATTTTTCAAGACAATCTTTATTGTTAATCACAGGAAAAAGTACAAACACACACACACACACACACAGATGCATAGGTCAGTGTGTGTAGGCTGCAGGTTTTACCAAAAAGGTCCAGATTAAATAAAAACTCAAGTACACTTGGAATGGGATAATTATCGTTTTTACCGTTAATCAGGATAGAAAAGCTCACAAGAATTTTATTGCGGTGAATTTCAATTGATCACATAATCGTAATAATAGTAAATTAATATTGTTGCTATTAATAACCTCATATTATCCTTCCTGTTCGTGCTAGTCAATAGTAGACCACGCTACAATGCAGGCTGGACTTTACAGAACAGAGCAGACTTATTCATACAGTTTTTTTTATTTTTCCTTTTTTTTTGCAGTGATACTTTATCATTTATCGTTTCCTTATTAATTTTTTAAAATTTTATTTAATCAAGATGTGTCCCCTATGAACACGATTCAATAGAAGTTGTAAGGTAAATCAATCACAGTATGTTTTATTGCCATTCTTTTTTAATTCAGTTTCTTAATGTTTTTCAATATATTTATATATATTTAGAAAAAACCCCAGATTTTCTACAATGATCACGGTAATACCGTGTATCACAGTTATTGTGGCCACAATAATCGTGTCATGAAATTTTCTGATCCTCCCCCTGAAACACACAGACACTTTGTGTTTCTGCAGCTTTTCTGCTTGCACTGTTAGAATGAATTAAAATATAATTTTTCGATTTTATAAGCAAGAACAGGAAAAAGAGTTTGTTGTTATGATTATTTACATTTTATGTTTATGTCAAACAAAAAATTATGTTCTACTTTTTAAACCCAAGGTTCAGTTTCCTGTTCAGATCACCGACGATGTTTCAGTTTGGCTGCAGCCTAATGACAACGTGTGTGTGTGTGTGTGTGTGTGTGCGCGGGCCCAGGAGGGCTGACATGTTGCCATGACACCATAAACAGCATGTTTCCAAAGTGGTTTTGATAACAGGATGGTCTCATTGATCTTCACAGCAGTTAAACAGTAACACTTACTTGAAAACAGTTAATGTGACCGTTGAGATCTTCATCCATCTGTTTTAATTTTGCACCTTATTTACCGAGTGCAGCCGCTGAAACAGAGACTCAGAGTTCCCGCAGTCTCATCTTTGTCTTTGTCTCCCCTCATTTTCTCCCACAGCGAAGGACAAAGGAGAGAAGAAGCTGTTCGGTTTCGCCTTCACGCCTCTGATGAGGGAGGATGGAACGACTCTTTCAGACGAGAGCCATGAACTCTACGTCTACAAGGTCAGGGACGAGCTCGCTGTCTTCCTCTCTGTGCTCACGTCTTTGCTTCTGGTCACAGACACAAACTGACACGTCCTTCTCTGTCCCAGCAGGACACAGATGGGTTTTTAAAGATGTCAGCTGTTTCATTTCCAGATGTATTTGTTTTTATTTTGGTGACGTTGCAGATGTTCAGTAACAGAGAGAGGATATTTAAACACTTCTGACGGTACCGCTTTCTGTTCTTTGCCCTGCCTTCCTGCTCTCGGCCTCAGTGTGATGAGAACACGACCTTCAGTAACCACGCCCTCTACCTGGGCCTGCCCTGCTGTAAAGAGGACTTCAACAGCTGCCCCAGCATCCCCTCCAGCCTCGTCTTCCAGCGCAGCACCAAGGAGACCTTCTGGATCTCCACGCAGCTCTCGTCCACAAAGCTCACTCAGAACGGTAACGCGGCCGATCCAACTTTGTTTTCCCCGTTTAAATAAGTCGACTCTCCGCGGACAAGCAGCCCGTGTGAGAGTGAAAGAGGGAATTCGGTCCTTGTGTTTATTCAGGTGATGGACCTGCGTGCAGATCGCAGGAAATATGGAATCCATGAGTGCAAACGTTCACTTTTCAAACCCTTGTGATAAGAACAAGAAAAACAGTTTGTCTGATGTGCAGTCGAGAAGCAGCAAAGCTCTGTGCGTGTTCAGCCAGACTTCCTGTGTGTGTGTGTGTGTGTGTGTGTTCTGATGTAATGAACGATCTGAAGGAAACCTCCATTGTCTCTCATGGTTGACGTTGTCGCTGTCTTGCAGTGGACCTGCTGGCTCTGCTCAAGTGGAAGGCTCATCCTGACCGCGTCATGGACATTCTCGGCCGGCTGCGACACGTCAGTGGAGAGGAGATCGTGAAGGTGAGATTCGGTCGGAACAAATCTGCTGCAAAGTCTGTGACTAGTAACTGACACTCATGAAATATTTTTGATCAGGACTGCACGATTTAAAGTTGCAGCAGATAACTTCTGCAAACGAGCTAGCAAGCTAAGGTTAGCTGTGGCATCAGACTCGCTGGGAAGCAAATCTGCTGCGTCAGCTCGCTCTTTATCCCGTTTGTTGTCTCTCTTTGAAGTCCAGTTTGAACTGAGACCAAACGGTTGCAGGGAAAGTTGCGGCGGAGTAAACTGGTCCATCCAGCTCGAGCTCGAGCTCTGACAGCTTTTGTGGCTTGCAGACACTCAGAGGTCAGAGCAAGGCGCGAACAGCTAATCAGCTTGTCACCTGTTGCTAAGAAGCGCAGCATAGACCGGCCAATCAGGACAGAGAGCATTACTGATTTTTCATTTCTCCACAAAACCCCTGTCCCAGTGAAAAAGAAAATCTCACGGTAAAAACAGGCCAGTTTAGCAGCGAATGGAGTCATTTTCCAGCCACTTTCACACTGTGTAATCAGATTACACATCAAAATGACAACGTTAAACTGAAAAGCTGTGTACTTTCACTTTAAAAAAATTTGATTGTGATTATTTGGACTGATAATTCAATTACGAAAC
>JAQLOL010000012.1:1859283-1872466 GCA_029783665.1 Naso thynnoides
TAGAGTATTTGAAAACTTTGGTTTGCACGTCTTATTTCTTCTCTGAACGTTATGCTTTAAAGGAAAAAAGATTGAACGCAGAATGACTGACATGGAAATGTGAAGATGGCAGGAGAGATTACATAGCAATCCTTTACGCCATGGTTATAAACTGTTTAAAGTTGATTTTACTTTTGAGATGTCTTTGACTATGTTGACACCTGCTTAAAGAATTTGTATGTCTAAATTTTGACATGAAAACTGTGATTTGCCTGTTTCAGAGCGTAGGTATGACCGTGATAAAACACGCTCCTTTTTGTTTGACTGGTGATCGAGGAAATGAGTTTCATTATGTGCTCGTTTGTTGTTAATACAAAAGTCTTCTAATTTGGTAAAATTTTTTAGGAAAATCCTGTGTCTTTTGGATTTCTAAATGATTTACACGTATGCACACCAAGCTCAGTCCTAAAGCCTCTCTCCACTAGCAGTCGTCTGCTTTGAACTTTTGTTATTTCAAAAGGAAAGGAAGGAAAAATAAGTGAAATGACATGAAAAATAAAATTCAATGAAACACTGTTTACGGTGAAAGTTTTACAGGTTAGTGAAATCCATCGAAACCAGCAGTCAAAAAACAGACCAGTCCTCTGGTTTCCATAAATATTCAGAGCAAAGTTCATGAGCATTCAGCTGTTGTTGAAACATTTGATTTGAGAACAAAGTCACAGATTTACAGACTCGATTGCCAACTTAAGATCATACGACTTTATGTATTTCAGTGATGTTTGACTTTTTCTTGGCATCAACACAAACTTGGTCGCAGCATTTTAAACTTGTGTGACATTTAACAGGAGGACTTGTACAAATACTGTGACATGTTTCACTGAAGCCGCCTCTTTAGTTTTCCTCTTCTCCTGTCCTCCATCTCATCATTTCTTTCTCCTCACACGGTCTGTGACCTCCTCTGCAGGACACGTCGGTGCAGGAGGAGGTGGAGATGATGGTTGAGTCCCTGCTGGACGTTCTCCTGCAGACCCTGCTGTCAATCATGAGCAAGAGCCAGTCGCAGGAGGCGGTAAGGGGTCAACGCTGTCCGCAGTGCACCGCGGAGATCACTGTTAGTAACTAACAATACGACTTCTTCAACTTCACCTCCCACCGCCTTCATCCGTCCTGCAGCATCCACCTCTTCATCCGTCCTAGAGCTGGGCAATATGGGAACATCATTGCCTGATGTCCCTTTATTTGGTCATGATGTTACAAACTCCTCGTGTGTAGAGTTTGATTTGAACAAAATCTGTCACAATGTTTGATCAGAAACAAAGACAACAGGATTTGGATACTTTTGTCATTACTGGAAACTTGTCGAGCTCAAAGATGTGATAATTATCACAAGATTCTCTTTGTCCGTGTTGCCCTCCCCTAATCCATGCAGCAGCACGTCTCCTCAACTCTCACCTTCATCCTCTTCCTCCCTCGTCTTCCTCTGCTTTGCATCCTGCTTCAGAATTCTTGTTAAAGTTTTTTGTGTTGGTCCTCGTTGCATCCAGTGTTACTATTTCATCCTGGAGAAAAACAGTTTGAATCCTGGTTAATTCTGTTGAAGTAATTGTTTTCTGAGTCAGGAAAACTTCTTTCAAAACACAAACTTCAGACATTTCCACAGTTAGTCGGTAGCTGCCTGTTCACCATTCTTCTCTTATGTTTTACTTGTTTCACCTCTCAGTCTGTCCACTGTAACCGCCTGGGCAGACCAGAGACTCCGCCCACTCCACTTCTCTTGCTTGTAGCATTGCCTCCGCTTTGAGCGATTCTCAGAGGGAGGGGGTCACATTTTCTCTGACTCTCTCTCACTGGTCGTTGCCCTTTAGAATATAATCTGTGCAAACACTCGTTATGTTGCCTTGGGGGCGTTTCATCTACTGTGGAGTGAGTGTGGAGAGAAGTCCAGACAACTGAAATCCAAAAATGTCTCCAAAAGCTGTTTGATAGTAGCATAGATGTTGTTGTGTTGTGTTGTGATTGAGATTCTGACCCACCATTTAATGTGGAAAGAGACAAATACACATTTTTCGCTTTAAATCACATCACATTATCACTGTGAGTGGACAGCGGGTCGTTCAGCTGTACTTCCTGCTTCTCGCTGCCGACGACAAACCGAGACAGACGCTGCCTCCCTTTAAACAGACATGTCGCTTCTTCTTTGCCACTTTTTAAAACTCATATCAAAGACGTCACAGGTCCTGTAACGTGGCTCTATCAGCTGAAATGTCAGCTATTTCCTGACAGATGGCTTAATCCACCTGTGGCTCCACCCCCAGCGCTGATTGGATAATCACCTTGTCAGCCGTAGAAACCACAGCCAGACAAAGAATTAAGTCCACTCAGTGGAGTGGGCAGAGTCTCTGGTCTGGGCCCAGGCTAACATTTACACACTCGCTTCACCTCATTTTGGGCCTTTTTCAGGCCATTTCAGTTGTCCCAAAAGTTTGGAGGGAAAAAGGCACGTCACTCGTGTTGTGCCATTTAACAAAGCAAAGATGATAAATTTCTTTTTTCTGTTGCTGCTTCATTACACAGATTTTATTTCTGCACATAAATCTTCATCTTTGTATTGCTTCCCTTGACTTTAAAGGTCCTGTGTGTTGGACTTATGGGGATCCACTAACAGAAATGGAATATAATATTATATAATATTCTAATAATTTAATATATTATATTAAATAATATTCAGAAGTTTGTTTTCATTAGTCAAGTCAATTTTATTTAATCACAACAAAGTTTTCTTAAGACACTTTACACAGAGAGTACGTCCAGACCACATTCTTCATTTAAATAAGTTCATTAGAACCCAACAGTTAAAAAGCAGTTTGTCCATGAGCGAGAACAACAGACAAACTTCCTTTTAACAAGCAGAAAACAAGCAGAAACCTCGAAACAGATCCAGACTCAAGGTGGACGACGACTGACGACATCGGTCGGGTTGAGAGAGAGAGAGAAACGGAGAGAAACAACCAAAACTAAATAGTAGACATATATATATATATATATATAGGGAATAGTATTATTACTAGTTTTACTACTACTACTACTTCTTATAATAATAATAATCTGATAAATATGATAAGATGATAAGTTTGACAAATAATAAGTGAGTTGCAGGAAGCATCAAGCAGAGCCACAGGAGGAGACGCAGCTGTGATCAACGATCTGTCAGTAAAAAAACAAAACAACACAAAAAAAAGAATTGTTGTTTTGTCATCACCTCAGAATGACACAGAGCGAGCAGGTCGTCTTCCACCGTGTTGCACTGCCGTGTTTCTACGGCACCCCAGAACAGACAAACCAAGGAGTGTTTTTTCTAAGTTTTTGATTGTTTTTACAATCTGAAACTTCACACACTTCACTAAATCCTTCTCACTGGACTTTGTCGGGAAAATAAACAAACCGTCTCGTTGTCCTGAATTTAATTTGTTGTTTTTGTCAAGTTCACGCATGTATACCATCACACTGTACGCTGGTTGTTTGTGAGGTGGCGTTAGCGCCCTCCACAGGCTGTCGCTGATACAGGGCAGCTGTCAGGAATCAGTCTGTGGGGGGAGCTCATCTCCACCTGCTGTCATCATCTGCCGTCCTGTGATTGGCTCACATGTCTGTCCTCTGCTTTCCCATTGGCAGGGAGAGTACGTGTCCTGCCTCCTGTCGCTCCTCCGCCAGATGACGGACATCCACTTCCAGCGCCTGATGGAAAACTTTCAGAGCAAAGAGGAGCTCAAGGTACACGGAGTGAAAACACAGACTGAGCGTCGGTCGGCAGCTGTTAACCTGCTGGTGCTAAAAAAACGCTCCGACGATGCAACTGAGAATATGTGACGCCCTCACACACACTGTGTGAAAGGAGCAAAAGTTATGACGAGATAAGTCAGAGGGCCACACATTCTACCACTGACTCTACACGTGAAATACATAGTACTGAACCAAGAAAATATCATTTACTGTTCATGAACACGCACACTCTCATGTACTGTTCATAAACACATTCATGCGTTTTCTGTTCTGCTTTACTTGTGTAACTTGTGTCCTTTGAGACTAAATTAAAACTGATATATTTATGAAAACCTGTGATCAGACATTTTGCCTTTGAACCAACATGTGTCACGAAATATTTTTTTGAATCCATCCTAACTCCGTGTCTGTCATCACGACACCTCGTCTATGACCGTGTCGGTCTGTGCAGGTGATACTTTGTGATGCTGCGTTCAACAGAACTCGATAATTGGATAAATGAGCGTTTAATTGTTCAAAGTAAACAAGTTAGTCATGCAAAGAGCGTTTAATTGATTTTGTCCAACCTGTGAGGACTCTGCGGGCTGCAGTGAGATGGTCCGCGGGCCGTATTTTGCCCATGTGTGATATAAATAATAACAATGTTTTACTCCAACTCATCCTTCGTCACCGTCCTCCTCACTGTGTCTCTGCAGGAGTTCCTGATGAAGATTTTGTGTGTGTTCAGAAATCTGATGAAGCTCAGTATTTTCCCACGTGACTGGAACATCATGAGGCTCCTCACCAGCAAGTAAGACACGAGATCGTCTCCCCGACAGCCTCGACACATAGAGAGCCCACGGGACCTTAGTACAGAAGAAATATGAACGTGTCTGAGACGAGACATGCATGTCACTGAGCGGTCTCACGATAAACGTTGCTCTACTTCACTGTGTGACGACAAAATTCAACTTTCTTTACATGAAAAATAATCTTTTAAACTGCCAAACATCATACGTGTAATTCAAGGCACGAGTCAAACGAGATCAATAAATAATTTGTCCCTTTCCTTTGACTACCGTTTATATTTTTTCTGAATTAGACAGAGACTTGAGCAGTGTGTGTGTGACCTCTGATGCGTCACAGTGTTTGTGTGCTTCACTGACTCTGTTTCTGTTTGTGTGCAGCATCATCCTGACCACAGCTCAGTACCTGTCTCCTGCTCTGCACAAGAACTTCACAGACGCCGACTTTGACTTTAAGGTGCGCGACTTTCACTGTAAGATCCCCACACAGACGTTATGACCACCAGCAGCATAAGGAACCTTCCACTCTGTGGGAGTGTAAAACCCACAGGCAGATCAAGTAAAGCTGCAGCAGGTTTTGAGGTTTCTCTGTTTACTGACCTGTGAAACAACTTTTTCTGTGTCTGCCTTCACTGATGACAGAATTTAATCATTTATTTGATGGTTCACTTTCATCATGACTGTACTGTTAAGATTTTTCTCCACACTTTCGCTCTTCGTTCACGTTAAATAACAAAAAGCTTTGGACATTTTTTTCACTGCGAGCCACAGAGCAGCAGATTCACTGAGAGTGAAAGCATGTGAAGTGCGGTCAGAGGAGGCTGCCGGTGGTCACACAGCAGCCTCGTCCTCCGCAGCATCAGAGACGGTTGACTGCTGAGAGAGGAAACGGGAGAGAAAACAGTGAATCATCAAAAATCAGTGGAGCTCTGATGTTCTGTTTTATATTTACACTCACAAACACACAGTGAGAGGACGTCTCGGTCTGTGTGTGTGTGTGTGTGTGTGTGTGTGTGTGTGTGTGTGTGTGTGTGTGTGTGTATTAGGGTGGTGGGGGGGTTGGAGTCATAAAAGGTCCCATCAATAATAATAATAATCATTAAATTTTGGGACAAAAACTTTGACAAGTTATGTTCATGTTCAGAGTACCAAGTCTAATGTGAATTATTGTAGGTTATTTTGTAGTTTTGTCTGATGTGTGTGTGTGTGTGTGTGTGTGTGTGTGCGCGTGTGTGTGTGTGTTTGTAGGTGTGGAACTCCTACTTCAGTCTGGCAGTGCTGTACATCAACCAGCCAAGCTTACAGTTGGAAAATCTGAGTCCTGCAAAGAGGAAGAAGGTCTTAGACAAGTAAGAACACACACACACACACACACACATACACACACACACACACACATGCACGATTAACTCGGGATGTGACGGTATCAGAAGCTCACAGTACGATGATACTTCGGTGTGACGTCCACAGCACGGTATTTATTGTGATATTTTTTAAAAAAGACAAATCAAGACTTGGAAAAAATGCTGTTTATTATGATCCATTTTTTATTACTTTGTTTCCTTTATAAGAACGTGCAAATAATCGTCATATTCAATGTCTAAATCATTGAACAGTGATTAACAAATGACCCGGCTCATATTCCGTGCTCTGTTCTTCATCCTGCTATAAGTTAACTGTCTACTCTGACCCACAGTCATTTTCTGCTAATAGTCTTTTTGGCTGTTCTGTGAGCTAAACAAGCTTTTTCCTTCGCTTCCGTCTTCCTCTGTGAGCTGACTGAGTGTGTCCGTCTGCTCACATGATGAGTTTTTCACACACAGCTCAGCAGGTCTCTCGCTGGCTGACGGTTTTTCTTTTTTCTGTTCGCAGCAATGCGCTGTCACTCCTTTATTTCTTCAACACGTCTGAGAACATGCGATCTCTTTCACTGCATTTGCCGTCCTCAGCACACGATGAGGAAAGAGCCGCAACAGTCGATGGTCCCTGTAGTTCCTAGTTACCTCCACTCTGCTTCAATGTGGCTGAAACAAAACTACACTTTTTGCCTGGAATTATTATTGTTTGATACCGTCACATGTCCACGACGGTACCGATGCACTTTATTTATCGCAATACCGCGAAACTAACGATAGGGTTACATCCGTAGGTAGAACAGCAACCAATGAACATGTGAAACATTCTTTCTTCTCACATGAACACATTAATGCCCATTTGTGTGACTTACTGTGTGTGGACACACACACACACACACACTCACACACACCACTGTCGTCCCTCAGACGTGTGTGTCATCTGCAGCTAAACTGCTGAGAGGCAGAAGTTGAAAGAACAAATTTTTCCCTTTGAAGTGAAGTGATGCGACAAACTTGGCGACCTACTTTATCCGTCCTGCAGGGACATTTCTTTACTCCAGGAAAGCTCATTTCCTCTATGAGGCCTTTAACACCGCACGGTCCCAGCAGCGACGAGGCCCCAGACACTGAATTTAGCAAACAGCCTCGGGCACAAAGAGTTCCTCCTGCTCAGCTCACGGGGTGGAAATCAGACAAATTACAGATGTTGTTTGAACGGAGAGAGGAAAGAAATCATGCGGAGGTGGAGAGAAAAGAAAAAGAGAAGATGACGACGCATATCTCCACAGCTGTGACAGCCTGCAGTTTGTATCTGGTTATTTTTTTCTGTTTTAGCATTCAGGGATTTTAGCATTCATTCTCTCTGTGACTCGCTCATTAATCTCCCTCTGAAAGCTTTTCTGTCTTTTTATCTAAGGGGCCGAATTCCTGAATGTGCACATTTATAAACCGCCGCAGGAATAAACTTCTGTGGCCTTATTTATAAAACTGTGCATGGAATCCACATGAAATGTTTTCGTACGTGCAAATGAGGAAATGTACATACGCCAAAAAATATCCAGATTTATAAAACCTGGCATACGCCTGTCTGTGCGCAGCTTCCTTTTATAAATCCCAAATCAACTTGGAAAAGAACGCAGGTGGATCAGCCCCGTGTCCCACCTTCTCCACACCCACATTCAACCATAACAGGTCAAAGCAAAGCACCGCATGACTGTGAAAACGTGGAAATGAGCAGCTGATCACTGGTTTTGCAGACAGAAAGACGAAGGAAATGAGATTTTTTTATGACACAGTCAAAGTGTTTGAGAGTGAGTGGACGACGTTAAAAACACGTCATTGAATTCATCAGCATGAAAGACGTGTGGCAGCGTGTATTTATCTGTTTACAGCTTTTAGACTGACTGACTGACGTGCCGAAATAATCGCAACTGTCAGTGATTCCCCTCCTACTGTAATATTACAGTAGTTTTGTGAAGGTGAACTCGTCCTGAATTAAGACGAGGACTCATGAGGACCAATCACTGGCTTTATTTCCAGGCTTTGATCAGTTAGTCTGCATAGTTTGTTCAGGTGGTGAAGTGGTGACGTAGCGTGTGTGACTCATTCACGTCTGACACTGCGTTTTCTTCACGGGGGAGACGGAGTGCCTCCCTTCCTGTGCATCATGGATGTGCGTGCGTCCCGGCAACTGTGCAGTCCCCGATATGTGTCAACACTTCCATGTCACATATACACACACAGAAAACTTTACAGTTTAGTTGCGATTTTGGTTTTGGCAATCATCAACGGGACATTAATTTGAATTTGTTTTTGTTGAGCCTCCCTGATGTTACATATTATCCAAATAAAAGCTCTAACTAGTGACGTAATATGTTTGTTTGTTTGTTTTTAACATAGTTCATTAGAGTAGAAAACTTGTTTTGACACATACGGAAAGTTTTATCAGTTTGTCAGACAGAGTTTAGGAGACGGTCCGCACATTCTAACGTCATTTTGACTTTCATACATCCTGGCGTGTGCGCGAAAGAGTACGCAACGTTTTTGTACGCGCACACCGTTTACACACGAGTCCCCTGGTCCCTCATACGAAGTCAGTGTGTTTAACAAAGTTTTTGGTTTTGTGTGTATTAGACAGTGGAGTAGGAGGCGCTGAAGTCATGTGACCTCTGTGTAGTTTAGTTGTTGCTCACATCTTTTACTTCTGGCCATTACATTTACGCTTCAAAAATCATGGTAGTGGTGTTTATTTGTGATGACGATCTAATTAAACTAAATGTTTAACTAACTTTTTAAACGAAATTCGTAAATGCTTTAAGTTTTTTCTCTTTTTTTTGCCATGGAGCTTTTTTCTACAATAACCGAAGAACCAGTGGAAAAATACCCCTAGCTTTTTGTCGAGGCGATCGGTGATAAAACACACTCAGAAATTCAGCAAGAAAACAGAAAAATTAAACAATGCCACAGTGCAATGTGCTGCATTTTACAGCTGTTAGTGATGATGATAATTTGTTGTTTCATTACAATACAATCATTTAACTGCTGTGTTTATCCAAACAACTTTAAGTAAATGAACAAAATCAAATCTTTCCTGCTCACTGCTGAGTATAAATGTCGCAGTGATTCCAGTCACAACTCTTGTTTTAATCAGTAAGTGAACTACAACCCTTAAAAATCTGTTAAATTCACACAAACTCCCAAATTAGATTTTCTGTATCATAAAAAGAGCGAGGAAATTTCTCTTCAAAACTTTGGTTGTGTCTGGTGCTTTGTGCCGGATCGCCAAACAGTGATGCCATTACTCAGTAAATATTATTCCCCGGTCCCCACAAAGACCATCAGTTTTTAATCAGTGTCCCCATTAAGATATCAAAGCCAGAGTTTGTGTGCTTTGTTTGCATTAGTTTGAAATGTCCTCACACAGACATAATGGTTAAAGAGCAAAAACGTGTGAATACGAGAAAAATAGTTCAAATTCTTCTGTCTTGTTCAAAGTTTGAATGAAGTTCGTAGCTTAAACGGATGAGGAAGCAGCACAAGTTCAGAGAGGGGTGGGTTTGGTCATTTTTTGACAAATTTTTCTGCGATTTCCCATTCTTATAGAATTTTTTTGTTTGTTTGTTTTTTTGTTGTTGTTTTTCGCGATTTTTGCAAACACTGTTTTGTGAATTGTTACCAGAAGTCATAGCACACCATTCCCGATAATTACACACGTTTTGACATGTTTTACGTATGTGCACTCAAAGCTGCGGTCCACAAGTTACATGCCAAAATTTGGCAGAAGAGGAATTACAAATGTGTTCCTGTACGTGCTTTTTACATCAGGCACACAACATAGTTGTTGTAACTGTGTTTTCCACTTACGGGGAAAGGCGCAGAGTGACGCTGTGACACGACGAGCATCAGCAGTTCTGAGGTTTGAACTTGTTGCTTCATGTGTGTCTGCAGGTACGGAGACATGAGGGTGATGATGACCTACGAGCTGTTCAGCATGTGGCAGAACCTCGGTGAGATTTCCTCTGTGCCTTCCACACATCCACCACTCCACGCTGCCGTCCAGCAGGGGGCGGTGATGCATCTATAAGCTGGTTTCCAACAGCCAAAAAAAATGAGAGAGGAAAAAAAAAAAAGAAAGAAAACCTTTCTGATGAATTCAACATGTCGTTACTCACTGACATATCTGCTGACTGACTGAAATGAGCTGCTTCCTGTCTGCTGCTCCTAGGAGAGAATAAGATCCACTTTATCCCCGGTATGATCGGCCCGTTCCTGGGAGTGACGCTGGTTCCTCAGGTGGAGGTACGGAACATCATGATCCCCATCTTCCACGACATGATGGACTGGGAGCAGCGCAAGAACGGCAACTTCAAGCAGGTCGACATACGCACACGTGTGCAGAAAACGTCTCACATGCACTGTGTGCTGCTGTGAAACACCGCACAGGAAGTGTTTATGCTGCTGTGTGTGCGTGTTTGTGTGTGTGTGCAGGTGGAGGCTGAGCTGATTGACAAGCTGGACAGTTTGGTTTCTGAGGGGAAAGGTGACGAAAACTACAGAGAACTCTTCAGTTTGCTGTAAGGAAATTATTCTTTTATCATTTCTGTTCACCTCAAATGTCTGTTTTGGTTTTAACTAGACTTCATCCGTCCTTCCCTCCTGTGTCTCTCTCTTTTTGTGTTTAAACCAGTGTGTAACCCTTCCTGTCATTCTTTCTGTGTTTTGACCAGTCTGAATCTTTCCTTCCTTCTTGTGTCTCTCTCTCTCTTTTTGTGTTTAAACCAGTGTGTAACCCTTCCTGTCATTCTTTCTGTGTTTTGACCAGTCTGAATCCGTCCTTCCTTCTTGTGTATCTCTCTTTTTGTGTTTAAACCAGTGTGTAACCCTTCCTGTCGTTCTTTCTGTGTTTTGACCAGTCTGAATCCGTCCTTCCTTCTTGTGTCTCTCTCTCTCTGGTAACAGAATTAACTCAGTTTTTCTGCTCTAACCCTGCTGTCGTGTGTTTGTTTTGCTCTGTGCTGCGGGACTAGAACCCAGCTGTTTGGGCCGTACCCCAGGTATGATGTCACCCACACACAGGGAGACACGCTGCTGACATTTGATGTTTCGTTCTCCGACATCATGCTGGTGCGAGTCTGTGAACCTGCGAGGAAGCTTCCATAAAGAGCTGCGACACATAACATGGGAACAAACTTCAGGCTTAGAGTCTCTCTGAGAATTTAGTTTCATTTCGTTTTGATCAGAAGAAAAGACACTTTGAAACCAAAACAAGTTGTCGGTCACTACACACATTACACTGATTCTGTCCCGGACAAGTTTGTACTCGGTGTGTTCAGAGAAGTAAATGAGCTTTACAGAGATCACATCTCTCAGTTTGCTGTGAACAAAAGCTTCTCCCTCTCCTTCAAACACCTGATGCTTATTTAATAAAAAGAAAATTTATAAGAATCAAAGGAAACCAGAGTTGAAGCTTTCTACACTTTGAGTAAACCGACATATTTAAACTCTGAATTCCAGCTTTTTAATGAAAACCAGCTTCATGCACGTGGTGAACTCCAGATTATCTCTGGTTATCACCTCCGTACCAGTGTCGTTGTCTCGACTCAGGCTGTTAATAAACGTTGTCTCGACGTTAGTGAACGGACATGAACCTCGGTGTGTCACAGTGCGTGAACGCATCGTCTAACTCGTGTCTGTCTGCCTGCAGTCTGTTGGAGAAGATCGAGCAGGAGACGTGGAGAGAGACGGGGATCTCCTTCGTCACCTCGGTCACACGGCTGATGGAACGACTGCTGGACTACCGGTAACACACACTCACACACACACACACACACACACACACGTTGTACAGTAACATTTTTATAGTATCATTTGCCTAATTACATTTAGACACTATTTTGTTGATAAATCGGAGATAAAACAGTTATTATCATGATGTTGTTTCCATTTAGCAGCCAAAGCTCCGATGAGCCTTTGAAACAGTGACTGAAACTGAAACACGTCAATATTTGGAGATCACAGACAAAAGCTTCAGATTAGCGACAGTAGCTCTGTGTGAATCGTTCTTACGCACAATCAGAGACGCTGCTAATAAACACAATAATCATGCTGTTAAAAATAGAGAGACTGTTGTTTTTAACTTTGGAAGGTTGGAAGACCTGAAGAACATGATTTAGTTTATCAGAGAGAAACTTTCCATAGAAAATGTGTCGAGTCACAGATGCTCGCAGTGAGAGAAAGGGGAACTTTTTGGTGTGATGTTGTTGTTTATCAGTTTTTCTGTTTTTTTTTGTTTTTTTTCAGAGACTGCATGAAGGGAGACGAGACAGAGAACAAGAAGATCGGCTGCACCGTCAACCTCCTGGTGGGATTTACCTCCTTTCGTGTCTTATCTCGCTCACAAACCGACTGTTGTGTTTTATTTTACAGTTTCCTGTAAGAGCTGCACAGCCTTCAGGATTCGCTGTCACGCTGTCCTGCTGTAGCTCTGGATCAAAACTCGACATGATGAAGAGTTTAGACTTAAAGACGTAGAGCTCAATGTGACTCGTGTCATGTGACTCTTTTTTTTCACACCACCATGTTGGCAGGAAAAGCCCGAGCGAAGATGAATGACGCCAGCTCTGATTTTAAGCTGTTTACTTCACACATTATCTCCGTGGAAGTTTAATGATGCATTGCAAAACTTGATAGATTAAATATTACCTGATCAACTTTGACATCACCTCGTCCTCTCTGAAAGCCTGCAGATCCATACCATAATGCACAGGTCTAACAAGCCTTTTATGAAGCTAGAAGTGTTAGAAATCATGATAAAAGCATAAATGAACAAGGTGTTACCATCAGAAGCGTTCGATTCCGTACCTGATATGAAGTGATCTCTACATGAGTGGAATCTGTCGTCTGTTAGTTCTGATCGCTCTGTTTTCTTCTGTTCGCTTCAGGCCCGTTTTATGGCAGTACCGTTATCTAACTGTTGTCTTTCAGGATCTTTGGGAATCCGATAAAATAGTGATGGGAATTCCGGCTCTTTTCAGAGAACCGGCTCTTTTGGCTCAGCTCACTAGAAAGAGCCGGCTCTTTCGGCTCCAACGGCTCCTCAGAGTATTTGTTATATTATATGATATATTATTTTATTATCAAATTAAGTGCTAAAATGAATGACCAGTGTTCATGATGTTAAAAATTGAAATGTTTACTATGGAACATGGAACATGGAACAGGGTGCTATAAAAATAAATTATAAAATATCAAAACAAAGAGACACCTCAATACAACTATATA
>JAQLOL010000012.1:1940091-1956618 GCA_029783665.1 Naso thynnoides
AAACAGGCTTTAACAATAATTAGCCTGTTTATCGGTTACCAATAGCTTTAGCTGATGGATTTCTAGATTTCATTCTTCATGTTCATCATCATTTGAGTCTGTTTCCTCTGCGCTTTGTTGCACTCTGCTTTTATTAAAACAGCAGTTTTTCCTTTTTCCTCAGTTTTTAAAGATGTTTTTGGGGCTTTTTCTGCCTTTAATTGATAGTACAACTGAAGGATTAGGCAGGAGAAGGGGCAGAGTGAAGGGATGACATGCAGCAAGGGGCCACAGGGGCCGCTGCAGTGATACAGCCTCTGCATATGGGACCCCTACCAACTGAACCACCAGGGTGCCCCAAAACGTAAGCTTTCTCTCTAAGCAAACCTCTTCCCCAAAATTTCGAGCGTTACGTTTTTTTTGTTTGTTTGTTTGTTTGTTTTTTAATGAGCAAATAAAAAAATACGTTTCCTTTTTTGGTTTGTATCAGATGTTGTAGACTGAGTAACGACAGCTGAAATTTTTTTTAGAGATCAGAGTAATCTGCTGGAAATATTTTGTATAGAAGAAGAAGCCACAAGGAATATCAGCTTAACTCTGCTGCAGCTCTGCGCCGCGTCAAGATTTTATGCTACAGTAAAATATCCTGTTACTTTTAAATTCTTCCAGAATGCATAGCTTTTTTTTAAGCGACCTGGGTGTTTTGAAACAGTTACTCATTCAGTCAATTTTTTCTTAGTTTGGAAACACTTTAAATTACTCAGAATTTAGAGCAAAATAGTGCTGCTTAACATCTGGACACCTTTTCAGCAGATGGACTTAGACATGACCAAAACCACAGTCTGTCTCTGTGAAAGCAGCTCCAGGTTGGCACACAATGGCCCCTGCAGACAGATAATCAAGCAGTCAAAAAGTAAGACAGTCAGTCAGTGAGACAGGCAGGCGGGCAGACAGTCAATAAAACAGTCAGTCAGTCAGTGGAAGTGCTAACAGTAGCAGAGTCAACATCTGGTTCCAATCTAAAGGCACTAACAAGAAGTGCTGTGTCTTCATCTCAGTTTGGTATCCAGCTGTCACTCACAACCCAAACCACCGACAGGACCAACCACAGACAGCTCTCCGCCTGTCTCACTACACACGACTCCTCCTCTCCATCCTATTTGTTTCATTTTTGCTCTGTGTGGTGCCACAGTGTGTACAAACGTATGGTTTTCATCTCTGTCCTTCTGTCTCTCTCCTGTCTGAACCGCTGAGCCGCTGTGTTATCATCTCAGTGTGAATCCGGCCTGTCAGTCAAACTCACAGCGAATCGACTCTGGACATGTAACTCATACTGACTGACTGACCTACATATCGGCCTCCCCCTGCTTCACCTGTTGCTTTAATCTCCTTTTAACCTGAGGAGAGGATCATGTTCACTCACAATCTGAACAACTGAAGTCAGCCGAGGCCAGAAGAGGTGAGAAAATCACAAGTTAAGGCCAAAACACATTTCACAACCCCTCAGATTTATCTGGTGACCCACAGGCTGTGAGCAACGGAGCGATAGCAGCAGCAGGTACTGTGTTTTTTAACTTAAAGGACCAAACAAGTCTATTTTTGATTTCTCACTATTAGTAGAGATCACCCCCATCCTATATAAATGTTGTCGTTATTAAAACTGGACTATCCATATACTTTGTAGATCTCAGACTGTGTTTTTAAACCCCATTTACTGCCATTCATGTTGAAACAGGGTATAGAAACACTAAAGGACGTGTGAAATTTGCTAGGTATAGGTAATTCACTCTTCTAAAGAGAACGTCTGCCTTTATTTGGACAAAAATCACTAAGCAAGAGGCAGCAAGGGGATAAGCTGTAAAGAAAAGAATTATTACGCCTGAAAAAATAGTTCCTTCCAAGTGCTGCCTTCCTAGCTCGAATATTAGCGTGAAGAGGGATTTTGACAGACTTTAATTTTTAACTAATGTCACACATTTTCAGTTACTTTCTGTAATGTTTATCGAATATGGAGATAATGTAAACAAACATCATATCTGGTAGATAAAGCTATTTTGGGAAAAATGGGTGAGATTTATATAACCTGTGTGGTCGATGTTGACAAAGTACAGAGACATGTAGGAACACTGGTTTGGTCATTTAGCCATGTAAGGGGTCAGTGCTTTCTCTATTATGATGATATAAAAATAAAAAACCCTCTGTGTTACAATGAAATGATAGTCTCCTCCAGCATACAATCCAAGAAGTGGCCGATTTAACAGAAACATATTGTCAAAAAACAGAGCAATGAAACATAACGAAAAACAGCAGAGAGCAGGTCATTTCTATTGGAGAAACTCTTGAGCCCCAAACCTGCACGAAACAAACAAACAAAAAACACCCTAAAACATAAATGCAGAGGCTTTGTGAACTTTAAATTTTCCTGAAACATGTCAGCGCACTAATACTTCCAAAATATTTTTTAGCCTGAGTTAAGTCATAGTGTCTCTGACTAACTGAGGCACAGAAACTTTCCATCAGGGTCAAATGTCTGTCACCTGTCAGTGTTTCTCAATTCCAGGGTCAGGACCCCGGCAGGAGGTCACGGGATGGTTATCAGGGGTCAGGAGTCAGATGACTGATAGAATGTAAAACATGTAAATAAGATCTAATAACACTGTAGTTTTGTACACAGAACTGTCATTTAACCTTTATAGTTCAGCTTTACCCATTATGTTATTAAACCAAATTGTCAAACCAGGTACTTTAATCTGGAACAGTTTTTAGTGAGAAGTTTCAGAGAGGATGACAGTGTCAGTGACAGTGACAGTAACAATATAACAACTTTAATCATTCATTCATTTCTTATTTTTCACTGTTATCAGGAAAAAATGTTCCAAGATATTATTCAACAGTTTATGATTGAATAGCTGCAAAGCTAATGACAGTCTAATCAGACTCAGCTGTACTTAGTGTGCTGCTAATTAAGAAATGGCATACTGACAACACACTAACAAAAACATCACACAGTGGGTTTTTTTGTTTGTTATCAGCATGTTAGCTAGCCTGGGTCCAGACCTCTGAATCCACCTACTCGCCCCGGCTCACTTGACTGATTCTGCAGTGTGGCATTGTGACATGCAACAGCAATTTCTCCTCCCAAAACATGCAGTCCAGTTAGCAGAAAGCTAACACTGTTGACATCCTAATTTTAACTACTTGTTGAGCAGTATGCCTGGCCAAATTTGTTTTTCTCGGAGGGCGAAAGGATGATTGGCAGAGAAAAGCATTTGATGCCTTCACTTTACTGCGGCTCCATCACGACTGTGCAGCCTCCGGCTCCAAGTGACATCACTAGCAAGATGGCAGCACCTGTATCAGAGATATTCTGACTTTTCTTTTGTACAGTGGAAGGAAGTGAAAATGCGTTGTCCCTCTGTTCTGCCATTGTTTGACATTGTGAGCATGTTAGCATTTAGCTCAAAGCACCTCTGTGCCTTGCAGCTGCGCAGCCTCCATGCCTTCAGATTCTCAGTCTTGTTAAAATTTTATTTTCACACACTCACATACTCCCTCTGAGACTGTTGGTTGTTGCCTGATATCACATTGATCCCAAATAATTCTGATAATACTGATAGACAGGATGGCAAAAGGAAAATCTCCCACTCACCTTTCCTGCCATCTCCCCCAGTGTATGTGTCATCCATGATGGCCTCTGCTGGCGTTAGGAGGGGACGTTCTTCAGGTCCATAGTTCCTCTGCGTTCACAACAGTTTTATGATCACAACACTGTTAACAACGATCTGTTTGTGTATGAGCTGCACAGCAATTAATGAGAGAAGCAAAGAAAATCCAGAAATGGCAGATATTGTAGAGAAGGAATAAAGCAAAGCCTTCAGTGGGTTGGCTTTGTGTTGCAGCTTGATGGTCTGCTGAAATCAGATGTTACCCCGCTGTTGGACACAGTAACTGTGTTAACTTATCCAAAATGACATTAACCAATAAAAGTGTCTAATAGACCAAACAACAGACCTTGAAGTGAAAACATGAAAACATTCCAGTTCAGTTAAGAACAACAATAAGTCCTGCTGACCTGATATCAACTTGTCGTCCTGAAGCTGGTTGTTAAAAAGCCTCCGTTCTTCTCATTCTCGTTCTCTGCTGCAGCTTCAGTTTGTATTCAGATCTTTCAGCACATGTATCTGACAGTCTTACATCCTCACTTTGTTCAGCAGTAAAGGTTAGCTTTGTTAAAACGTGCAACAATGTCCATTGGTTAGTCAGTTGAAATCAGCTTAACCAGCCAAAATGTTTCCACCTCAGCTTCAGTCAGTCTGCAGTGAGAGAGGCTTTAGTGGAAAAGATGAATGTGTTTGCATGTGTACATGTTTGCACTCCATCCTGGGTCTGTTATCTGACCACTGTGTGTGTGTGTGTGTGTGTGTGTGTGTATGTGTGTGTGTGCAAGCATTACTGTATCTCTCGGTGTGTGTTGATAGAGCGATAATCACCTGTTGGCGGCCTGCAGATTTCTCACACACACCTTTCTCTTTAGCAAACACTGCAGATATGTGCTGTTTGATCTATCTGTATATTTAATTTCTCTATTTTAGTTTCATCAAGTTATTCTATCGTTCTAAAAATGCAAAATATGTTTTTTTTTTGTGGTACGTCACATTAAGCTGT
The DNA here is from genome assembly GCA_029783665.1 of Naso thynnoides. Classification (NCBI taxonomy): domain Eukaryota; kingdom Metazoa; phylum Chordata; class Actinopteri; order Acanthuriformes; family Acanthuridae; genus Naso; species Naso thynnoides. Next base: position 1,944,736 of record JAQLOL010000012.1, read on the forward strand.
GTGAAAGTCCTAACAAGGTTTTTCTCGTGATCTCAGAGCCAAACTGCATTAGAAACAGTGTCCTGTCTGCTGGAAGTGATTCCAGTAGCCCAAAAGACTTTATGATGTTATGACTGACATGTAAATGCAATGTGACACAACATCAATGTGACAGATCCAGATGATTCATGAGACAAAGTTTGCTAGCACTAGCATTAGCCACCACATGTCTCTGGTCACATCAGACCAAGTGAGGCAACAAGGTTGTTTTTGTGGAATTTGTCCCCTCAGAGAAACAAAACCCAAGTTCTCCTTCAACCAGCTTCATCTTACAACATGTCAAGTTCTTTGGAGGGTCTGTGTTACAAAGTCAGAGGCTGCAAAAAACATTAACATCTGAAGAAAACAAACAGCAGGACGCAACAAGAGGTCTGTGTTTTCCATCAGACAGCAAGGAGAAAGAAAACACAAATAATAAATAAGTCTTGTAGATTGCTCCTACATACCTGATGAACCCTCCAGCTGCAGCTGTTCACTGACAACTGTGCTCGGTGGTGAAATGTTTGCTATTCAGAAATTCAGTGAAGGAGGTTTGTTTTGTTTGAGATGATGTGAGTTGCCACAGAAACAGTCTGAATTCTCATCGGTCAAACTTGAGCAGCATTGGAAAGACTTTGGGGAATTAGAACAATGATTGATCCAAACCTGATAAAAATATTTTTGGTCTTTTTGGTCTCACACGCAAACTAGCATAGCTTCCACAGATCCAACTATCAGATTCATCACTCATGTATTTAATCAAATTTGTTCAACTGCTCATTCAACTGTGTAAAAATGGGGATGAATGCTCAGTAAGACAGTGAAGTAAAAAAAAAAAGAAGTATTTCCAACTAAGTCTGACGTGTACATGCAGTTTACAGATGAGGTTTTTATTTCAAGTTTTCTTCTCATTTGTCCCGAGAGTTAATTAACACAGAACATTTGTACAACAAGAGGGACCTGGTCTGTTTCTTTTGCATTCAAATGACACTGTCCTCACCCACTGCTACCTTAAAACAGCTCGATGCTCATGAACCATGAACACAGATATGACCTTCAGTGGAGGGGTGAGGTGTCCTTCTCTACTGCTGAAAACATTATGATCAATCAACAGAGAATTACTCAGCCAGTATTTTGACAGTCGTCAATCATTTCAGATGTCCTAAAATCAGAAGTGCAAAAATTTTCTTTGTTGTCATGCATAATCCTTCTAACACAGGTTTAACGTGATGAATCAGATGAGTACTTATGTCACGTTTAAAGCAGTTTAAACATGTTCTTCCATTTAATCTGTTCTGCAGAAGCCGCAGAGTGACGCTGCCATCAGGTGAACGGTCCTCGTGTCCTTTGACTGTAGTTTAAGTAGACGTTGGGGGCTGATACGCAGAACATCTGGAAAATGCATTAACACATCCTGCTCCATAGGGGGCAGCAGCAACAGGAAATCCAGGCCTGACACTTGTTTGTATTCAGTGTCATATGATGCTGTTGTTTCATTTGCTGCATTTTGATGACATAAACCATAAACTGTGAAATGCAGCCACGGTTTTCCTTCAGTTTATTTCTTATTTTCCTCTTTTTCATTCCTTCTTCTGACCTCTGCAATGTTTTCTGTTCAGGGTCACAAAGTGACCAGCACACAGAAGCAAGACTGCACTAAAAAAGTGCAAGAGTTCAACTAGTCTCAAGCGGAAAGAGATGACAGATGCCTTTAAAAATGCCTTTGGATCTGATCCCAGAATTTCATTTTGTCCTTCTGAGTACATTTACTCAAACAAAGTACTTCACCCAAGTGTTCAAAAAGATTCTGGTATAAGTAGAAGTACTGACTCAACTTCTTTACTCAAGTAAAAGTAATAAAGTACAAGTTCTGAAATGTACTTAAAGAATAAAAGCAAAAAGTTTTCCTCTGAAAGACAATTTTGTGCAAAGCTAACTCAAGCTCACATCATATTAATACAATGCAAAGACAGTAGGATTTGTCCCTGTTGTTCCTAAGCCCACCAGAAAATTAGCTGATTGTTGAGACTCATTCAAAGATCACCAAATAGCAACATTTTGGTTTGGTAAAGCAGCCTGAGCACAGCCAAAAGAAGTCAAACTCAAGTAATGAGCCCGAGCCAGAAAATGTAACAAGTAGAAAGTTCAGATATTTGTGTTCAAATGTAGGAAGTAAAAGTAAAAATGTTGTCCCAAAAATAAATACTCAGGTACAGATACCTGAAAAAAGAAAAATTTGTCACTGTACTTAAGTAGATTTTCAGTAGTTGTCGTAGTAACAAAGTATTTGTACTTAGGGTCAGGGTACTTGTACTTTGTTACCTCCAACCTCTGCAAAATAGAACTGCTGCTGTAATTTAAGAGAAAGATACAAAGACTCTTCACACTACAGTGAGATGCTTCTCACTGTTTGCAAACCTGTGATAGTTTCATGTTTTTAAACTTTTATCCTCCCTCAGCAGCTTCAGCTCCATACAGCTGATGGTGCTATGGTAGCTGGACGGTATCTGATTTGTGGTTTGACCTTTCACCATCTGACTCGCGGCTGGAGGAAATGCAAAGGTTTATTTTTACTGCCTGAACCTAAAGAGACCTTTTCAGAAACAGCCACTGTTTCATTTGTCGTGGTGATCTCACGCTCATGCCAACACCAACAACTGCTGCAGCTCTTTGACTCATTTTCAACAATGAGCTCTGTGAGCTGCACACGTGTGTGCTTTCAAACTGCTCCCTGAACTTTCTCTTGCAATGTTATATTTAACACACATTAGCTATCAATAATGAGGTCATTTAGTTAATCATCCTATTATTTCATGCAGTAGTTACACAATGAATTTAGTCCTGTGAATAAAATGATAATAACGGTTCACATTTAAGATTTTTAAGATGAGTGAAATGAAGTTTTAAAGGCAGACAGAGAGCAGACACTGTTTTCATTTGTTAACAGTGTGAACTGAAAGGAAAAGGATCTTTACTTCTTTATGTTACAACTCTGTGAGAAACACACCATTAACGGGGTCACAGGCACCACAAGCAGCACCTTTCACCAGCATCCAGTCAATGAAATGTTTAACAAGAAAATATGAAGTCTGAGCTCAATGATGCTCTGTGTGCAGAGTTATAGAACATATGTTGGTCTGTGACCCACACGAGTGAGTGTGTATGTGTGTGTGTGTCTCAGTAGCAGCAGGATGGTGGTAGATTGTTGTTGAGCGAGAGGCCAGTGTGACAGACAGGAAAAGGTTCTTTGGCTGGGGGGGAGGGGGGTTCTGCTGCCACTTAGCTACAAAAAAGTATACTGAGGAGTCTTTGTCCCACACACACACACACACACACTCTGATAAAACAGTTTCTGGCTTCAGGTTTGTCCCGCATGACTTTCAGTGAGCCCAGAATGTAAAATTTAGTGGATGTGTTGAAAGTCTCCTCTATGAGTAAAGATAAACTTTATAATTTTGTCATTTTAATTTCCAAACTTCATATTCTTTTCTGTTAGTGACTCTCTATTGGTTCCTGTTCTCAACAAACTTTATTTGACAGTCTGTTTGGATGTTCATTAGTAATTTAGTTGTAGATCTAACATGTAAAACCGATGCTGCAGGGTTTTAGAGAGCATCACAGCATGGGGCGAGCAGCCACTAGTGACCGAGCTTCTGTACTGACAAATCTAAATGGATTTTTTTTTGTTTTTTTGATCAAAAACGTCTAAGAAGAAACGTTTTAAACGTAATCTTGTCAAACTAGATATGAAAGACGCACGTGCAGGGGGGGTGTCTTGCATAGCAAATAAACAGGAGTTACTGACAGAAACATGTAAACATACACACAGAGTGCTTGAGATAGCACAAGATGACCCTCAAACAAACAACTGAGCATTTTTTTATGCTTTAGGAGACTTTTAAATAGTTCAGTGGTTCCACCTGATTTGATGAGATGACTGTTGCGCCAAAATACAGACAGCTGCCTTTTGTAGTAGGCAGAAGTACGAATGATTTCTTGGATTCAGGCATCCCTTCAGCGCTGAACATATGTTACATACATGAAGCTTTAAAGATCCAGAGAAGGTAAAATCTTCCTGCTGGAGGATTCAACAGTATGTGTTATATCAGACCTTTGAGTAAACTACACGCATCCTCTGCAGGCCTTTATCAAAATGCAGAAGGCGTTACTGCAGCCAACTCTTGAAAACAAAAAAGCATGAATAATGTTGCTTAGATTTTCCTTTCACTGCAGAGATGCTCGGACATAAGAGAGCCATGAAATCACGAGACAGAGACATCAACAGAGAAAAGCGTCTTTGTGCTCATCTACATGTGTTGACTCATTACTCAGACCTGAGCCAGTGATGAGCAGCAGTCTGGCTTCCAGTCAGGCAGCGATAAACCTCTGAGGGACTCCTCTCCACAGACACGAGCAACACGTGAGGCTTTCATTGTGCCTGTTTGAATTAACTGACTGTGCCCTGAATGTAAACACTTTCCGGACATTATTATTATCCCTCCGCTGCTGCTGCTGCTAGGCCTTATATCCTGCACAGACACTGACAGACACACACACACAGATTAGTGACCGAGTGTGTGTTTATCCACAGCCATGTATTAGCTGGCATTGCTGAGTACCTTCACCAGGTGTTTGCAGCCGAGTGTTTTACGATGGGGTTGGACTGGAATGCCTCTCTGCAACACGAGTCCTCCATTGACATTATCAGCACTCTACAAACACACACGGGGCAGGAATGCACGCTCAGATGTTCACAACAGACTGGGTGTCACATGACTGCACGAATCGGATCAGACTTCTGCCTTCATGTGTCACTGAATCCTTGTCCTGCATTGTCCAGATCGAGCAGATTTTTTCATGATATCCTATGTGATTCAGTTGACACCAGTTTGATGTTCTGAGTCCCAGTTCTTTCGTTCATCCTCAGACATCCAGCAGCAAACTGGATATTTGTAAAAATCATCCAAAATGAAACATTTAAGTGTTTTGTGATCTAATGCCACTTCGACAGGACGACATCAAGCCACTGTGTTAAGGTTTGGTTAGGATTAGGCATAAAGGGAACTTGGGTTTGGGGTAAAAACATCTTCTTGGTTAAGGTTTATGGAAGCTGCGGTTGTGGCTAAATGAAACCATCACAGGAGGCTTCTTCCTCTGCAGACTCCGTGGCTCAAAAACAACAACACATGAGAGAAGTTAAGCCTAACTTTCTCTTCTATTCATTCCACACAATGATCTTCTCCTTGACTTTATCAACTGTGAGTGAAAGCTGAAAATAGATATATAAATAATAAGTCACATGGTCTCTTTAATTTCGCACAGCACGCTAATTCCAGTCTTGTGGGTGAAAATCACTTGTTTGATCTATTTGTTCACCACATATTGCCCCAGTTGTTGACTTTTCTGCTCTAAAATGTCATGTGACATCCTAAGGTTGTTCTGGCAGAAATCCTTCTGGGTTTAGTCTCCAACAATTTCTTTCTGAATGCTCATTATCAGAAATGTGATGGTTTACAACCTCAAAAACAATCACAACTCTCTCCTTTATAATTATGAGCATGATTTCTTTTCCGTTTTCATCTTTTTAGAATTAACAGAAGCACTTTGCAAATATTTCAAGAAAAAAAATGAACAGTAGAGGGCGACATTAAGCAAGATGTCTTTTGAACTAAAGAAAAAGTTTTAGCATGGTGTTCGTTAACCGCTTCGCTAATCCACAGCAGAGTCATTATTATTATTTCACATCTCCTCAACGCTCCTTCTTCTCTGCGACTGAGATCGAAACAAAATGCTGAATGAGCAAAAAGCATCATTTTTTCTCTAAGGCATCATTCAGCCTTGTTTGTAAATCTCACCTCAACTCCAACTTACAGATTGAAAACTGAAATTTAACATTAACAGTGTGGTTGGACCTTCTTCACATTGTCTAAAAAAACAGTTAAAATAACACCTGATTTCAGTGTCTGGACTGTGGAAACATCACCACACAAGTTTAAAACAACTCTGTATCTGAAGGACTCTTCAGCAGATGTTAGCAGAAAGACCCTCTTATGTTACCACAGAGTCCCTCTGCTTTGCTTCTGTCTCACCCGCCATCTCTCCCCCTCACAGTTTGTTCCAGTTCCAGCTGAGTCTAGCTGTGCACCACCCGTCTGCTAGATCGCTATCATCAGGATGAAGATGAGACAGCTCACACTGAGTGGCTTCGTTGTGTTGAGCCTGGCCGTCCTCGCCACTGCCAGGCCAAAAGCAGGTCAGTCTGCTGACACTGTGAGAAAAGCTAAAAAATGTTTAAGACACGAGAAAGAGTGTTTTTGTTACCTCCCTCCCTCCATTTAAGTGGTTTAAGTTGGGAAAACAATGTTTTTATTCCTTTTTTAGAGACAAGTTGAGCATTTTTAAGCAGGTGTATCATTTTAAAGAAATAAGAATAGAGATATAAAATTTAAAAAAACAAACTTAAAAAAATTAAAGGAACTTTCTTGCGTGTGAACGTCTTAAAAAGACAACAGAGCACAAGCAGTCACAAGTGCTCAGTGTGTGAATCAGGACTTGATACCTTAAGGCAAAATTTAATGGAAGTATATCAGATAAACAATAAACATTGAACTTGATTAAAAATCTGCAACTGAAGGTTGACTTGTTTTATATGGCCAGGCAAGGAAGTGAACATATTTAAAAAGCACTGTTGATGTCTGTCTGAAACTTAAGTTTCATTCCACAACAATCCTGCTTACTGTCACTAATGCTGGCTCTCTCCTATGATGACTTGATTCACATTAGGGCCGGGCAATTAACTGAAAATAACCGAAAACTCACATTAAGAACCCCTCATCAACTTGATTTTGCCCATGTAAATTCCTTAAATTAATGTTTCCCCCAAGCTCTGCCCAAGAGCATGCAAGAGGTGCTGCAGAAGAGTGCAACCGCAGGTATGAACAACCACAACCAGTTGACCTATTAAAAGAATTCCGAGAGGTTTACACGGTGACATGTTCAAGTGCTGTTCAGTTAAAATGAGGATTGGGCAAAGGTAACTTCATCATGATGTGTTCAGTGTGGTTTTGTAAAATCTTTTTTTTTTTTAATGCATCATTGGAAAAAAAAGCAATGTAAAAAAAGCATAAACAATAATTTACCCAATAGTCAAGGTTCAAGTTTGAAAAAATTGGCACTGATTTGAAGCATTATTGGCCAGCCCTCATTCACTTCCAGCCTTTGTCAAGACTGTCTGGATGTGCATCAATCAAATAATATCCTCTCTAAAACAACAGCAACATAACAAACACAGGCTCTGCTCCAACCTCATCCATGACTGCTGCGCTTGTGAACAGCAATGATGTAACACCATGTGAGTGTGTTAACAGCAATGCCAAAAAATTAAAGACAGAAACAGCTTTAGCAGCAAAGGAGTAAGTTCAGCTGGTAGCCTAAATAACATGAAAGTTAAAGCAGAGCTGCTGCTTTATGAAGAAAGGCATAATATTGAAACGCACACACGCACAAGCAAACAAACATTTGAAAAATTCACACATCCGACTAGTCACTTCATTACCAAACCTTCTTGAAGGATAAAGTCAATGTTATTCTATAATAACTTTTTGTCACCAAAACTAAATAGAATAAAATCATCAATGTGTTTGTCCATTTCTCAGTACTTTCCTTCTCTTTCTGTCCCTCTAAAGCACATTGGTTTAAACTACAGACGTAAATCCTTGGAAACATCAAAAATACTTAGTCCCAACATTAAAAAAGTCTCAGTAGTTTCCAAAAACAGTAAAACAGTAAGTAGTACATGTTTTGAGCAATATTTTATACACAGTCACATTCATATTTAACTTTGTTTTGTGCTTTTTTTTGCTCTGTGCATGAAGAAATTGGACATTCAACTGAAAAAAGGCCAAACATTCACTCAGCAGGGATCAAAAGGCTAAACATCTTTGCTGTTTTCTTTCTTTATATCTTTTTTACACATCTGTCCTCTCAATCAGGAACTCAGATAAAAATCACCGTTGTAAGCTCATCTTCCTTGTCCTAAGTAAGTGTTTCTTCTTCTTTCAGGTCCTGAGCAGAAGTGTAAGTCCGGTCCGGTGGATCTGGTCTTCCTCATCGACAGCTCCCGCAGTGTCAGGCCGCACGAGTTTGAGACGATGAGGAAGTTCATGATCGACATCCTCAACACTCTGGACATCGGGCTCAATGACACCAGAGTGGGCGTGGTTCAGTACTCCAGCCAGGTACTGCAGGGGCGTTCACGTTTTAGTTTTTAGCTTCAACATTGTTAGCATGCCCATGTTAGCTTTTAGCTCAGAGCGTTGTTGTGCTTTTCAGCCTCAGAGCTGCTGTCGCGGCTGTAGACTCTGAACTTTTAAAGCGGCTTTTAACATTTGTCATCTTGATCTTTCTGTTCTCAGTGTTTCCTCACTCCTCTTGTCTTCAGGTCCGCAGTGAGTTCTCTCTGAAGACACATGCCAAGCTGGAAAGCATGGTGAAAGGCATCAATCAGATCATTCCCCTCGCTCAGGGCACCATGACCGGCCTCGCCATTAGATATGTGATGAATAATGCCTTCACGGCCGAGGAGGGAGACAGGCCGAAGGTAACACGGGAGAGTTTAACCTCACATAAATCACACTCAGTTTTTCACTGCACACTAATTTTATTCTTTTAGCTTTTTAGTTCTGCAATGAGTTTGTTTCCTTTAACATGGATTTGGTTGAATGATGTTCCAGTGACATTGTGCAGCCCCATCTGTTTCACACAACATGCAAACAAAGCTTTGTTTTACTTTCTCAGTTTTATAGAATTTCAGACAGACAACTCGCATTAAAATATTTACTGAAGCAGCAAATAAGCACATACATTTTTTATGTGTTTGGCGTACAGGCGCGGACCTCATCACTCCCTGCACATAAGTTTACATAGATATAGAAGAGTGATGAGCAAAATATACTGAACTCCCAGGTGGAGCCTGCAGGTAGATGCTGGGGTGGCAGTGGGGCTGAAAGAACATGCAGTGGTACTGGCATGGGGCAGCTATAGCAATGGCAAGCAGAGGGGGAGTTGGGAGATCCTTGCAGTTCAAATAGTCCGCCAAATAGAGAGGGCACAAATGGTAGATGTGGAGAGTGGTGCGTGTGTTGTGTCATGTATGTACAGCAGCTGTTGTCTGCCTGAATTAGCTGGTCGTCGCTCCATTTGTTTTATGAGCTGGGACCTAAAAGTTATATATTATATTATGACTTAATGTAGGAACAGTTCTTATCATTTTAAGTTACCATATGTAACATTTCCATATTAAAATGCCCTAAAATGACATCTTTTTCCTATCTTTTTTCTATGTATTGTTGAGTTGAGCTCTTCCATCATCCCAAACGATTTTCAAACTAAACAATCTGTCATTTTACTCAAGTTAATGTTTCCTTTAGTCTCCTGTCTCTAACTTCCGAGATAACAGCAGTCAGAGTGAGGAAGGAAGTTGGCAAACATGACTAAACATAGAGTGAATAAAACTTTAATACATTACCTCATTGTGAACGTTTTCTGCCTGAGTAGCTCACACATATTTACATATGTTAAACAATTAAAGAAACAAATCCCATGATTCCATGCTGCTTCATGACATCATCAAACTACATCCTAAGTTTTCATTGTTTTGAAAGAAAGACCTCTAGTGGCAGGATCATTCTTTTTTCGTATGAAAAGTTTCACCTGTGATTTTCTTTCAGGAATATAGCACCATCCTCTCCACGTGACCTGAACTCTGATCTGGAGATTTTTTGTCCCTCAGGTCCCCAACGTGGCTGTGATCGTGACCGATGGACGACCTCAGGACCGTGTGGCCGAGGTGGCGGCTGAAGCCAGAGAGAAGGGCATTGAGATCTATGCAGTGGGCGTGGCCAGAGCTGATATGACATCACTGAGGGCCATGGCATCCCCACCTTTTGAAGACCACGTCTTCCTCGTGGAGTCCTTTGACCTCATTCACCAGTTTGGACTGCAGTTCCAGGACAAGCTCTGTGGTAAGACTGCTTGGCAGGAAATGACCTCACTGTCTGTAAAAGTACAATGGACACATTTGTTATTTTCATTATCTTATCTGCCAAAAAAAACAAACAAAAAAAACAACTCACAACAGGATCTTGTAAGATGGTTCCTGGCCTGTAAACGTGGTTGTTAAGACAAACATGTTATCCACAATGAGATCAAATGATATGGCTGTCATTCACTTTGACCTGGTTTGGATGAGTTTCAGGTTTTACTGTATTATTTCTTATTTCTTGCTCAAGCATGCAGAGTTTTTATGAGTGCACAGACTGAAAATTGAGAAGAAAAAAAAAGTACAAACTTTACTCATTTTACTGGAATGTCAAAACTTAAATCCTCACTCTCCCAAAACACAGATTAAACACAGATAAAAAAAAAAACAAAAAAAAACAAAACAAAAAACATAAAATACCTTGGAGATGAATAATTCTTTATAGATATAATATAATATATATACTCATAATATTTTTGTAAAGTACCCTCTTCAAATTTCAAAGTCACCTGAACATGAGACAAGTAAAAAATCTCTCTGCAATGTAATTTTTAATGCTGTTGGCTTCAACAGCAGATTCTTTATGTAATTAAAAGCACCATGAATGTGACCCCTCAGAACTTAATACTTTTATAACAGCCTCCTCAAATCCTTTAAGTGCAAGACATTTCCCTGCGCTGCTGGTATTCAAGAGACGCTGTTGTAGAAACTGTGATTGCCTTCGTAGCAGATGGAAAATAAGAGGTGACAAAAAAACTTTATGACTCAATAAACATGAATGAAATGAAATTAAATCATTAAATAAATGTGTGTTCATGTAGGAAGCATTACTCAGTGAGATGCTGATTGAGTAAACCAGTTTCAGGGACTTTAATGAGCTTGTAGTCTCTCATACAGGAGCTGGTTCAGGTTGTGAATGTTAACACTGACGTGGGTATCGTCTGTGCTGTAGGTGTGGATCTGTGTCTGGAGTCGGACCACGGCTGTGAGCACATCTGTGAGAGCTCCCCGGGCTCCTATGTCTGCCTCTGTCTGCCTGGATACACTCTGAATGAAGACGGGAAGACATGTGCAGGTAACGACACACGCAGACATCTGAGATCACACACTCACTGCCATCAAGCAGACACTGCGCCACCCAAAGATAATCGGAGACAACTGTGACAACTTCAGAATCATCATACAGCTCATACTTGTTTACAGTTGGTAAAGTGGCCCCACTAAAAGTTTAAGAATTAGCTATTAGCAGATTCGGTCTGCAGTTCACCGTTTAATGTGCTGACAGCGATGACTTGTTAGTTTGATAAAAAAGAAAACTTAGATGTGATGATTAACCTCCAACTTCTGCAGTTATGAGGAAAATCTAGACACGAGCGACATGTCTGTGTGTTCTAGGGATGAGACAAAATATTGATATGGCATTATATTGTCGTCCTGACTCTTGAGATACGATTATTGTACTGCTGGCGCCAAATATCGATATTTTAATTTTAAAAAAAGTTGCTGTAAACGGATTTCCCTGCCAGTTTGACTCACCAGTTTCACTACTTTATGACTCCTTGCGATGGTGCTTATGACAAGAATGTGGGAAATGGGAATGGAAATTAATTGGCCGAAGAAGAAACTGACAGCGGGATAATGACAGACAGTGAAAAAAAAGAATCTAAAGCCAAGAGATGACACTGGCCACTTTCCAGTCTAAAATGTCGACCCACTTATGCTTTTGCAACATCAATGGAACAAACAAAATTTTTTATTAATTGAGGTAATGTATGCGTTTTGTATACTGAAGTTTAACAGATATTGTGATGTATCAATATATATTT
>JAQLOL010000012.1:1961945-1972210 GCA_029783665.1 Naso thynnoides
CCTTCAGCCCCTCTTAAAGAGCTTTGATTGACAAGGTGCAGAAGCCTCCTCATCGTTCCACCCTCTCTGTGTGTGTGTGTGTGTGTGTGTGTTATTTAGCCATCGACCTGTGCGCTGAGGGGAAACATAACTGTGAACAAATCTGCATCAGCTCACCTGGCGTCTTCACCTGTGACTGCAACGAAGGATACACACTCAATGAGGACAAGAAGACCTGCACACGTTAGTCAGGCCCTCACACAAATACACACAAACACACAGGTGGACACTCACAACTGGTGCATCTATCCTGATGGGCCTATCTCATTCTGATAGTCAGACAGTAATGCCTGTCTCTTAAGTAAAACCATGTAACAGTTGCTGCTTCCAGCTATGTCAGTGCGAAGACAAATAAAAAAAAAAAAAGATGAAATCCTTGTTAGGGGATTTCAGGCTGTTGGTAAAAATAAAAAAATAGTATTTTGGAAACATCACTTTGGACTTTATTAAATCTGAAAAATAATGAACATAATGAAATTTTTTTTTTCAAAATATGTTGTCACTGTAGCTGTAGCCAATAATTGACAGATGCAGCATATTTCTAATTCTTGAGCTTTCTCATGAATTCAGGAGGAAAAAATGTTTTATCTTTGCATGATTCTCTGGCTTCACTTGTACTTAGAAGCCACGCAGAGCCACATACACACAGCAAAAAGCAATCCAAAAGATCCCACACAATGCTCCAGAGCAGATTACAAACATATGTGTGTGTGTGTGTGTGTGTGTGTGTGTGTGTGTGTGTGTGATCTGTAGCCATTGACCTGTGTGCTGAGGGGAAGCATGACTGCGAACAAATCTGTATCAGTGCTCCTGGCATCTTCACCTGTGACTGCAACAAAGGATTCAAGCTCAACAAAGACAAGAAGACCTGCACAAGTCAGAAAACATTTCTCAGTCTCAGTGTTTCACCTCAGCTCATCTTTTGATCTCACTGTTTATCTCATATGTTAACTGCAGAACATAAGTTTGACAACATTTTTCTGTCCATTAACAGCCACACTTCTGATCCATCTCATGTTTTAAGTAAAACTCTATTGTAATAAACAATAATATCAAATTCCTACTTCCCAAATAATGACTGTACTTGTTTAAATGTATGCTGTTAGCAGATATAATGTATTTACTGACTGTGTGTGTGCAGACATGGACATGTGTAACACAGTGGAGCACGGCTGTGAGCACCAGTGTGTGAGCACTCCAGGATCGTACTACTGCATCTGTCCAGAGGGACAACTGCTGCAGGAGGACGGCAAGAGCTGCGGCAGTAAGTCGACTCTCTGATTATCAGTTTCATGTAAAATCACATGAATGGGCAGTCATGTACCGACTCAAAGGAATTTACCAGCGTGTGCTCTACATGACAGATTCTCAGTTCACTATATTACGACACGGTTAATTACGACACGGAGTCAAAACAAAGACAGCTTCATCAGCATGTTTAGTCTGCAGGAACTCGGTGCTCTGCTGCAGTCACAGGCTGGAGGTGGACTGAGTTCCTGTGGGTCCTGCTGGACCCAACAGAAATGTTGCAGGATGCAGATGGATGGGTCATCATCACATTCATCTTAGATCTGACTACAGCACAGAGGCCCTGACTTTGGAGGCCTGAGACCCCATAAAAATTAATCCAAAAAACAAACTGTTAATTCTTCCCTTTCCCATTCTGATAGGGAATATTTACAAACGCAAAGGCTCCTTACACAGCGGGCCGACAGTTGTGGGTCAGGACATGTCAGGGCTGTCAGAGAGAGTCTGTGTCTCTGGTCGGTGTGGTGTGAACAGCAGCGTCAGAACTGCTCAGCGTTTGTCGGAGGCTTTTTGACCAATTTAACATGTAGGATCTGCAGGCTGTTTGTTGGAAAGAGAAATACCTTTGATTGGCTGTTCATGAAAGCGGACCAGTGCACAAAAAAAAGACACGGAAACAGAGAGAGAAAGCCCTCTGAGGTGTCACTGTAGTTTCCATGATTACACACATTTTGCTTGACTCTTTCTTTTTTTCTGCCCTTTGTCTAGTCACTAGTAATTTTTCATCAGACATATGATCAGTTAGAAGCAGCTAGTTGTGCTATTTAACAGCATTTTTCTCCCAACCAAATCACACTAGCTCATTTGCTACTCCATTCCGTTCCACGCCTCCCATAAACACACACACATAAACCAAACATAGCAAACATGTTGCACCTTCTTCCCTCTCCTCTCAGGACATAGTTTTGCAAAACAACAGTTTAGACAAGTTTAGATAGTAGCATTAGCGTTTGGGGTGGGGGTGCGTGCCATTTCTTTTGTCATTAACTATGTATACAATTATTGTTTCTGCACAGTATCAGTTGTTGAAGTCCCAGAAATTTTAGAAAACTTAATGTCATCGTGTATGTGTCCATAACATAATCCTGTGATTGATAAAGTCACGTTGTAGGAGCTCAGACTATTCACGCACAACACTGTTTTGGCTGCCGTGTTTGATTTAACGTCCAGACCTTGAGACATCCGTGACTTCAGGATGTCAGTGACATCAGCAGAATGTCAGCACTGATTGGCTGTTGAGACGAAGTGCCACACGAACTGACTTAAGAGTTTAAAATTTTTTTATTTTAATTTGTTGACTTTTGTAGAGCCTGCAGATAGTTCACAAAATACATTTACTCTACATGTAATTCTTAGAATAACTCATATATCAGAATGAAATCATTTGAGGAACCAGAAACCAAGCTAACCATATGTTTGTAAGCAAAACTGTGGCCCTGAATTGGCTGTACCTTGTAAAATACTCTTAACCAACATGAAAAACTAAAGAATCATGATAAAATCAAGATTGTGATACTGCCATTAAAAAAGTAGGATATGACATTTTTGCCATATTGCCCAACCCTAAGATAATACAGAATATTTTTGATTCATCCTTTAAATTGAGAGAAAGAAGGAGGTGGAGACAGACAGATACAACCAGATGCAACAGAGACAGATTTTTTCTTAACTTCTGATGAATTTGCTACATGGATGATTTTTTTCTCAGCCCAGGCTGCAGTCTGCAGCCCAATAGGGGGATTCGGCCCACATTTTGCAAACACAAAGTAGCAATAACAGAAAAAATCCTTATGGAATTAAACTTAGATCTGTGGAGACACCCTTTGCATCAACTGTGTGGCTGAGCTCTCACAAATATCAAATTAAAACATAATAAATCTGCAAAAATCCCAGGACAAGGGCTGGTGTCAAGGCACAGAGATCCGAAATGAAGTGAACAGAGGAGCCTTACCAAAGTGAAAAAAACATCCTGAGCCAGGATTAGGATTAGAGTGAGAAAAGGAGTTATTTCTCATGCTGATGTTAAAAGCAGCTCAGTTATGTCTGGCAGGAAGTGGATGGACAAAGAAGAGATGTCTTTTGAGTTTTTGTTTCCTCTGGGGAGGCTGAGAGAAGCACAGCGTGCCTGCCAACCACCCTCATGCAGCACCTCTATATGGACATTCATGGCAGTAATAACAGTTTCATTTATCATCCATTCAAGATTTATCCTTGCAGACCACTGCTCCATCTGTTATACATAACTGTGAAACATCCTTGGTTACTATGACAACTCTCATAGTAACCAGAGAACCTGAGAGCACAATATTTCACTTTCTCTACTGATTTTTGAGGTCAGTACTGACATCAATATTGACATTTTATAGCACAGTGTGCTGGGTTAGAGATTTTCTAAGAATAATTTTGGATGAGAAATCTGCAAATTTCTTTAAAAATGTACAACACTTGTAAAATGAATATAGGGTATTTTACAATTTTAAAGAGAAAAGAAATCTTTCCATGTTCATGTTTAGATCTATCGTTGCTCATCAGCTGATATTTGTGCAAACACTATTCCAGTGATAATCAAATGCAGTTATAATTTGTCGTTCAAGTTCAGCTGTACAACAGAGATGAAATCTGTGAATTTTAAACTATTTTGGTGTCATTTTTCATTCAGTCTCTCTCTCCTTCAGCCTGCAGGTCTGCAAACATCGACCTGGTGCTTCTGATCGACGGCTCCAAGAGCGTCCGCCCACAAAATTTTGAGCTTGTCAAAAAGTTTGTTAACCAGGTGAGACGTTTTCATGTTCCACAACTACAGTAGCATATTGTTGTCATGACTGATCAGTCCCATTTTAGGAAAATCAAGCACATTTGTTTTTAAATATCAAACTGTAATTTAGTTTATTCACATCCTAAATTAGGTCTTGGCTAAAATATCCTCTAATACATAGAAGATGTACCAAGGATGCATCTGGTGAGCATTTGCTTTTAGCTCATAGCTGATCAGCGTTAGCAAGCGTGTGTTAATGACCAGTATCATCTTACAAATACCAAAACAAGGTAACCAAACTGTGTAAGAAGAAGTGGTCAACAGATTGAGCAACAAAAATACAAAATTTTAAGAATTGTGGGTCAAAAAAATTATTCAGTGGCAAAGATTGGTTGGTTTTATTCCTCAAGAAGTAACCCAGGAATTTTGTAATTAAAAAAATAAATAAATAAACATAAACAAAATCAAATGGAAACACACTAAAAGAGAACCTGTGCTTGTGTAACCTGGAACCCTGTAAGATAATAGTATCCTTCACCTGTGCTCCAGGTTGTGGACTCTCTGGACGTGTCAGCTCATGGCACCAGAGTCGGTCTGGTTCAGTACTCTAGCCGTGTTAGGACAGAGTTTCCTCTCAACATGTACCACACTGCTGACGAGATCAAAGCTGCAGTAATGAAGGTAAAGCTGTTGGTATTCTGTCTGTTTGCATTAACAAATGATCTTACATTTGATGTTTAGTGCCAGGCACATCACCAAGTTCCTCTCCACAAAAAGGATATTCCTGGAAAAAAAAGCAAATTAATTAATTTTAATGTAATTGAAAGTTAGGCCTTAAGTCTGATAAAAAGCTTTGGTAACACTTTATATTTATTTTCACATTATAACTCATTATAAAAATATATAACACATTATACCACATTATGAACACACTTACACCACTATATATGTGGTTGGGCTTATGGTTAGAGTTAGGTTTAACTGTAACCTTGCTTATAACTATGACTATACAGCACTATAGGTGCATTATAACACATTACAAAGTTGATGAGGGCGTGTAATGTGGGTCAGGCCTCCATCGCCTGTGTACCGGACTCTACCAACATCATTTGAACTGTTGTCACTGTGCTTATGTAGGTTGACTACATGGAGAAAGGTACTATGACAGGTCTGGCCCTTAAACACATGGTGGAGACCAGCTTCTCAGAGGCTGAGGGCGCTCGTCCTGCCAGCCGCAACATTCCTAGGGTTGGACTGGTGTTCACAGACGGACGCTCACAGGATGACATCACAGAGTACGCTAAGAAAAGCCAAAGAAGCTGGTAAGACTCAACTGAGTGACGGTCAAACTGCAGTTTGTGTTTTTGACCTTAATGATCTTGGAGATATCATTGGACTCCAAGCTCTGTGCAGTTACGTTGACATTAAATGTAAGTTTGTGATGTGATGTGTGTGTGTGTGTGTGTGTGCAGGTATCACCATGTATGCTGTAGGTGTGGGAAAAGCTGTGGAGGATGAACTTCATGAGATTGCATCTGAGCCTGTGGAGAAATATGTCTATTACACCATCAACTTTACTGTCATCAGCACCATCGCTGAGAACTTCTAACTCAATGTTAGCCCAGGTACAACACACTTGACCCAAATGACAACTGGCCATCACCCAACTTTGCTATGCTGGACTGGAAAATATATTTTAAAGAAAAAAATTCTCAAGTAAGAACTATAGTTAAAAAAAAAGAAGTTATGTGCAACATTAAAATATTGTGCAACTTTAAACGATATATTGGTATCATTTATATGTAGACAAAGAATAATTTATACAAAAAATATCCAGAGTTTTTAGACAGTTGTGGAAAAAAAGCATTTCTTTCCCTGCCGAAATTACTATGACTGTGAATTTTTATTATTATTATTTTTTTTTTACAATTTGTCAGGCCCTAAATGATTATTTGTTTACCTGTCAAAAATGGCCAAAGGCTATTGAGCCAATAGTATAAAGACACTGGTACCATGTGGAATCTCTATGCCATCAGGGAACAAGATTCTTTGTGGTTATGGTTTGAAGCTGTTTTCAGGACCTTTAAACTTCACTACATCTCAGGCAAACATATTACATATTTTACTCAAACATATTAATTGTAGATATGATGACAGAAAATACATGTTAGATAAAAATTTAGCATAAAAACATATAAAGGACTTAAAAATTTGTTGTGATTCATTGCACACAGATCT
The DNA here is from genome assembly GCA_029783665.1 of Naso thynnoides. Taxonomy (NCBI): domain Eukaryota; kingdom Metazoa; phylum Chordata; class Actinopteri; order Acanthuriformes; family Acanthuridae; genus Naso; species Naso thynnoides. The sequence goes on from JAQLOL010000012.1 coordinate 1,968,286, forward strand.
GAATCCACTGCAGGCCCATCGAGGCTCTAAAGTGATATTGGGAAGGTTTTCTGCATACAAGTCACAGAAATGAAGTTTTGATCTTTGGCTCCATCTACTGGCAGTTGCAAAAAAAAAAAAGCACCTGCACGTTAGAAATGGTCATACAAAAAATAGCCAAACATTGAGTGAAAAAAGTCGTCCATTAGAGTTTAATGTTTATCTTGTTTCAATGAATGAACATCTTAAAGTGTTTAGTTGGTCTTAAATATTTTATCCCTTTAGCAGTTTAAATTGCAGAAATGTTTGAGATTTAATGAGTCAATCACGTTTCCCCTTTAATATTTGCATCTGAGAGATAACTGTGATGAAGTTAAAGTGTCACCAAGTATAAACAGATTAAGTGAAGTAGTTTGATTACTGATGGTCACCTTGCTTTCCCTACCTCTTTGTGTGTTTGCAGAGGAAAGTCAAGGGGAGATTGAGGTGAAGGACCCATGTGCCTGTGAGAGTCTGGTGGAGTTCCAGCAGGCCACCATGAGCAGCCTTGAGCAGATCACACAGAAACATATCCTTATTTTGATGCAAGAGGCAAGATCTGGCACCAAATTCAAACTTTATATTTATCTAGTATTGCTGGAAAACCAGATAGTAATTCATTCATTTGCCAATAGGGCACAGCCATCTTCAGACAAGCTAAGCTGTGACATCACGGGTATGGTGCTGCTTGTGGGGGAACTACTATCAATGGGGGGACATACATTGCAGTGACAGTTCCAAGCTGTTTTGATGGAAGAATTTGAGTTTTGGATTACTCATATGAACATGCAAACACAAGAGAGGTACCATTATGGAGACAGTGAGAAGTAAACATGGTAAAAAGTTTTTCTTTCCAAGGCAAGACTAACTTTGTCATCTAGTTTATGAGCCAATTCACTTTATGAGGAGGGAGCTCTTCATTTCCAAATAATGTCAACGTTACTACAATATTTTAGAAGCAGCAAGGTCATCGCAGTGTTAAGAATAAAAAGACTGCTTTGTTCCCTGACAAATGGATGGATGCATATTTATCAACCCAAACCAACAGCCTGATTAGGCTAAAAAAAAATCTTGCTGCTTCTAAAGTAATGCAGTAACGTAGTAACGCAGTAACGATATTTTGGAAACTAAGAGCTCCCTCGTCATGAAGAGAATTATTAGATAATAAAGTTAGTCTGGCCTTAGAAAAAACAATTCTTCACCAAGTGTACTTCTCACTCCCTTGGTAATGGTTGCTCTTGTGTTTTCATGTCCGTATGAGCAATATGAACCTCTAACTCGTTTGTCAAAACAGCTAGGAAGGTTCTCCCCACAAGCAGAACCAGAACTGCATCCCATTGACAAAAGAGTAAATTACTATTTGGTTTTCTAGCAATACTAGATAAATATATAAGTTCGGTGCCATATCTTGTCTTAGGTTAAAAAAAAACAAAAACAAAAAAACCTACATTCATACTGTTCCGTGTTTCATTTCCCCTATAAATACTCTTGACAAACCTCTGTGAAAGTCCAACAATCTACTGAATGTCTATGCACTGAAAACAAGCACATCCACAGTAAATGCCTGATTTGCATTATTTTTCCTTAACGAACTGTCTACTGGCCGGAATGACAGCTCGTCTGGAGCAGCTGGAGAACCAGCTTCTCTCCAGGAAGTGATATGGTCATCATCGGGAGCACACAGGACGCCACAGACGAAGAATAACAGACCAAGGAAGAGGAGGAGGAGGAGGGCACATCCTGGCAACATCATGAAAGGGGAAATCAAAAACTCTTTCAATCAAAGGACAAAGCTAAAGTGTCTTCTCACGAAGCCTTTGTAGCCTTCACTCGGTCTGCTGCTCTTCATGTTTATGAGGATGACGTTAGTCTGAAGCTTGTGATATGGAATCATGTTTTTGATCCATGTAAATGACATCATCTGTACACTCAAACAAAGAAACAAACAACATTCACTTTCATCACTGAGCAAAGCAGCCGCAGATTAAAAGATGAACTACAAATGTTTTCATATTGTTAAATGCCCGTGATCCCACAGGACATCTGTGAACCTCTGAGATTCACAGTTCATATCAATGTACAGTAGTGATTAGCTTTAAGCACAACATGTTATTCAGTGAAAACATGTGTAGCAGTTTTCATCACACAAAGTTCATTCATAGTCGCACACAGCGATCGTCTGTTTCTCTTAGTGCTGTTTATACTTGATCTGTTTTGTACGGTTTGTTAAATATGATGTATTTATAGCAGAATGTTTTTGTTTTGTTAAGTATTCCATTAGAATAGCATTTAAAAAAAAATGTAATTCAAATAAAATGATATTACCACTCATAATATGAAACTGGTATTTTCACACACAATCAATAGTTATTCTGATTACACAACTATCTGGCTTTGCAGTGTGGGAACTCTTGAAGAGGAAAGCAGTTTAATTTTTTTTTTTTTTTAAAGGGAACTTTAAAGTCACTGTTCACTAAAGCTGTGTTCTGCTGTTAACAGAGAAAATGTAATGAATTGGACTTTGTAAATCAATTTTTTTTTCCTTCGCTCTGCACTTTCTAAAATCAGTCTCATAATGACCTAAGTATTTTTGGTTTACATACACATTACAAACCACCTCAACTTGTTCACGTAACATGTGTCTCAAAATCATCTTTCTCCTGAAGACCAGTTATGTATCATCAGCCCTGAGCAGATTTTTCATAATGTGTCATATTAGACTAACAGAGGACGAGAGGCTGCAGAGGGCTCTGTGTGTAAATTAATGACGACCCAACTTTGGTTAACTGGCTCAGTCTTGTAGTTATGTATAAAAATGCCACCACAAATGTATGCCCCTTTATATTTGAATGCCTGTAAGTTTTTGTATATTTTCTAACAGCTTTACCTTTTTGTATTTTCCTGATGAATTTCTGTATTACAGCACAGAGGCCAATAAAAGAGTGAACTTTTTGCTTGTGAGTAATGAATTGGTTTAAGTTTTAGGTTTAATTTTTTCTTTCATTTTGTTATTGACTAATCTTTGCAATGTGTGTACATGCACAGCAACGCAGGGAGTTAAACAGGAAACTGGATTCATATAGTCTTAAAAAATAAAAGCATTACAGGCCTGTGGTGAAATCTAAAAAACAAATTATTCAGCTGCCCTGCAACAACTAAATAACTCTAAGTAAACTAAAAAATCTGTCTCAGAAATTTTGTGTGTGCCTGATTCTTTGTGCTGGATCAACAAACCAGTGTTGCCATTGCTCTGTAAATATTATTTCCCAGTCCCCACAGAGACCATCACTTTTTGATCATGGGCCCCATAAAGACATCAAATCCAGAGTGTGTGTGCTTTTGTTTGCATTGGTTTGAAATGTCCTCACAGAGATATTTAAGTATGTGCGTGTTTAATTAGCCAATCAACATAAGCTGTGTTTAACTGTAACTTGACACCTTCATTTTGGTGATGTCACTTACAGAGACACGGAAATCGCCCCGTTCGCACACCTCGAACAAGTGCGTGTTTTGGAAAAACATGAGTCGTATCAATGAAATGACCAGATGTGGAGCACCACAAGGACACGCTGAACAAAGCTATATAACTTTTGTGTATATAATAGAAACATTAAAACATACCGCACACTAGACTTGGAGTAGTGAGGATCTTGTAATTTATTGTAGAGCAACGCGTTTCGCTGGTAGTTTCCTCAGGCTCACAATGAGCCCAGGAAGTCAGAGGGCCTTTTTCAGGAGAAATGGTACCCAGTAAATTAGCATAGGTACTTGGACAGGTGAAAAACATTATCTCAACATCAATGGCATATACCATTATTCCATGTTGACATGGATTAGATACATAAATTGCATATATTACATTAATTCCACAATTGACCTAAATGCATATATACAGGTGTATTCCGAA
>JAQLOL010000012.1:2012139-2023920 GCA_029783665.1 Naso thynnoides
TACTGTTGGATTTGGAGAAAAAGTTTTGGACTCTGTTGAGTTTATCTTAATGACAAAAAAAAAGTCAGCAGCAGAAGTGAGTGGGAAACTTGCTTGCAAGTAATTGGTCTCTATGGGTGTTACAGGAAAATTACAGTGATTAAAAATATCATGTGCTTATGAAAAAACACCAGAGATTTTCCAAAATTTCATCAAAGACCACACATAGGTCTACACACACTACATTACAGAAATATTACTGAGTTGCCCTGGAAATATAAAATCTAAAGAACCAAGAGGCCACCTATTGTGCTTAAACTTTTTTATTGATTACAGCAGAAGATCTCTGTGGAGACAGGCCTTTTAAAATAAATATGATGAACCTCATGGCAGACACAACTGTATGCAGGTGCAGTGTGTTAATGCGAGCCCATAAATTCTATGAATCAGATTCTGTGACGGCGCTGTTGCAGAGAGAGACGTTCCGTAGACACCGTGAGACATTAAAAATTAAAATGAACTAAAATTACATAACAATACTGTATGATAACAGGCCTAATTAAAAATTAGCTCTAGTTCTAGGCTACGTGTTTGCCTAACTTTTACAATAATCAACAGCTGTGAAAGATTACTGAAATAATGATAAACCATTTATAGGCATTAGAAGTGGAAAAACTAGTTGGTATAAATCGTCAACTTTTTCCCTTGCATTAAAGTGTCACAACAAATTATGTGACCCATCACATTATATGACTGCAAACAGTGTTGTGCTGCCAACAAGAAGAATGGGAAATGGTGTGAATGTAAAGTTGGCTGACTTCTTCTTCCTGTCCAATGATGGTATCTCATCCTGTAGGGCAGTGGTCTTCAAACAGGGGGTCGTGACCCCTAGGCGGTCCATGGAGGTGCTGCGGGGGGTCCCCCAGAATACTTAAAATCTTTTATCTAAATAATTTACATCTGGGAACTTTTTAAAATTTGGACAAACTTATATTAAGTAAACTCAGTTTACAGTAAACTCTAACATTAATGGGCATTAATAAACTAAAAAAAAAAAAAAAAAAAGATGATGACAGAGTATAAAATAGGTTGAAAAAAACAGTTGGCTTGTCTCAAAACGTTTGTGTGTGTGTGTGTGTGTGTGGGGGGGGTCTATCTATCAAAGGGTCCCTGGGCTGAAAAAGGTTGAAGACCCCTGCTGCAGGGTATACAGACACACAGTACCTACATGAGACACCTACTAGGCTCCCTCTACACCCCGAGATAGGCAATAGAAATGTTTGTCAGGCGTAAATTCCTTCGTGCTGTGGAGAAGTCCCTGGTCTATGCAGTCTCACAGACTAGCCTACACGGCACATCCCCTGATTTATCACCCTGATAGATTTTCTTCATGCTACAGCGCCTCCTGCGACAATAGAATCTGATAGGTCGCAGAATTTGTTGTAACACATGCCGGACTGAGACGGAAAGAGCCGAGGATCCCCGCCGACACAGGACAGAGGAAAACTGGTCCGGATGGCAGAAACGGACTCTGTCATCTCCGCTCAGCAGTGCTTGGTTGCAGGCAGACGGGAGGTTTTCCTGGCAGTTTGGAGCTGAGGAAGCTCGCAGCCTTTTGTCGACATCCAAAGATTCGTGTTTGACAGTTTGGTCCTGTTCAGTAGTGAAAGTGTGAAACTTATCAGCGCATCATGGGGTGAATGTGGCACGTGAGGAGGATGCTGATCCGGTGATGAAGAGTGTCGTGACCAAACTTGCAGGTAAGTCTCAATAAAAGACAGAAGACATTTTTAAATGTGTCACATTGAAACCCGTTTGATATAAATTGCGATTATTTGGTTAACTGTACAACTTGGCAGCTCCTCCACTTAAAACTACTTTATTGAGTTTAGGTTTTTTCCAGTTTCTCTTTGTTGGTTCAGAACACTGTGTCACGTTATTATATGAAAGAGTTTTCCCTCCTCTGTGATTTTAGCCGCAGCTTTCTTGTGCTGAATTATAGATCAACTTTATTTCTGTATGTGCAGCCTGCAGCTCCCCTGAGAGCTCAGCATGGGCCCAACATGTAATTATAGACAGAGAAAGTCACATTGTCCCACTGATGTTCACTCTTTTATTCTTTTGTTTGGTGCTTGTACAAAATGAAAAAGTAGCACAAACCTATGTTTAACAGTAAAGGTTATATTGTGGGTCCAGATTCAGATTTAGATTTATTTTTCTCCCAATCACCGTTGTGTTATGGAGTACAAACAAAATAAACAAAAACAACAAAATCATGGTACAGTGTTAAACAATCAGGGTGGGTTCACAACACAAGTTATTTAAAGAGAGGCGAAACATTATTCAAAAAGGCACCTAGTTTACATTTTATCTTTGGTTTATATGTCCTCACTAGCAGTTTGAGTTTAAACATAGATGGTCAATTTCAAATGTATTTTGGCAAATATTTCCTCCTATTATATCTTCCTGTTATTTGAGGTATTCTGTTGTTAGAAACTCGAATATTACAGTTGACCAGAAGTACCTCAAGTACCACAAAGCACTTTTCAAACTTAAACTTTTAGTTGACAATACAAGTTATATGATGACATACTCGGGAGTACACAATACAACTTCTGTAAAAACAGATCTTTTAACCTCTGCTAATTTCAGACATTTAACATGATCATATTTCTGCTTCAACCAAATGTATGAAAAAGCACATTCATCCAATATTTTCTGGACAAATGTAATCCATGGTGATAGTCTACATATGTTCCAGCGATATACAAATGAAATAAACACTTACACGTTTCCTGGTTAAGTTTTGTTTCTTTCCCCTATAACAAACTCCCCCGGTAACCAATAATGGTCTTTTTGATACTAATACATAATGGGTATCTATCTAATCCCCCATAAATCATTTTTACTTTCAGTGGGTACTTCAGGAATTTCAAATGTAACCTTTTGAGGATATCTGCCTTCTCAAACCCCCATACCTCGTGTGCACATAACAGGTGTTACCAGTCTATTGAAAAGCTCTTACCTAACATCTATTGATAAATTAAATTTCGCACAATTTACATAGCAGAGCAGATGTGTCCAAAGTCCGGCCTGGGGGCCAATTACAGCACAAGGTCAGATTTTATATGGCCCGCAGCTTCCGTTTTAATATGTATTATTTATGGCGCGGCAGCACTGTCAAACAGAATAAATAAATCATGCAGGTTAAAAATGCAATTTTTCTTTTCACCTCATGGTGGTAGCACCACTTTGTAACGTCTGACGGCTATGTAAAGTTATATATTTATAAAAAGAGGAGAGTTGATGCTGAGGGCAAGAGAGATGGACATTACTATGTGTTTTCGCTAAAACTGAAACAATTGTGTTCACCTAATTTGCCAAGAGACTGTTGTAGCCATGTGTGAAGAATTCAATGTAAAGAGACATTACCAGATGAAACATGCTAATGCATACAACAAGCTATCATGTAGTGACTGTGCTGAAAAAGTGAGACAACTTGAAGCTATCTTGGCCTCACAGCAGCTGTTCTTCACACAGGCCCCAGATTCGAGTAGGCCCTCTTTGAAAAAAGTTTTGACACCCCAGTAGTAGAGCGAACATAGCTACCCAAACCTGTTTACAGAGATCCTCTGTGGCAACATTAAATGAACCATTATAATGAAAGACAACACACAAATATTTGAAACTTTGTACAGTTTTTAACTTTTCACCATCGCAAAAGAACCGGTATTTTTTTAACATCAGCTTTATGATGGCCAAATACTTTAGTTTTACTCCTGTTTATAGACAGCCTCCACTATTTACAATAATGGCACATTTGGTAAATTGCTTTTTGAAGCCCTTTTGTTGTGGCCATGACAGTATTGTCATCTGCATATATTAATACCTTTTAATTTAATGTAACTGTGTGTTATGACATCACCACATCTAACTGGTTCACATCTGTTCTGTCGCAGATATTCCTCAAGATCATTGATAAATAGTGCAAATAATAATGGGCGTATGTTTTCCAAATCAATTACTGTTATAGTTCAGAGATTTTAGATTTTCAGTTGCATTGCTGAAAGCTAAGACTCCTACCTTGCACGTAAATTTTAAGGAAGCCCATAATGCAGACCGGATTTAGAGAAGACGATCTCAGTCTGAACATTTTTCCAAATATAACAATTTTTTAAAAATAAATAAAAAATTAAAGACGCCCATGAAGTTTGATCTTAAACAGATAGTTCAGAGTAATGATTAATTCATGACCGAGCAGTAATTAAGCCCAACAGAATAATGTAATACTCTGAGGTGCACATAGGAGCAATTAAAATAAATGAATGATTGTATTTGTTGTGTAAAATGTATTTTCTCAGGCATGATAGTTTACACAAATGCTTCACCTCCATTAAAAAAAAATCTCAGCTGCCAGAGGTACCTGTGAGGTCCTCTTGTGTCCATAAATCAGATAGTGGAGAGAAAATGAGATTAAAGAGCAGAAGGAAGAAGGTGAAAGATCAGAGAAGTCAGACTAAAACATCATTACATCCACATTAAGTTACCACCTGTCTGTGATTGATTCCTCGGGCCGTTTCCTCCACACTGAAATAAGATATTGTGTAACATGATTACATCACATTACAGCTACACTTTACCTGGAGGAAGGCATTTATCGCCGCCTCGAAATGGACGGAAACGGAGTGATGCTGCATGTGGATGTTTCGATGTTTGTATCTGAAGGAGTGACTCTGATTGGAAAGATACAAAAAAAAATAAAAATAAAATTGTGAAAAAGATAACAGCTTTATGTCTTGATTCGTCACAAGTTGCTTAGTGATATCAAACCAACATTTGCAGGTGAACTGGACTGATTTTTGGACTGGACTGAATTATGTTTCCTGACAGCAATATTAAATTGTGCTGTAAAAAATATTTTAGGAGACAGTTTGAGACAGATGTAGAGAGAAATTCAAAGCTTTTTATATACAGCCATCGGCCCACAGTTTTAGAGTTTGATGGGAACTTTGCTATTTATTCATCTGTCCAGTGATTTTACAGCATAGTTGTGTAGTGACAGAGTGTGTGTGTGTGTTTTGTTGTGTGTGAGTCTTATGTGGGCGAGGCCCAGGTGAACTAGGGATGCACGATATTATCGGCACGTTATCGGCCAAAATTGGCTTTAAAACTAAATATTGGATATCAGCCAGCATGCCGATAACCGTCGATATAATAACCAATAAAATAATAGTCTGCTGTTTGCTTGTTTAAACCCCTAAGTCAACACCATGTTTCACATGTACCCCTGTGGACAGATGTTATGTTCACTTTGTCACTTGTGAAACAGGCCAAATTTGCCTTGGTTGTGGATCAAATGAGTTAAAAAATCTCAGCATTTCTGATATCAGAAAAAAAAACAATATTGTACATCCCTAAGGTGAATGCCACACTTTTGTTTAAAATACAAACAGCCAAACTCGTTAATGTAACAAGTGCAAAGTAAGATACAGTTGTTGGTAGCTTAGGATATGTTCAAAGGTTGGCCGTAAGAGACTTCCAACAACTTGGGATCCCAAAAAGGCAGCTAAAAGGCTTGCAAAATTCTGTGCTGTCTTTTCTATAATTGGTGGTGAAGACGCTGCTACCAATACCCCTGAGGGGTGTATGTGATCTTGTGTATGATTTGATGAATGTATTCTGCATCACTTTTAGTATTTGTGTCCTTGTAATATTCCTTTTTAATGCGGACATAAACAAATTATTAAAATGTGTGTGTGTGTTTGTGTGTGTGTGCACTCTGTGGGTGTTTGTACGGAGAGTACAGTAGATGAGCCCGTGTGGGTGTTGCTTTCTGATTTGGCTGCATCTGTGTGTTTTTTTTTAACTTGATCACATGGAAACAAGTTGCTTGTAACTGAGCAAAATGTTGATAGGAACTAAATGATGATTTCCGAGCAGAACTCGAGTTAAAATTTGTCCTACGGCTCATGACACAGAAAATATTCAAACGAGAATTCGGTCTGCAGAGATCTAAAATCCAGTAAAAGGTTTTTGGCTCTCGACCAGTGTGCACTGTGCTCTGTGGTTAACGTTAAAATGTCTGGTGCATCAAATTAGTGTCTGGTTGTCTCATCTTTGAAGTGCATTTAGCAGAGTGGATGAAATTAAAGTGCCTACCTCACAAAGAGGAAGCTCAGAAAATGAAACTGAGGCTGTCTGACAGTCTTCATGGGGGATTTGGAGTTTGCTGACTAAGCTTGAGATGAAGAAAACTGAGGACCAAAAGAGAGGAAGATGACTGAGTCACATCCGGAAAAAAAAAGTCAAAACATGGTTGTAAATGAAGCCTCATATTCAAGTTTAAATCAATCATTAAAGGGTAAGTCTGGTTTCATTCTGTAAAAAGGCCCAAACCAACAAAGTGTTGATCCTTTTCTCCATACTGTCTGACTTCTCGAATCTGTCTGTGGCTCTATAAAGGGATATGCCAACTTTTCTTTTTGTTATTTGCCCTCCTCCCGAGTTCCAGACAAGACGATAGCTACCCTTCTTGTGACTATGTGTGCTGTAACAAGGAAGACATGGGCAGAGCTCACCCTCCGCTAACTAGCTTAGCTTAAATACTGGTAGTCAATGGAAAGCACTAGCCTGTCCCTGCCAAAAATCAGATAAACTTTCCAACAACTCTAAACAGTCCTGAATGCGCGTTATGACTTGTTTATTTACCACATCGTGCTATTTTTTAGACTCATAGTAAGTACTTGAGGTAATTCGCAGGGTTCATGTGTGCCTGTATGCAGCAGCAGAAAAAGAAATACTAAAAATACTACAGGAAGCTCTAATCTGAGGCGAATAATGTAATAATAACAGCGTGTTAAATAAATCACAACAAGCCCACAGGACTCTTTAGAGTTGTTGAAAAGTTTATCTGATGACATTAGGCAGAGGCAGGCTAGTACTTCTCATTGACTACCAGTATTTGAGCTAAGCTAATTAGCAGTGGGTGAGCTCTGCCTGTCTCTTCCTTGTTACTGCACCCACAGTGGAAAGAATGGTATCTGTCTTTTTGTGTGGAACTCAGTAGGGAGGCAAATAACAGAAAGAAAAAAACGTTGGTGTGTGTCTTCGAAAGCAGCTCAAATATACAGTTTAATGATATAAAAAAATAGGCTGTTACCTTATACAGTTGTACACTGCCGTTTTTGCCAAACAGAAGAAAACTGTGCATTTGTTGTGACTATTTTTGGTGGTGATTTATCCAAATTTGGTGCTCATGTTAGTATTTGAGGCAGCAGGACTGTCTGTGTGGTATTAAATCCAAATAAATAACAGTGTGTGTGTTCCTGCTACTGAGTACATTGATAATTTTTGCTTTGTATTTTGTCTATGTCCATATTCATCTTTTGTGTGTTTCCAGGTAACCATGGTGAAGGAGACTCTGCCCAGCTGGGTCCACCAGGACTCTGACGAGGGTCTTGTCCACGTGAATGTCGGAGGTCTGAAGAGGAGCCTCTGTTCAAGCACACTGAAGAAGTTCCCAGACACCAGACTGGGAAAACTGCTGGCATGTGATTCAGAGGAAGATATACTGCAGGTGCGTCACCATGCTGGCTGGAGAGGGGTGGGGTCGGGGTTCTGTCTTTATTAAAATCTGTTTTTCCATCTTCCTCTTCTTACCTGTAGGTGTGTGACGACTATGATGTGCAGCAGAAGGAGTTTTATTTTGACAGGAATCCCGGACTGTTTCCTTACGTCCTCCACTTTTATCAGACGGGCAAACTTCACATCATGGAGGAGTTGTGTGTCTTTTCCTTCAGGTCTGTCTTCTGTCTGTGATACAGTGATGCTAAAAAACTTCCTGCCTCACAGACAAAGTGTACATCAGTCAATCACAATCTGTCATGACAGACTAACTTCCTTTGAGTGAAAATGAGTCTTAAAGATTCCTTCCAGCCAAAAATGTGATTTTCATTTGTACACGCCCCCTAAGCTTCAAACCTTGCCTATACTGAATTGTATCACTTTATCGCTAGCGAGGAGTGTGATGTCTCTGCACTGCTCTAAAATCTTAGATTCAAACATTCCTTGGGCAAGTTAGATTTGGTATGCTACAAATTTGAAAGCCAATCACAGTAAAAAAAACTGAAACCTTTAGCACAGAGTGGACTTACAGCGTAAGACTTTGCATTAGCACAACAGCTAACGCTATGTCAACCACTGCCACTACCAAGCTAAAAAGCTAACAAACAGTACAAATAAAAGATACTAACTACACCTAATGTTCTGATATATCTGCTAGTCCCTGAATGTGTGCAAAACACATTCCTCATTTGAGTCAGAATGTGCATTCTAGTTGTCATCGGGAGTCATTTTCCAAGTAGAATTCCGAGTTGCGAACCAAAAATTTCAAAAGGACTGCCCCCTTGAAGTCAGAATTCCTACTTGTTTACTCGGGCAAACCCAGAGGACCCCAAGTTCAGAGTTAGAATTCTGACTTCAAGAGGGTGGTCCTTCCAGTTTGCAACTTGGATATTAACGACTTTCAATGACAACTGGAATGCATGAAGAGTCTGACTGAGTCTCTCCATGTTTCTCCCATGTTACTGTTAGCCATCTTGATTCATGCTCTTCTTTCATTGGTCAACCCAGCACAAGCAGCTGTGGTGGGCGGGGCACAAGGCCTGTGATTGACAGATCCAGAGAATCGTCAATAAGGGAGAAAGAGTTGAACAGTCCCTGTTATATTTTTGACAAAGCAGAGGAGGAGACACATAGTTTAAAAGCAAAAAAGACATTAGATGAATGAAGCCTCACAGTTTTTTTAACAGAGGGAGCAAATTCCTTCCTTTTGTTTTTTGCCCTCTGATCATTTAGACAGGATTATGAATTGAGCTTGGATGGCTCCCCATTCTGTCTGACTTTCATTTCATGGCTTAAAGCCCTAGTAGGCTGCACTATATTTTTGAACTTGCTTTGGCTCATGTGTACCCCACAGTCAGGAGATCGAGTACTGGGGCATCAATGAGTTCTTCCTGGACAGCTGCTGCAGTTACCGTTACCACGACCGCAAGCTGGAGAGCAGCCGGCATCACAGCTGGGACGACGAGAGCGATGTCAGCAGTATCGACACGTCTGTGGATGAGATATCTGACCTGAACAGGTAAAAGACTGTGGAGGCCTATGGAATAAGTAAGCACAGGATCATCAGGAATCATGCAGCCCTGTTTACCTTCCTTGGTTGCTCCTTCTTTTAACTCGCCATCTTCCTCCACCCGCACAGAGACATGCAGCACTTCCAGGAGGTGCGTTATGGGAACATCAGGAAGTGTCTGTGGCTGACGCTGGAGAACCCGGGATACTCCATTCCCAGCAAGCTCTTCAGTCTGATTTCCATCGGGGTGGTGCTCACGTCCATCGCCACCATGTGCATTAACAGCATCCCAGAATATCAGGTTGGTGTAAAAGAACTAAATGCATCATTGAAAACTTCTATGACCACTGATCTTTCTCCTTTTCACTCTCAGACGTTTGACAGTGAGGGGAAGTTGATGGAGGACTCCACCATGCAGACTCTGGAGGTGTTCTGCACCTGCTGGTTCACCTTTGAGGTGAGGAGATCAGAACAAAGTGTGTGTTGTTATCGTGGTAAGATTTACGAAGTTGTTGGTGGAAACAGGAGACTGAGTAGTTTCTCTGTCTCATAGGTGGTGACACGGCTGCTGCTGGCACCAAACCGCAAGAAATTCTTTCATCACCCGCTGAACATCATCGACATGGTTTCTGTGATTCCCATCTACATCACTCTGCTGTTTGACCTGATGCTCGGATCAGAGTCCGAACTGGGAGACCTGGGACGACTCATCCAGGTTCACAATGTTTTATATGTTACTCCCAGTACATAAAGTTTTGAATGTGACCTTTCAATGAAGAAATACAAAATTCTTTCTCCTGCAAACAGAAAGAAAGATGAGACTGATATTTTATAGTTGATACTGTCGACATGAGAGATGTTGAGGAATGTGTTCCATATTATAATATATTTTAAATCATTTAAAATACTGTAATGTTTTGTCTTGTTTGTTGACAACCCGACTTCATTGTTCAGCTCCTGAAATGTTTGTTTACTGTCATCTGATTGTAACTTTAGCATTGTGTTGATTAATCCCACTCATTTCATTTAGCAAATCGTCTGATACACGTGCACACATGTGTGGTCCTAAAGGGACTGTTTGTGCTTTTTGAAGGGCCCAAAAGGGCTCACAGCTAACACAAGTGTTGTTAAAGTCCCAAATTTAGATTGTTGGTAAATTCAGTGTGCCCTAACCCTGTAATTATCTCTAGCCAAAGTTACAAAGAGTACTGTCACCTCTTTTTGTAGGTTAATAATGCATCATTCTCTTTCTCGCTCTCTCCTAGGTGTTAAGGTTAATGAGGATCTTTAGAGTATTGAAGTTGGCCCGACACTCTACAGGACTGCGGTCACTGGGAGCAACACTTCGGGTGAGTCTGCAGCCACATGTGTGTTTTATGAATTATGTAACATGTGACTCGCCGACTCTGGGCAGAAACACTGTGACATTAACCAATGGCAGAAATACTAAGAAAACTAAAAACAATGCGATTGATTTTTGTTTTCTTTGTGACATTTTGGTCCGTTGACCTTTCTGCAGATGCAGCAGATAAAGGTTGATGGACTGGGAGCAGATGAAGGTCTGAAGGTCAGAGCTAAAGCTGTGGTTTTGATTTTCAGTGTTTGCAGACTGTTTGGGCTTTAGAGCTGCTCTGCAGGCAGTTCCAGACCTAAATTCTAACTATGATTGAGAGTCATAACGCTGGAGCACTGAGCTGCAGGTTGATTGAGATAAAACTGTAACCATGGAGACCAAGAGTGTACAACAAATGCAGTGACGGATGTCAGTTTTTCATTTTCCTCATCAGGATTTTATAACAACAGATTTGATTTTAACACAAATGTCATCATGGCAAGTTGGTCCTGAAGTGTAGTTACATTAAAGTGGTGCTGCATTGTGCAATTTATATTCAGATTAAAAAGCAACGTGCTCGTGTTTTTCTGTGGAGTAAACAAACAACACTTTTTTTTTTTTTACATTCAGTTTTTCTCCCTGCCTCTTACAAATGTGTCAGATGTATTTCAGTCCTCATTAAAGGAGCTCTATACAAAATCAGCTCACCGCTAGTGGTTGCAGGTGGTTGCAGTTCAGTACCATTTTACACTAAAACAAACCTGCGTGTTAGCCACACCTCCCCCTTCCAATGGCACTCCAGCCGCCCCACCCCCTGATCTCAGCTACTCTGCTTGATGTTCGATGTTTGCTTTGAGAGGAATTTCAGGCTCTGGTGGACTTAAAAACTCCTTGTTATTGAAAACGACACAATTTTAAATAAAAGGAATAATCCGATGCAATCGATAACAGCCTTGGCAACCAGGCAAGTCCTGTTTTTTGTGATTACTACACATCGCGAAGAATAGGAGCTTTTAGTAGGAGTCTTTCTACAGCTCGGTGATAATGTGATGTTATTTTAAGCGAAAAACATCTAATTGTCTCTTTCCATGATGCATGGTGGGTCACACTCCCAATCACAACACAATATAACAACATTTATGGGATTATTATTGAACAGCTTGTGATGTTAGCCTTCCCACTTGTCTGTCTGTAAAATTAGCCAGGCCTGGGTTAGATATTGAAAAAATATGCTCAGCTGCTCCTCACTTGCTGTGGCCTTTTATAAAAGGGGGGGGGGGGGCAACGGTTCTGAAGGAGGGGGTCCACTTGAACCAACAAGAACAAACGGCCGTCC
>JAQLOL010000012.1:2025284-2035311 GCA_029783665.1 Naso thynnoides
TTCTAAATCAAAAGAGAAAATCCTTTGAACATGACATGTGGTCTCACTTTGTATATATTTTTGTCAAAAGATAATGACCTCATCTGGCTTCATTTGGTTCGTTGCAAACACACCAGCAGATCACAAGGTTTAGACTGCAGTATGCTGATGTTAACAACCATCTACGCTTTAATTCCCTGACTGTTTCTGACTTGGAGATGTTCAGTGTTTCTTATAAGCTTTCCTCTGTCTTCTATCTGCAGCACAGTTACCGTGAGGTTGGCATCCTGCTGCTATATCTGGCTGTCGGAGTCTCTGTCTTCTCCGGCATCGCTTACACGGCCGAATATGAGGAGGTTAAGTTTGATGGATGTTTGACTTGATGCTTTGACTCTGATTCTGACATTACATTGCACTAAGTTTAATGTAAACGTTCATTTGATCAGTTTTTATTCTTAAGATTTACTTTCATTTTTATTTATTACAGTTTATTCCAAAACTCCCACATCTGTTTTTTGTGGTCAAGTAAATAACAGAATTGATAATAATCATGTTTTTTTTCCCTAACATGTTTTTGGTTAGTCTTGTTTTCTGTCTTAATATTTTCTCCCTCTTTAGTGATTTTTGTCATTATTCAGACTATTAGGTTTTATAACATGAACCTTT
The DNA here is from genome assembly GCA_029783665.1 of Naso thynnoides. Classification (NCBI taxonomy): domain Eukaryota; kingdom Metazoa; phylum Chordata; class Actinopteri; order Acanthuriformes; family Acanthuridae; genus Naso; species Naso thynnoides. Next base: position 2,025,930 of record JAQLOL010000012.1, read on the forward strand.
GTTGTTTTTGTTGTTGCATAAAAACCTCATTTTAAGCTCATGAACAGGAATCTTCTGCGTCTGTCTCTTTTGCAGGATGTGGGTCTGGACACCATCCCCGCCTGCTGGTGGTGGGGGACGGTCAGCATGACCACGGTGGGCTATGGGGACGTGGTGCCTGTCACGGTGGCCGGGAAGCTGGCGGCCAGTGGCTGCATTCTGGGCGGCACCCTGGTAGTGGCGCTGCCCATCACCATCATCTTCAACAAGTTCTCCCACTTCTACCGCCGACAGAAAGCTCTGGAGGCGTCGGTGAGGAACAACAACCGCAGGAAGATGAGGCTGAGCTGCGAGAAGGAGCCAGAAGAGGATGAGGAGGACGAGGAGGAGGGATCGGACGGGGACAGCAGGTGTCTGGACGATGATGACATTGACGATATCGAGGAGGATGATATTGATTACGAGGACGAAGGAGGTGTAATCAATTACAGCTATGTGGAACATCCGTCGTTCACGTCAATACTGAGGAGGAAGGAGCTGCATCAGCTGTGAGGAGGAGCTCAGACTCTCACTGTAGCTGAACTGACACAGATCTGATGTTCAAACCAGTGTGAGGTTTTCAGTTCTGATTCAGACAATATTCATAATAATGAATCTGATTCTCATCTGATCTGAGATCTGATCTGAGGCCATGGACACGTAGCATGGTGATAGCAATCTTTAGAAATAACTTGAGTAAACAGTGAAGACAGTTACTCAAAAAAGCAGCAGTTTGGATGCTTCTATTAATAAAAGTCATCGGAGGCTATACTGTTAAAGACATACTGTTGTCTGACAGCTTGACTGCAGCTTCGGGTCTTCCATGACAGCCTAACACAATGTGCTGTAGTTTGGTCTTATGTGCATGTGGTGTTTTGTGGGATGGAGGTTTGTTCACACAGACACTGGGTTCGTTTCTGTGTTTAAACCATGAATGTGACAAATCACAGAGAAAAAAAGGTTGAGGCACTGAAGTGAAACAGCATGCAAGCAAATGAATGAATAAAAACTATCATGAAAAACTGTGAAAAGTATTGTTGTGGAAAAAGCGGAAAAGAAAGATATTTAACCAGCAACATTACTGAATGGTTTATGAAGGAAAAAGTTGCTGCGCTGACCTCTAGTTACACATCTGTTACAAGAAACACTCGTCAGGTGTGGTCATGATCTTAGTGTGGTAGGCAGAAGAACCCTGAAGGATGTCAGTCAGTCACTTCGAGGTTTTCTTGTACCATTTTGTATCATTAAAATACAACAAAGCAGCAGCTTGCTCTTCTGCTCGCAGCCCTCCGAGGGAAAACTTCCCAAAGAGATGCTGTGATATTTTTGTGTGGACCAAAGTGAATGTGGGAGGGACGGACATTACAGTCCATAGAGCTGTGATGTAAGCATGTCTAACAGCAACATCATCACTAAAGCTAATAGAAGGCCAACCACCCAAAATAGCAGGTGTTTGAGTTAAAGACACCTTTAGAAATCCACACACAGAGCAAATATGTATGATATATTTTATTTTTTAATCTTTCTATGAAAAGGGAAACATGTAAATTGGAGCCCGACAGTAAAACACGTAACATTTTCTGCAGTATTTTAGAGAAACAGCTGGACTGATTCAGTTCAGTCTGCAGGAGGCAGACACATCACCGGAGCTCATTTACGGGATGACTTTGGGAAACATCCTCTGTGTCTGCTGGATGATGGATCACACCTGTCAAACTGTCATTTAATATCATCCGAGATTCCAAAGTGAGGACACCGTGTGCGAGCATCAGCCCAAACAACACGTCCTGAACTCATCTCAGGTCTTTCATTTCACTTCTGCATGTCTTCGTTTTACACTGAACTCGACTTTTTCCTCCATTTGTCTTTCACATCGCTGTCTCAGCTCACAATCATTTCAGAGTGCTTGAAAAATAAGGTTGATCACAGACAGAAAATTAAAGAAAATTAATTTAATTGAAAGAAAATTAAATTTAAGAAATTAAACCATGCAAAATTTAAAAAAAAATTAAGATTTAGATTAAGATTAACAAGATGGTAACACATTATGAACATACTTGCAATGCGTTATAATGTGCCTATAATGCTGTATAATCATAGTTCAAAGTAAATAATAAATGCTTCAGTCCCCCAAAAATTAAATTATTCATTTAAAAAATGAAAAACTGAAGTTTTTTGTGGTCAGAACTTTGTTTTTTGTTTCTTTTCTCTACTTTTAATCTTCTGAGACCCTCTTAGACTTTTCTGGTGACCCTTCAGTGGGCTACGACCCCTAGGTTGAGAACCTCTGGACTTAATCAAACTGAACTATAATCACCTGTAATGCAATGTAAGTGTGTTCATAATGTGCTATAATGCATTTCAGAGACAGGTTTCATAGAAAGTGTTACAAAAAAAATTAATTAAGCACAGATATATATGTAGAAATGTTTTTATGTGCAAAATTTATTTTTGTGTTGCTGCCTTTATAGTTCAAATAACACAATAGTTAGCAGCGGTGGAAATATACCTGCATCTTTAACTTGAGTAAAAGTACCAAAACTGCACTAAAAACTCTGCCGAACAAGTCAAAGTCCTGCTTTTACTCAAGAAAACACAAAATTATCAGTCAAGTTTGCCAAAGTAAACAGCATTTCTACTGTTGAAGCTGCTTGAGGTGGAGACAGTTTGAAATAATTTATATGCAGTTTGATACTTAAGTCCAGAGGTTCTCAACCTATGGGTTGGATCCCACTAAAGGGGCGCCAGATAAATCTTAGAGGAAAAGAAACAAAAAACAAAGTTCTGACCGGAGAAATGTACAGTTTTTCATGTGTTTTTTAAAGGGCTAATTTGAGTTTTTGGGGACTAAAGCATTTATTGAAATGAAAGTAAAGAAGCTTATGCAGAAAATGATAAAAACAAACAAAGTCCCTCAGCTGGACACTGTTGTAATGAACCACCAGCTGGCAGACTGAGAAACACTGCTGAATTTTTTACAAAGCACTGCGTCTTGTAAGCTTTTATAAAGAGAAGTTTTGTTTTGTTTTTTTGTCTGTAAAGTAACTAAGAAGTGCAGCTGTCAAATGCAGTGCAGCAAAAAGCTAAATATCTGATGCTGGAATGGAGAAAAGGAGTAAAACTTTGTGTCTCAACAGGAGGAAAGACATGAAGATGGTTCTGCAGCTCAGCAGGTTTCACAAACATTCATGCCCTCCGGCAGGTTTCCGTCCCATCTGACAGCTTGAAGAGGAGAAACATGATGTTAACACAGTTTGAAGCTCCGTCAGGATGAGTGAGGGCTGAGAGCTGAAATCTGTCAGAGACCCACAACCCTGTTAACACACTGATGGTCTAATATGACAACTTATTGTGAACCAGGCTATAAAAACATGTTCATTGCCTCTTCACATTCCCTCATAAAATCTGACCTTTTTTCAATTTTACTGCTTCTTTCTTGCTTTATTTAGTCCAGATGATTTCAGGGGTTTTGAACCTTCAAGACGCATAAAAACTTACAAAGCCTGAAATACTCTGTCAACACTACAAAAAATCAATGTTTTTAAGTTAAAACAAGCATTTTAGGTCTATAATCTATAGAGTCGCTTCCTGATAATATTGTATGCACACACACACACACACACTTTATTCTGGGTTGGAGAAAGAACACACCTGAGATCAGATTTGTGTCCTGCTGATTAAAAATTTATGTCTTCTATTTTGGATGACAAAACTCTTGACATGATAAAAAAAATAAGAAAAAATAAACAGGCCTCAACAGTTTGTGTGAAGGATGTGATGGAACAAGTGGAGGCGACAGCGAGTTCAGTCGCTCTGACCTCAAGTCAGGACTGATGATGAAGGCTGCACGAGGATGAAGAATCACTTCAAATGTACAGAAATAAACATGAAAAATGTCAACTTCACAATCAGAAACATCTGCGTTGACACTGCTGCAGTTCATGAAGAAAAGTTACCAGATTTAATATGATTATGTAATCTAGTCAAATATAACTACAAGTGTAAAAAATGGAAAGAAAACAAAGAAATTTGTGCTTTAACTTTCATTTTTTATTCAACTCTTTATTAGACAAGCAAACAAAAACAAAAACCAAACTGATCTCAAACTGAAAGATGACTTCCACTGCAAAACTTGAAGGCTTCAAATTAACTTCAGAAACTGAGCCAACAACAAACCAGGCATCAAACAGGAAGAGGGCGAAACATGAGAAGAGAAGACGAGTTAACAGCAGATTCTAACGGGCCTGAACACAGGCAAGGCCGAGGAAGTGAAGACCTTTCTTATTAAGACTCACTGACATGATGAAGATGCACTGAAGCAGCTGAAACTGATGTTTCCCTTAAATCTGTGAAAGGTTCAAAAAACCCATTTCATCCATTTTTTCTCCACATTTTTCATTCTTTTGTTCAGTTATTTGTTCACTTTTCAGGCATTACAGTTTTATATGGAGCCCAATGACAGCTTGTTTTTGTACATTTTAATGATACATTCATTCACACAGTGAGATTCAGTAGGATTTAGACTTTGTAACTTACTCGTTCTTTACATAAATTAGAGCTTTAAGAAACATACCTCTTTATAAAGACGTCTTTCCTCTGTGTTACCCAGAAGAAACACTACCCTGAACCTTAAAGCATGAGTAAATGTAATCCAGATATCTCATGATATCTCTGAGCTGTGATCTCAGTCAAGTGTGAAGCTCTGAAACGTCTCGACTTCCCCTTAATGCCACTGAATGAACATTTAGGCCACAAACAAACAAAAGCTGCAGTGGTTTGTTTTGGCCTCGCTGGTCAACAGTTTATAAAGAACAGTCGTGTTAAAACTTCAAACACTGAGAATGTTTTAAAAAGTAAAAAAAGGCAGAAAAACAACCAGCGGTTCATTTAAAAAAAAAAAAAAGAAAAAGAAAAAAGTGATTTCTGCTCAGATCTTCTCCAGTGGTTACGACTGAATTTCGGACGTGTCATTTTTCCAGCAGAGAAACTTTCCTGTCAGCACCAAACAGCTCAGCATCACAGTTACAGTAACACAATCAAGCTCTGTCACTTTCAATGTTTCCCCTTTTTTATGGGATCAAGTCAGCAGAGCCGATTTCTATGTTTGATCCAGACTTGGGACGATATTGGATTTGACTGAATATCACGATATTTGCCATCATTGCAATATTTTTCACAATATCAAATATCCAACAGCTGCTACAACATCTGTGTGCTTTTATTTTGAAAAGAAAATGCATGCAGAGCTGTGGGTGGGAGGCAACATGCGTGGCTACTTGAGGTTAAAAGTTTTTCACAGGTTAATTGGCATGATCCAGTCATGCGTGCAGAAATTGAGAAATTAATTTGAGGAGGAATGCCAGCTCTCCATTTTGAAGATATTTCAGGTATAAAGCAGGAAAAAATGGTGAGACAAAGGGTTCGAATGAGGCCATGTGTCATCTTAGCTGCAAACAGGTGATGACGAAACAAGACAACACAACAATTCTGGGGTCTCTCCCCATTAGATAATAATATTGTGTATTGCAATATTTGGGCAGCAAAATATCGTGTCATAAAATTTTGGAAATCACCCAAGCCTAGTTTAATCACTTGGAAATAAAAACAGCAGAACTTAAGAAAACAGACAAAACGAGCAGAGAAAAAAAATCCCTTTTGCTTTGTTATAACACAGAACAGAAAATGAAAATTGAATTGTGCTTTTGAGTCACAGAGTCACAAAGACATCACAGAACAAGTTCATACAGCATTATGTTATCAGGTCTGGACTTTAAAAACAGGAAGTCCAGCTGAAAGTTTTCCCTACAAAAACATCCGACCCTCACTCTGACCTTTTATCCGTTAATAACTGCTCAACTTTCAAAGTAATAACTTAATGAAAAGTGTCTCATTTTTGGGGATCAAACCTTTCAACTCATCAAAATAAATCACAATATACAAATACAGCCCAGAGGTGCTCAAATATACACAGCGTGACTCTGTGCGAAGATCTCCAAACTATCTACAGTCTTTTCTCATCACTACCGTCCTTATTTTACACCCCTGAGGAGTTTTATGACCTGAGAAGCTGGTTTTCATTGTGACATCCATCCCTGTGATCAAAACTCAACTGTCTACAAGCTGTTGTGTAACCACTAAACCTACGTACAAAAATATAAACCCTCCCTCATGCTCTGTGCCGCATGGACAGACCAAGAATGAGAGACGAGCGGCTGAGCTGCTCTGAGGAATGCTGAAATAAAGTCAGACGCGGCTTCAGTCTGCAGCTTCTTGGCACCTCTTTAGGGGGTGATCCTGTTCATTGACCTGTGCCAGATCAAAGTAATAAATCGAGGAAATAAAAGCTTTGTTTATTCTGTTCCATTGATTTGCCGACCCAGGTTTTTGTAGCTTTAGTCAGGAAGGAATATAGATTCTGGACACGGAATAAATACCCCAAAATAACACAAAAATAGAGCACTGGAGGTTAAACAAAGGCAAGTTTCTCTAAAACAATTTACTTTGTGCAACTTCAGAAATATTCAGCCACTAGAAAATTAAAATTCCAGTTTTAGATGAGAACTTTCACAACCTTTTATGACTTCTCATCACTTTCAAGACGCAATATTTAACTGTAAACCATCCTCAGTGGTTGCATCAATCCATAAGTAAAGAGCAAACCTCCCAAAATGTAATATTTGGATCTTAGGAGGTAAAATTAACCAGTAATTTCTGAAAAATAAAAGGAGGGCTTCAGTTTTTACACAACCATAACAATATAAACATTCATTATCTGCTAAACAGATAATAAAATTTCAGTAATACACTTTCAATTCTAAGATTTAATTGTTGACACTTAAAATGTCTTAATCTTTAAGACTCCATTAGAGTGTGTTAATAACTTTCCTTAAAATGTTTATATACTGCCTACAAACACTGAACAGGGAGTTTTATAAAATGTTGCTTGGATGAATTTAAATTTTATGCATAAGAAAATTGTGTTGTTTTGTTTTTCTTTGCTGTAATCTTGCTGCATCCTGCAGTTTGGGACCCAGAGTTTGTTTTAAAATAGACATTTTAATGAATGACTATAATCTGAAGAATCTGAATATTTCTTTCTCACTGGTACTGTTGCATGATGGGAAATGATGGCTTAAATCAGAACATCTAACCTCCCACCAGAACACATGAAGAGAAATATAATCACAGAAATTCTCACCAGCTGCCTGAGTGAAACAATCATCATCATGATTACTCTGGCATGAAGTGTAACTTTAATTTTCCTAATTTTATTTTTCTTAAAAACTAAATCAAACTCTGAACTGAAATTTTCCTGCTGTTTGTTTCCATGATCAAGCAAAACTTTGACGATGCTGAAGTTTTTTTTCCTTTTAAGGCAACAGAAGGAAAGAAAACTGCTCTAATGACATGTTTTGAAATAAAAGTGTAAACCAGTAATAATGAATTAAATTTCTTATATAACACTGAAGGCTCATTTGAAGAACAGAAACAATTATGAATGAATAAGTTAAAACAACAATAGATGCATTATTCAGTACAGTATTTAGAGAACAAAAATGAGGAATGTGTACCAGAAATTTGTTCAGCAGCAACTTTAAACCTTCCTTTTTGATTTTTAGGACTTGTGGCTTAAATTAACCAATATTCTGATTCGAGGAGGGTGCCATGTGCTGCAAAAAAACAAAAACAAAAACAAACAAACAAAAAACCAAACAAAAATGAAAGCCAAAAACCCAACCCCCTCAAAAAAACAACACAAAACAAAACAAAACCAAAAAAACAACCTAATAAAATGCCCGTTCAGCCTTTTGTGGGGTGCAAACTTTTCGAGAAGGATGGGAATGATCTTTTCGCAGAGCTGAAGCAAAGACAAAGTCCAACAGCGTCATCATTTACCAACAATGACAGCAAACTGCAGTAAATAAAGGAGTACCTACTGTAAGTTAAACAGTCAAACTGATGTTGTACCACATGATCAAGTAAAAAAATCTAAACTTAAAGAGATCTGAGGGTCTTTTTAACCAAAGTCCCGGCGGTTTAAAAAACAAACACAAATGTCACATCAACTGCTGATGGTTTGGAAGGTTTCTCACTTATTATTTCTTAAACCGTTAAAACCAGAAATACAAAAGAGTTCTTGAGGACTAAAGAGATTATCTTGAGGGAGTGTGGATTTTAGTCAAAGACATGAATAACAATCAGTCAAACAAAGATCGGCTCCTATTCTTCTTCAGCAGGATTATCAGCAAAGTTTTCCAGCTCGGCGTCTCGTGAGCAGAACGTCAACGACGCTTTGGCGTTTCACAAAAGTGCTGCAGAAAACACGGGAGAGAAAACATCCAGCTGATGCTAGGAGGAGAAGTTCCCTCTCAAAAGTTCTGCTGCCGTCGCTTTTTGGCCTCGATGGCGTCCAGGATGGGCTTCCTTTTGGCCAGGTAGCGCTGACGGATCTCCTCAATCTCTTGCTCCATCTGAGGGTCCAAAGAGGCGAGACGTCGACGCAGCTCCTCCACTGACCACGTACTCACCTACACACACACACACATACATCCCTTTATTCTTAACTGTCAAACACATACCGCAGAACAGTTGCCATTATACAAATAATCAGGTGATGGACAGATTATTAGTGGGAAATATTTGATATTCATTTTATCATTTAACTCATTTTCCCATAAAAAATACCAAAGGTCTTTGTGGTAGTACACTGAACATCTCTCTGTTTTTGCTGTTAATCCAACAAAAACAGGAACTCCGAAGACGTCAAATTGGGTTCTAGGATGATGAACAGATGATCTTTATTATGTTAAGAAATAGAAAATTATTTAGATAACACAATGAAAAAATATTTGACAAATGGTAGAGAAAACAGAATCCCTGCATTACCTGCCCATTGGGTTTATTGATTCGGAGATAAAAGTTTAATATCCTCACAAATAAACTGGTACATGACATTCTTAAGGTCCTGGTCTGACTCATTAACACAACCTTCGGCCATTATGACTCAAGCAAGAACGAGATAAAACAGGACATTTCAGATCGCACCTCGTGTTATTCCACAACCCCTGGTTGGACTCTGAGGATGAAGATCATGCAAAATGATTAAAAGCTTCTGGAAGGCGTCAAAACGAACCCGGAGGTGAAACTGTTTTGTGAACTGCTGTTTATAGTCAACTTTGAAGCCCAGAATGAAACAAAAACTTTTTCTACAAACCAACTCAATGTTACTCTTCTGTCAATTCTATTGTCACAAACTGCCTCACTGATATAAAAACCTGGATGAAGCAACTTCTTAAAACTCCACTCACCCATTGTTTTTTTTTTTTTTGTTTGTTTGTTTTGTTTTAACCAAGTCAGAGCACAG
>JAQLOL010000012.1:2064051-2083512 GCA_029783665.1 Naso thynnoides
AATCTAGGATGATTAAAATGAAATAATTCAATAAAAAGCTCTTAAAAGACATTAAAGGCATGAAGGCATTAGTGTCTTTTTATGGAAGGTAACTGTCTGAGACTACAGAGACCAAACTGAGGCACTGCTACGGTTTGACTGGCAGTTTGAAGACTTTATTTTGTGTTCAAGCTGCTGACTTAGCCTGTATTTACATATCAAGGATTAAATTTCCTTTATTTTGTTGATCTAGCCTTTAATTAAAAGAGTTTAGGTATCTGTTTCAGGACTCAAACAGTGTAAATAATTTATTAGCTAAATAAACGTCTCACCACATAAAGCGTCTAGAACAGCTTAAAACTCCAACATCAATGAGGAAACACTGAATGAGTGAGTGAACACGGTTACAAGAGAGCAGCTTGTTTTACCAGCATTCTCCTGATAAGTTGACAGAATGGGAACTCATTAGTTCCTCCTGTCATGCAACACAACGAAACAAACAAGTTTCTGCAATGAACAAACTGCAAGTTAACCTTTTTCAATGACCTTATCATTAGAGTTGGGTCGATACTAGTCATGACTAAATACTTAGATATTTGCCGCCATTTGCAATATTCTTGTGCATACTGAACAGCTGTTATAGCATCTTGCGTTTTTTTATTTTGAAAGGGAAGTGCTCGTGGAGCTGTCATAGCGTCAGTGGAAACACGTGCTGCTATTTGACAAGGTGAAGAGGTCATGACAGGTTACTTGGCATGATGTAGGAACACATGCGGGGCTATAAACGGGGCCATATATTGTCTTTGCCACAGTCAGGCGATGATCAAACAGGGAAACACCACAAATTCGTCAATATTTGGGTGGACAACATTGTGATATTAAATTTTAGATATCGCACGGTGCCCATGCCTTTAAGCAGTCATCTGCTTAACAAATTCATCATGAGCTGAGCTGTGATCTTACCACCTCAGCTGAAGAATTACTGGAAGAAATCATGATAGGGGCTGCACCAAATGATTGTTTGCTTTCATTTCACGGTTGTATTTTTTTCCGCAAATGTTTTTTTTGTTGTTGTTGTAGAATCAATAACTTAAAAAGGATACAGCAATTTTTTTTTCTTTTTTGTTATTTGCCTCCCTCCTGAGTTCCAGACAAGAATATAAATGCCATTCTTTGGACTGTGTGTGCAGTAACAAGGAGGAGACGGGCAGAGATCACCCACAGCTAATTAGCTTAGCTCAAATGCTGGTAGTCAATGGGAAGTGCTAGCCTGCCTCTGCCTAAAGTCACCAGATAATGCATTCTGATTTCAGAATCAGATATGTGTCAGAAGTAAATTGCTGGGCGCATTCGCACCAGTAAACAGCAGCAGAGGAAAAAGAAGTCAGGTGTTATTTAAGAGCAAATCTATCTTCTTGTCTGGAATTCAGAAAGGTGGCAAAAAACAAAATGAAAAAAAAAAATCCTTTAAAATTTAATCAAGACAAACCCAGACATTATTATCACATAAAAAGACATTTTCATATTCAAAAAGCTGGAACCAGCCAATGTTTTTGTCTTTTGTGTTGCATGAAATGATTCTTTCAATTAATATCTTTCACAAACAGAAGAGAATTAATTTCCTGCCATTTAAACACCCTATCAACCTAGCCTAGCAACAGGGCCAGGGCTCCATTAGCTCTTACTTCTCCCAGTCCGCTTTTGGAATTACAGACATTAGATTCTGCTGGAGCAGAGTTGGACCGGACACTGGACTTAATGGCTTTATAGTGACCAAAAAGAATGTGTTCTTCTGAGATTGCTATTCTTACCTCCATTATCCTTCATTTCTGAAATAAACTGAATTAAACTGACTTTGAAGTCGATTAAACTGTATTTACGCTTTTGTCTTTCATTAAATATCTCACAACTTGACTCAGGCTGCTTGCTCAGATGATGCAGGTGGTGCACAGATATGACAGCTCAGTTAGTCACACATACCAAAAAAATCTGACACACACACACACACACACACACACACACAGCAGGAGTGTTAAAGTCTCTCACATTCATCACGTATGATAAACCTGAATCTGTTCAGCACGTCCTTGTTTTAGACCAGAGTATGTGACCTATTCCAGCGGCCAAATGTTTCTGCCACAAACCTCCTGCAGTGTGAGATGCTTCACACTCCCGTTGCCATGGAAACCACCTGACAACCAGTCACCCATGGCCTCAAACCCAACACACAACCCTGATAAGCAGAAATGACTGAACGTCTGTCTAGTCTGAGCCGATCCACTTAAACCTACAGAGATTAAAGCAGATACATCCAGATTTGCAGATAGAGTTCAGGCATTAAATTGGATCAGTGGGGCTTTGACGCAGATGAAACCCGGGATATTGGCACAACAGATTAGGACCGATGATTATTTAATTAGAGGTGAACTCGTCTTTATTTCTACTTGATGCTTACTGATCTCCTACAGGGAATCATAACGTTATAGCTGATACCTTATAGAAACAGTCTAGTAAGACAAGCTCTTAAAAATCTGACTTCAATAAAAAACAAAATGTTCTTGCTCTATTAGCTTCATGAGCTGACATTCAGTCAAATGATTTAAAAAAAAAAAATTATAAAAGCCTGTTAGTCAGAAAGATACTGAAGATGACTAACGTCAGCTTAGGAAGCCGAGCGGAAAACAGATGAAACATTTCAGTTACATGTTTAAATCTATTAAGCCAGCTCGTTTTCTTTTACATGTCATTATATGTGCTGCCATCAATTTCAATCACACGCTTCGGAGTTTCAATAATGGTTATATTTCCACACACTACCGGCTAACTTCACCCAAACACCAGGCTAACGTAACTTACACTGATAACATCAGTGAGGATGTCAGGTATCTGCCGTGCTTTCTCTCGTAGCAGAACGTGAACGTTGACGTTAAAGTTACCTGCGAGGGTGATTCCTCATTTGTACTTTGTCCTTGTTCTCCATGCCGTCCTCTTCGGTAAACTCACAGTCCCTTTAATCGTCTTGTAGTCAAACTCGAGTAACGCTAAGCTCGTTTCAAAGTAGACACTCAATGCTAACAGTAACAGACCAGCGTCTGCTAGCTCGCTAAGTGGCTAGCAGCAGCTAGCCGCGCAGCGTCCCTGTTGCTGCTGCCTGGTAGCCGCGAAGAACTCGTCTGTTTATCATTTTGTAAAACAAGATTTACACCGAGAACAAACTTCGCCCTGCTGCTGTTCCTTCGCCGTCGGCCTCATCCTCCTCCCGTGTCTGGACAACTTTGGACTTGTTTGACAAACCGTTTGGCAGTCGGTGTAACATCCACTTGAAAAAACCAGGAAGAGGCGTGAGGAGGGCAGGAAGGCGGGCCGAACAAAGGCTGCAGTTCATTACGCCGGCTGGAGGGGGCGCCAAAGACCTCAAGGACAACCGCCGTCAATTTGAATAACGTTCAAATCTATTTAAATTAGGGTCGATGGAAATGTTAAGGCATTGAGTCAAGACACAACTACTGAAATTAAGGCTACTCTCTGAAAGAAATCTGAAGAATCGAAACTATAGGGGTGATACTGCTCCAGAAAGGCCTTTTAAAATAAAATAAAATTTTTTGTGTTAAAATTATTCTGCAGCAACTTTCACATTAACAAGACATACAGTGATGCTTATGGGTATTATGTCATTATTCTCATAGTACAGAACATTACAATACATGTTGACATCCAGTGTTCCATGGCGTTGTTTCCTGTTCATACAAAATATAAAAGTACACTTATTTCTTGTATACTAAAAAATGCTGTGTCCCGGTTATACACATCAATATAACTCCTAAAGAAAAGGAAAGTTTGAACATCTTAACACATAAACGGACACCAAAAGATCTGAATCAAGAATGAGAAAATTAATCATAAACTGTGATTTTAAAAATAACTAAAGACATTTCGGGGACAACTTTTGGTTGGTACCTACTGCAAAACATGACTACAAATGTAAGTAAGTTTAAACTAATTTATGAGGGACAGTTTACGGCTATAATGTTTGAAATGTTTTTTTTTTTTACAATTACAATTCAGAGAAAAAAAACACACTATTAAAACCAGTACAATATTAATATGGTGTATGGTATTCCTGCTCCTCTCCCAACTGAAAGCTATTTTTGGTTTTAAGAATGAAGAAAAATGTCTGCTTGATGCAACGGTAAGACATGACACTTCTACATGATCAGCCATCAGTAATTTGCACTGCTTGTGTTTTAAAAGCACAAAACAAAGACAGAAAGGCTCTTACATTAATAGAATATTTTATTTAGAGGAACAAAACAGCATAGCGATGTTCACATCTAATCGGTAAATAACATCCGAGTAGGCGAGAAGGAACTTCATCCTCAGAGCAGGAATGAAAGACGGGAAGGAAGAGCTGGAGGCAGAAAACACAGGACACAGCAATTAGATACAGAAAGATCTACTTAAATTCCATATATTCATGTCTAAAGCATAACAGATACTGTCTGCCCACAGTGGATCTGAGTATTTTCTGACTTTGAGATCACAGTAAACTTGAACTGTACCTCACAGATGCTACAGCGAAAAGACTCACAGTGGGTTCACTCCCCAGAGGGCCGCACGCTCTCAAAGATGCCGGCTTCCCTCATGGCGTTGAACTCTTTGACGGCGTCGTACTGTTTGTAGAAGTCAGCGTAGGCCTGTTTCCTGGGCTCTGTCACTGCGTACTGTGGAGAACAAAAGACATGCTGTGTTAGTTTGCTATTTACATCAATAACTACTATGAGAACTATCAACATTTGTTTTTTTATATGTGTAGTTAGTTTTCCTGTTTTTTTGTCACCTTGAATGACACTGCAGCCACGAGCGACAGAGTGAAAGCGATGGGCAGGTGAAACCTCAGACGCTTTCCCAGCAGCCCCCTCATCACAGGCTTCGGCAGAGACATGGTGGATCACTGACAGAGAAAAAAAAATGACATCACTCCATCGCTACAACCATATAACTCATCCACAGAATGACAGTACTTGCCATAAAATATAGTCTGATGATGCAGTTTTACCTAAATTTCCTCCTATTAATTTCTAAGAAGTTCTCAAGATTAATTTGCTCTTTACACTGCAAAATACTCCTTGTTATACTGAGATTAGCAAAATACACAATTAAAATGATAACTGAACTGCACTTATATACCTTTTTCTACCTTAAAGGGCAAAATGCTTTGCAAATTGCCTCTAATTCAACCTTTCACGCACACACACACTCACACACACACAAGGAGCTGGAAGGTCCGTCTAGAGAAACTTAGCATTCAATAGCTGCTTTCTCACGTGCTCTATGACTCTGAATGTATCTGGAGTTTACCCGGGGGAAGCTGCACATGTGAACATTAAGTCAGAATTACTCGACCTGGACTGCGCCCGGGTGGCTCCAAGCCCTGAGTCTGGGTGAACCTCATGTGTGAGCAGAGCAGACAACTGTCTGGAGCGGGGAGTTGACATATCGATAACATAAATATCGACTGCTTCAGTTAGAGCACTGAGATTTTACTGTTGCTGCCTCATCATTCTCATTTCTCTCTTTTCCTCCTTTCCAGTTTGTGCATCTCCCTCTGCAGAGACTTTAATGAGCGTAAAACATGTGAGAGAGAGCGAGAGCGAAGTGAAACGTGTCGGGATGCTGGGGAGATTCCAGTTTGACTCTGGCTGAATCCAAACGCTGCATGTACATGTTGAAATGATCACTGTGAGGGAATGTTGAACTTGACTGTGTTGAGCAAATAAGAAATAAAGAGAAACCCTGACAGAGCCGTTGCATATTAGCGAAGGTAACAGAACAGACTCGGGTGCATTTGTTGTGTTGCTGAATGATGGTTGGATGTGTGCGGCTTCCACATCACAGGCTGTAATTTTTAGCATTTCTGGTGCAGTGTTTCATTTTCAGCTGTAGGTGTTTGCGTGCCCATCTGCGAGTGTGCATTTGTGTGCACGCTATAGTGTGTGTGCACGGGTGCCTGGGGGTGTCCTTCACCCAAACTACACAGACTATTTCCAATGTGTATGAACACATTGCACACAGACAACCTCTTGATGACTGTTGATCAGCACATTATCCTGATCAGATTCTCTGGATATTGTCCGGAGTTCATGTGTTAAAGGGGCTACAGACTTGACCTGCAACACTCTGATATGTTGACAGGACAAATCAGGGATCAAACAACCAACATTAAATGGTTGACCCGCTGTTTCTCCTGAGAAACAGCTCCCCGTTAAAATCGCTATGATTCGCCCAATACTGGATCAATATTTGGGAGTTTTAAAGGTCTAATAATGACTAACTAGCCAAAAGGATTTTTCACACCACGAGCAATGATACAGAATCCTTGTTTGTTTTTTATTTTACAGTTGAAAAGTAACGAGTAGCTGCCCTTTGGAGGGACCTATGAAATGGGGACACTGTAATGTATGACATTTTTTTTGTAATTTCTTATTTTTCCACAGTATATTTAGTTCAGAGACATACCTTACTCAAACACAACATCATATACACGTATATGCATAAAAACACACAACATTTCAGGGTTTCTGTAATTTCTTGTCAAGCATCAGCTGCTATGAATAAGCTACCAGTGGCTCATTTATGAGCTGAGCTCTTTCAAACAGAGTACTATCAGTTGGTTTTACAGCAGAGAGTTAAGGCATGCAAAGGAGAGAAAAACGAAAGCTGCACTCATTGTCTCATTCTGTGTCAAGTCACTAATTTTAATAATGTGGTCCTGAAGACAAAACTGGGACATCTTTCAAAGAGACTGAATAACATTCTGACCTACACTCCAAAATGTAACTGACTTAAGTGTTCAGTTGTTACAGTGATTGTAAATGAGAGGTAATGAACCATGGAGACCGAAAAATCAATGAATACAGCAACAATCCTTCAGCAGCGACGCCATAAAAACCAACAAATTGATGACACTGTGTTAGTGCATTTAATAGAAATAATACGGTATTTTCTTTGTGACGTTATTAAAACATTCAGGCACTAGCAGAGCAATAGAAAGAAATATTTAATTAACTAAAAAAATAATTTAATTAATTTAATTTAATTTAATAAAAAAAAAAATTATTAGTGTTTTTTTCTATTGCTCTGGGCACGAGCACAGAGGTCAGTTAACTCCACGCACCTGCAAGTAAACCAGGCTTGTTTTCAAACTGCTGACTTTGCTTTAGTCTCTTATTTTTTCAGACATTTAGAGAACTGTGTTACAGGTAAATATTCTATAGGTAAGAAATTATAAATGACGCCCTACAAAAACGTATCAGTGTGTCCCTCAAAGGCAGACCGCCATCAAACACCGCTGCCAAGTCAGGTTAGCACCAGTACGGAAGCTCCCGTGTGACCTCTCAGCAATAGTGTCACTTTTGGGGGACGTGTGTCCTATAACACACGGTGGAATCACAATTTAAATAGGTCTACGTAATTATTACTATGGGCTTTCATATAAGTAACCTACCAGCAAATACAAAGAGGAAGAAAAATAAGCTTAAACAGAACGCATAGGTTCTGAATTACATTAACAACATACGGCAGTAAATGCTCCCGCTATTTTGTAATACGGTAATTCTTCTCTTGATAAAGAGGATACACGATATTTACAAAACAATTAAATAACCGCCACAGATGTGACGTTCACCTAGTGCTGTCGTTTATCTATAGCCATTAGAAGTAGCGACAATTCAGTTAGTATTGAGCTAATACAGAGCAACAGCAGCATGATAAGCTAACGTTAGCTAGCTCGAAGCAGCTAACTGCTATCCACCCGATGACATTACAGGAAAGCGGCACAATTCCGGTAAAAAGGTCAAACTGAGAACTCCAAAATTATCTGCCGAGGCATTTCGTTATTAAGTACACTCGAGCACAAATCTGAAGAACGCTGCTTTGTTTCAAGGAAATACTCACAAGTTGGACTCACGACCTTCAGAAACTGCTAACACAATTCAGCTCAGCTCAGCTGCGTTTCTCTACCGGAAGGGATTCTACCACAGCCACGGAGGGACAAAATTAAATCATTGAAAGAGAAGTCAGGGCAGTTGAGGTCAAGGAAACGGGAGACAGACGGACTGGATTCAAACAAATGTGTGTGTTACTTCGAAATGTAACAAAAAGTGTGCAAAGTAAAATACTTATGTGGAATATGACATAAAACACAACGACGGCCCATAAATACGTGTGTATGTGTTTGATTTTGAGATTTTAATCTGTCAGCGTTTCATATTTGAATCATTTATTAATAATTTGAACCATGAAGCATGCACAGAATTAAAAGCGGGTTATAAATTGCTTTGACTGAGTCCAGAGAACTTTGTCCACACTGTCCCACACATACTGTACACGTAAATTGTGGTTTGTTTGCCACCCGCAAATTCAGTAAAGCAGAAACTCAGTTCGACCACAAGAGGGCGGCAGAATGACACACAAATGACCTGGGAGTTATCATGACCTGGAGCCAATCTCCTTCAAGTCTTTTTTATTCTCAGTTGATGAAATGCAATTTGCAGTTTCTGTGTGCATATAACAGTTTCAATTAAATGCCACTTGTCATTTTTCAAGTGTGAATTCAGCGTTACCAGGTAAACAGAAAAAAACAGGAACAGATGTCTGAACGTTTGCTTCATGATGATATTTTTCTTCAGCATCCCTGTCCATTATCTCCTGACGATAAGGACACAACATTGCCTTAGTGTAAAATGCACAGTCAGTACATGTTGCATTTGGATAATGTAAGACACACACATCTTACTTAGCCTACACTGGTTCAAAATGTCATCTCTTGAAGTTTATTCACCCCCAATACATGAAGAAAAACAGATTAATTAAATTTTACACAAAGCCTAACTCATTTACAATGTAATTGAAGCTGCAGCTTCCAAATGCTATATGAGACATTGTAAAAAGACAAAATACTATGAATAAATCTTCATTAAAAACTGTAAGAAAAGAATATTATTTCATTTATTTATTTTTTTTAAATGTGAGCGAGAATCTGTGACAAATCGGTTCCACCTCAGATCGGCTTTGTTACATATTTTATTGTACAAAATACTGCAGACATCTTTACAGGTGAGTGGACAAGCTTTGTTACACAGACAGTACGCAGTAAATAAAAAAAGGTTTACACCTGTAACAGAAACTTGTTCATGTTTGCTGTATTTTAAACAGCTTCAACATTTAACAAGCAATACACTGTGATAATAAGAGCAAAGATTGTTTCACTCCTGTCTTGAACTTCATCACTTCCTGTTCCATAAAGTGCATTTAATAAGATGAAGCACAGACTTCTTTATTCTGATGGAGAGCCTGCAAATTCCTTTATAGGCTTCATATAATAATGAGGAAGTGAGGAACTCAGACAAGCTGTTTTTTCCATCTTAGCCACCCTGTATGTTAAAGATTATATACATGGTTTTTAAGTACCATAAACTGAAGCTTTGTGCGAGGAACATTATGTGACATGTGTTTCTCTGTGCAGCATTGTAATTTTCCAAAGCAGCATTGGACTCCATTGAAAAATCATTTTCACAGATTTCCGTTAGCTAACCTTTCATGGACAGCGTGAATGACTGGGTGCTGGAGGTTTTTTTTGCAGAGTTAGCTCTTTGACGAGCTTGTTAACGTCACTGAAATATAAATGTCTGCTTCCCTCTCTTTTTTTATGATACAGAGAAAATACATCTGGACAGTTAATGAAACACTTTGTTGTTTAACACACTGAGACACATCCAGCCCAGCTGCTACCCTGTGGTTCCAATGATAAAGCTAATCAAACACGAGCTGTAACATGATTATATTCTTTTTTTTTTTCATCTCAGTTGTCTGATAAACTTTTTGTCACAAGATGAATTTCTGTCATTTATCTCAGGATGTAATATGTGTGTGTTTATATTCAATGTGTGTGTGAATGAGATAGAAAAGCGCAGTTCAAATGATAACAAGCACAATCTAATCCGCTGAATAATGTAAATATGTGCTGCAACTCATCTCATGCCTGAATGAAAGCCACGAGAGTGTGCATGTGCACGGCAGGATAAAACAGAGTCAAAGAACAAACAAAACAAAAAAACGCAAAAAACAGGGAAATGATCAGGTTATTTAGAAAAAGTGGATAATTAAAGCAACATTTCTGTTACTAAAATTGGACTCAGCTTTGATTTCTTCTTTTCTGTGTTTTATTCTTTGTAGCTCAACATTCAAACTTTCCATCCAACATATTCCAACTGAAAAAAAAACAAAACTTTTCCTTAGTCATTTTTTTACTCCATTTCTTTCGTTATTCACTCATTTCATCAATATTTGGAATGAAGAGCAGATACTGCAGTATGTTGATGATGACTGAATGTGTTGCCAAACCAAAAATGACCAATGTCTCTCCATCTGCACGGCTCACAGCAGACCGTCCTCCCATTATTAATAATTTTCCATTTCGTTTGTACAAGTTTTTATTTACTAGTTCACTCAGGAGGAATTTGGCCACTCGTCTGTCGGGAAATTTCAGTCGTCTCTAAACTCCAACCTTCGTGGTTATCAAGAGTCTTTGACTTTGAAGATGTAACATCGATGCTCATCCTCGTATTGATCCTCAATGCGGCTTGACTTGTTCCCACATCAGTCAGGCTCAGGATTCACACACAACATTTGAACCATCCACACACACACGAACGTCAGTTAACATAAATAACAGCATTGTAGAGTGACTTGACTTCTACCATCCAGTTAATCATCTGTTATTGACTTGAACATCAGTTGAACTCTCGATCCTTCTGATAGCAAAACAGAATGTGTGTTCATAACATTTGCGTTCTTCATGACCTGTGTCTATCAGAAGTCTTAAAGTCCAACCACAGTCATTTTAAACACTTAATGGAGAAAAGAAAGCCACAGTTAAGTTCATATAAGCATCATTGGTGTCATCACTTGCTTTATTCTCTTCCTCTGTTGGCATAATGTTTAATGTTTAAATAATTCACACTGAAAATCTTCATCAAACCCGACAGAGACAGAGAAAGGTAATGAAGCTCTTCCTCACTTCCTGCCCTCTGCGTGTGTCTACTTAACTCTCCTCTGCAGCTCATGAGCCTCATATTCGCTCTGCTGTGAGGTCCAAACTGTTCATTTTTGAATCCTACAGTATAATAGAAGACAAAGAGCCTCTAGAGAGCCAGGATGTATTCAAAGACATTTTTCAGTGAAGCCATTCATCACAAAATGTTTGTGAAAGAAGAAGAGCTCGCCTCTGGTTTCCAGTTGAAGAATATTTCAGATATGGTAAAGAGAAATGCTCTCATGCCACAGAGGACAAATTTCATAAACTACCAGCACAAGTATTTTTAAATCTGTGGATCACAGCATGTCTGATCCAAAAGAAGCGGCAAAGTCAAAAAAGTCCGTAACATACAGCTGTCGCATTGTTAAACAACTCGGTGTTTCTGTAGCTGTGGGGAAACGACGCGTCCTCAACAGCCAGTAGTGACCTGCCTAGGCTTGAACGTCTCAAGTTCTCATCTCTCATTCTTACAAAACGATTTGTTAGATAAACAAACGCGTGTGACATCATGAACGTCTTCCAGGAGCGACTGCGTAAAAATGTGTACTTGTCTCTTCAAACTTGTCCCGCTAATAATCACATCTGCTTCCTCCTTCTGATTGCTCACTGTGCACTTGTTCTTTTGAACTACACGTATGGCTGTGGAAGAACTGAGGGGCGAGTTGACAAATAATCAAAAAGTTGGCAGTTCGATCCGATGCTCCAGATGTTGAAGTGTCCTGGAGCAGGACGCAGATGTTTCATCCAGATGACTGGAGCAGCATCTTGTATGGCAGCTCGCTGGTGTGTGAAAAGGTGAGTGAGAGAGAGACTTTGGATAGGAGAGCTGTATAAAAGGAGCTTTTAACTAAAACTCTTATGCCTTCCAGCAGCTTGTCAACATGTTTTTTATTTATCATAACCAGACGCTCGGATCCATTGCCTATGAAAGCCCAACAAAAATAAAAAAAACAACAAATCCACCAAGACTTTAAGAAGCGTGAAGGTCGGCAGACGGGTTCACATGACTAATATGAGTTTTAAAACCAGGAGAGTAAATCTGAGGAGCTGCCAGAGTTGGGGATGTACCATGACGGAGCTAAACAGGTGTTGTTGGAAGCTGTAGGGTCATACCATCACAGAGGTGGATTGAAGCATTGTAAGTTTACGTTAAACTCTTGGGTTGTACCATTGTGGTGCTGGAATCAAGGGATGTTTCACATCACCAGGACGGCATTTTGGAAAGCTGCTGGCAGCCACAGGGTCGTACCATCAGGATGCTGGGGGATCAAAGGAGTGAGGGTCGAACCATCATGGAGGTGGAGGGGTGTTGTTAGAAGTCATAGGGTCGTACCATCATGGAGGTGGAGCGCAGGGAGTAGCTGGGGCCTCTAAAGTGGTGCCACTTAATGCCGTTGAGCTTCCTGATGTTGTGGCCGACTGTGTAGTAAATACCGTTTAGGTTGGAGAAACCACAAGCATCGAACCACCAACCTGATGGAGAGAGAGAGAAGGAGGACAGAGAGAGGAAGAGGAGGAAGAAAGGAGGGAGGAAGAAAGGAAAGTTTGGATAACAATTTCTCTCCTGATCGTCTTTCTTTCCCTCCTTGTAAATTTCTTTCGCCCTCATTTTTGTCATCGCTTCCACTGTTTCTTTTTACTTTGTCTTTCTCTGTAAATTGCTGTGATTTTAAACGACTCGCTGACTAATGGAGACCGCTGGAGTCTTTTCCTCAGAGAGTTCGAGGTTTTGCTGAAACAATTAACTTAATCGGCGATCGTAGCCCATTGAGGGGAGGCTGAGGAGAACTAAACAGCTGTTTGTCTTGGCACAGACTCAAGGTGCAGGGTGATGAAGACAGATGTTTGAAAGACCACAGCTTTCAGGAAAATGCTGCTTATTTGATCCTCTCACAATGAAATATGCTCTTTGGAATCTCTGACTATTTTCTTATTTGGTGTGATTTATGGGAAAGATATTATTTAATGGCTGTTTGATAAATTTTTATTACACAAATCAAATTGTTACATTTTTGTGGTTCCACCCAATGAAATCACAAGCGAAAAAGAGATTTATTAGAAAACTTGTATATTTTTGTTTGTCTTTCCAAGGAATAAACAGCTACGAGTCAGAAACTGATTAATTTAAGAAGTTTGATCTTAAAAACAGTTTGCCGTGAAAAATGGAGCAATAGAGTGAGCCCAGAGGACAGCAGCGGACAGGACAATGGTGACGTTACCTCCAGTGAGCATCAGGGCACACTTGCAGTGGTCACAGTTGTCGTTGTCCTGGTCTCGGGTGCTGAAGCCGGTCCCATGGGTGGCCAGGCTGCTCTGCCTCCCTGCTGTGCCGCTGTAACCTCTCAGATACAACCTGAGTGAGAGCAGACAAGCTGAGTGATGGATAAAATACTGACTTATGATTTAAGTTTAAAATTTATTTAAGTTTAAAATTTAAGACACATCAGTGTTTCTACATTTCAGTCTGGCAACCTCATTAATCTGATGTCTTGGCAGCTCTAAGACGGAGCAGTTTAGAGACGTTGCTGTCCCTGTTTTATTTTGAAAACCCCAGCGCTGCATCTTACTGTGAATGGGCAGAGAAGGAGGTGTTTGGAATTCGTACATACTTTTTAGTAAAAGCTCAAGTCAGAAGATTTGTGTGGGAAGTCTTTGCCAAGGGCCATGGCTTCCTCGGCGACGGTTACTACTCCTGATAACGGTGGAGTGTGTCGCCATACTTGCTCTTTAGAGCTGCAACGGTGATAAACCGCTCATATGGACGAGGATCGTTTTTGTTTTAAGACTCTGTCTTAAATTTAAAACAGAGTGATGTGGATGTGGCCTTAGTGCTCCAGTACTGTATATGGACAGTATGTGTGCACAGTATCAATATGTGAGTTAATGCATATGCACTTAGCACTGTGTGTTGTACATGAGTGCTTAAAGATAGACAACGTGTCCTCTTTTCCTCACACTGTTTCAAATCTCCCTGATGCCGGCGCTGCCATCTTCCACTGATTTATTGAAATTTGTTCAAAATGTACTTTGATTTTTTAGTTCGGCCCATTTCGGCAGCAGGACACCAGGGGCGATCAAGACTTTTTTTTGGCCTCTTTTTTAAGGATCTGTCGTGTTGTTAGATTTTACATACAGTCATCGGTGTTTGTGTGTGTGTGTGTGTGTGTGAATACTGCAGGTAGCATGCGTTAGCTACCTGTACTGCTGTCTCTCATTGGTCAGTGTAAATCGATCATACAGGGAGTGGGCGGAGTTTCCCTCCCAGTCCTTCAGCTCCACCCTCAGTGAGTACTGACCCTGACTGGTGAGCAGGTACAGAGCTTCATTACCCAGCCAGTGTTCTCCTAACACGTCGCCGAAACCCTGCAGGAGGAGAGGAGGCGGGACAAATTTATGACCAGATTTAATTCACATTTATTATTGAAACTTTTTGTTTTGAATCATCGCTTTCATGAGACAAACTGACCATTTTGTATTCCTGCCAGCTCCTCTGGAAGTCCACACTGCCGTTGAACCGCCGCTGGAAGACGGTCCAGCCTCCGCCGCCTGTCTCCATGTCACAGAACACCTGAAGAAAAGAAGAAGAAAGTCAGTGTGCCACTTGCACAGTATCTTCAGCAGCACATTATGATGTAAATAAAGAATTAGTCCCATCTCATTTCAGATTAAGCATCAGTGTGTTAAAATAGTCATGTGACTGAAACGAATGGAGGAACATGCTGCAGGTGGAAAGCAGCCGCAGCTCAGGTGTTTGTTGTACCGGCACAGGTTCAGATCTGTTCCCGACGTAGATGTGATAGAGACCACTGATGGAGTGACCGGCCTTGTAAGCATCTGCACAGTCCCTCCACATGTGGCTGCGAGGAGGCGACCCTGAAAACATGCAAACACAAACACACAGAAAAATACAATTGATCGCACAAAATTTAAAAAATGCCATAAAATCAGATGGCTCTTTATTTTTAAGTTGGCTAGTGCGAACAAGCACGTGCGTGTGTGTGTGTACCTGTAGTAGTCGCCACCATGTTAATGAGTGTATGTACAGACTCCATCAGCTGCGCCTGCTGCCTCTGCAGAGCCGTGTTGTTGCTGCTGGCGACTCTCAGCTGCCTCTCCAAAGACTCAATGGCCGTCATCTGAGTCCTGATGACAGACTGAGAGAAACACATCAGCTCCTGATGAATCACTTCGACTGTCAGCACGAACTTCTTACATCAGATTTAAACTGCGCGGCTGTACAATGTACCTGCTGTTTCCTTTATTTCTTCAACATGAATTTGGGAGAATGGAGTCTTGATTATCCTGTTTTCACATTTTATGCATTCAGCTTGTTTGATTTAGATTGTTTATGTTCATTCAGCCAGCTGAGACTGAGGTAGTTTCAAAGAATTAAAACAATAAAAGAAATCTTCTGCACACTTTACATTTATGAGGTCACACGCTCTGTTTCGTCTTGTAAACTGAAAGCTTGGCCTTATAAAAGTAAAACATATTCAGACTGGTTCACATAAAATGTCCCTAAAGTAATCCTGATGACATTTATAGTGTGTAGTTAATAATACATAACATAAACAGACACCGACTGATGATGTTGCTTTAGTATAAAACACAAACGTGGGATTTTTATCGACTGTACCTGCAGTCTGCTCTTCTCCTCCCTCATGTGCTCCAGCTCTCCTTTCTGCTGCGACTCCAACTTCTGAACTTTACTCTCCAAGTGACTGAAAGAGCATGAAAACAAAAAATTCAGACAATCAGAAGTAGATTCACATGACAGGTGATTGAGGTTTTTGGTAATCACAAAAAAACCCCACATCATCTTTTATGGTTTTTTGGTGCCATGCATTTTCTCTAGTTCTCACAGATTGCCGGCTGAAGATATGATGACACCACAGGAAGAATGTGGAAATATTTGTAAATTACTGTGGAAAACCACAGCTTCACACAACTGAAGGGGAATCTGGGCGGAAAAGTATCATGAGATTCTTCATTACTCCTGCTCAGAAGGAGCATCAAGGTGTTGGAACAAATTGTTAGAGGTCACGTGGTTCAAATGTAGCCAACCATTATTATTTACATTGGGATTGCCCAAAATTTACTCCTTACTGGCATGAAATTCAAAGTTGTCTGCAAACTGTATTTAAAATTGCTGTTTCATTTGATGTCCTGGCAATACATTTGGGCACTGCAGCTTCAAATATCCAATCTACCGCAAATAAATATTTAACGAAAATATTATTTGTTAGAGGGAAGAAAGCCCTAAACAGGAAGTGGTTACAACCAGCTGCCGGCTGTAGTTACAACCAGTGGTTACAACATTAGAAGACTGATTAAAACATGTTTATAAAATTTAGAAAATGGAGAGACTAACATTGTCTATAAAAATGCGACCGGAAAAATTTAAGGGATTGTAGTCAAAATGGGTCTGGTACATGTACTCACAGGGACCAGACTTGCTTTAAGTCCCTTGCTAAATTTCTGTTTTCACTGGAATACTGAGGAGACTGTGCTGAGAGTGGATCATTAAGGATAAATAAGTGAGTGTGACATCTTTTGTTCTTTTGTTAGATGTTCATAGTTGTTAAAAGTAAAATGAAAGGGAGAGTAACAGACGGACGAAAGCTTTCTTCAGTCATGACTTGGCTCACTTGTCGGAGAGATGTTGGTTATCATTATGTATTTATATGTGAAGTATTTAATGCAGGATCTTCCTGAATCTTGGTTTATGTATGACCTCCCTGATGCTGACAACACAATATGACACTGAAATATTTCCAAACAAACAAACAAACAAACAAAGCTGAAGAGGATGCTGTTATTTTGCACACATTTAAATATACAACACAGAAAGATCATTTAGTAGCAGCTGGATAAAAGTATTCTAGTAAATGCAGGTAATTACTAAACTGCAAAGAAGAGGAGGAGGCAGGCTGAAGAAAAATGGCTACAACAAAAAGTACATTTCTGTGTATTATCACTAAAAAACTCCTTGAACATGTCATATGAACACTGAACTGTTTAATATGGAGGTTGTATGTTTGTCAGAGGGAGGACAAGAATCCAAACTACTTGTACAACAAATCTGTGTGTAATGGAGCAGAGACTGTAACTCCTGAGTTACTCCCTCATGTTAGAGAAGCCGTAAAAACAGCGAAATAGAGATTAATAACCCGACCATCCTTCTTTCTGCCAGAGTCCACCTTATCTCTGTGGCTGAGCCAGCAGTGCAGCTGCTGAAAATAGACTCCAGCCCACAGTTAGGTCAACAACATACGAGCCAAATGAATGAAACCTGATGAAGGAGTGGCAGCAGCTTCAGAGGGAAACGTGGGACACTGAACGTGGCCGAATGTCCAGTTCACACTCACTTTTTCTGGCTCACAGTGCAGAGCAGAAGAACACAAAGTGTGGTCGGGGGCCTGCAGGAGTCGGGTGGGAAAATTTGTCTTCTTCTCTAATGACTCCCAGAATAAGTCACAATCTGTGTGTGCATTCCAAAATAGTTTTTAGGTGGTAAAAAAGATTTAGATACATTCTATGATGATGGTGGCGCTTATCAGGAAAACACATTATTTGGAATAAAATGTCTCACTACCTATGAGGGGGTTTGTCCTCTTAATCTGATGTCCACACACTTAATGTTCCAGGCCATATAAATGTTGTTTTCTGCTGCAAAAAGACAATAATTACTGCTGTTATAGTCCCTCTGTGACAGCTTCAGTTTAGAAAAATGCTTCCCGTTAAAGAGAAAAATGTGCTCAGATTTAAACGAGTCTCTGATGTTGCAACACAAGACTGTGTGTCTGCAGCAATGCTAGCAGCTCTGTGAGGCTCTACTTATGCACAGCAGCGCTTTATACTAAATGCTAGTGTCTGCACGCTAACCCACAGGTTTGAAGTTTTGCAGGTAAAATGCTGATCATGTTTAACACGTTTGCATGCATGGATGGGAATGCTATTTTTTCTGCCTACATTTGGTCATAAACCAAAGTAGTAAACAAATTGACCTGTTGATGGTTCAAAATGAAAAGTCAGAGGTTCACCAAAGTTAAGACAATCCACTTCAAGAGAGACATGAAAATCTTTACAAAATTTCATGTCCATCAACACAATAGTTCTTTAGATATTTCACTTGAAAATAAATATTTCAATGTTTATATAACTTAACAAACAATATTGTAAATGTTTACTTACATTCACTTCCTACTGTAGATATTTAAAATCTTTAGATTTTAGACTCTAATCTTTGGATGACTCATGGTCGATTAATAAGTCTCTGTTCTCCTGTTGTTCAGTAACACGTGAATATCAATACATTAAAGACCAGAGAGGTAATGCGAGGTGTGTTAATATGATATCTGTTGCCTTTTTAAAGAAACTGAGCAAAGTGGGTTTCAGTTTGTGTTGAAGTGAAGCTGACAAGCGTCAGACATCATCCAGCTCTTTTCCTCGTCTGAGCGAGATCACTTTACATCAGTAGGTGAGACTGTGGTCATATTAAGAGCTGAGACACATTATGAGCTGCTGGCTCTGATCACTTCAACATGCTGACCTGCACATGAACGAGGCAACATCAACGACTGATGCGGACTGATGGGGAGTCGCTGATGCTGTATGCTGCGGTTTCCACAGCATGTGAGGTGATGCGTGTGTTAAATTAATGAGGTTGCACAAAAATACATGCAGACTGTGTGTGTAGATTTTTTTTGCAGAGGAATTTAAGCTTTAAACCAGTGTGTGAGCACAATTCTGCATTGTGAGAACATTTAGGCACGTCCTCACAAATTTGAACAACTGTGTGAATGTTAAGGCTTGGGTTTAAGTTCAGGGTAAGCGTAAGATTAGGGTGAGGAGACACTTAACTCACAAACAGGAAAATGTAAGAAAATTAAAAGAAATAAAAAAAATGTTGTCCAATGTGTTCAGTCACGACCAATAATCTCTTTTTTTGTAATTTTTCAAAAGTAATTGTAATCAGAAGCAGCTGAACGGCAGCTCATTATTGTCAGAAATGTTTTCAGGTAAAGTAAAGGATTAATCGCTCAGTGATGGAGAAGATTTTCTCATCGCTCAGCCTTTCAGAGACCTCTCAAACATACAGGATCACCTCAAAAATGCTTTGTCTTACCAAACTGACTATTGCTCTAATTCTTTCAGCTGCTGTGATTTTAAATGCAGTAATTAAAGCACGTCTGCTCCTGAACTTGATATGTTCATCTGAGCCTTGTTTTAGAAATATGGTGAGAACAAACTGAACAAACAGGCGTAGAAGCAATCTGAGGAGGTGTGAATGTAGGTGAAGAAGTGTCTGCACATGTTAAAAAAGAGTTAAGATGAAAAGCAGAGATGTAGCTCAGACACACACACACACACACACACACACACAC
>JAQLOL010000012.1:2119723-2130223 GCA_029783665.1 Naso thynnoides
TAAAATATATTAAAGGTGTGTTTCACATTAGGCTACTAAAGCTTAGTTAACTTCACTAATTCAAACTTTTATTTTAGACTCAAGGACCAAACAGACTTTGGAGTGATTATAAAGAAATTTAAAATATAACTCAAAGTGGTAAGTCAACTTAACTTTGATACATAAAGTCCAAAAAGGAAAAATGCTTTAGTACTTCATTCATTCTCTGCAGCAGAAGGTTTCAGAAGCTGACACAGATAAATCATTCCTTTTGACAAGAATCTGTACCTATAAAAAAGTCAGGTGTAGATAAGGAAGTTTGTCAGTCTGTGAACATTTTTTCCCTCCTCAGAGACTCTCATGATGCGCACTTCTGCACTCCACGGGATCTATTATGAATAGTGATGTCATTTTCCAGGAGAATTGATTGATGTGGTTGGTCAGTGGGCAGTGCATTTATACCCACTGATCTCTTTCCTTAAACATAACCTGTTCCAGAGCAGGTTAGGCATTTAGCGTAAGTTACCGCGGTGATATAGACTGGTAAGAAGTAATCCATCTTTGTGGGACTGAAAACCCTAAGTCCTGAAGTTACCTCACTAAGTGTAAATCTTGCTTCATAGTACTGGCCCCTGGTTTTTAATCTGGCGAAGCACCTCTCTAAATTTACACTATCTGCAGATTAAAATGTCTTTAGGAAGTAATTCAATCTCTGCTTCATATGCTTGACTGCATAGAGCAGAAGAAAGAAATGAACTCTGGTGTGAGCAGAAATAATGAAATTCTTACTCACTCCATTAACACTGGAATGTATCTAAACCCAATTGCAATCTGATCTGCTGTGTATCAAACTGCTGGACGAGGAGATCTGATTTGAGAACAGTTTCATCTCTTAAAGTGTTGAGTTTGATCCTGAATGCAGCGTTTAAGAGGAGTAAAACGAAATGTAACAAGTTTATTTCTTCTCTGCATTTGTTTTAAGTTACAGTTAATCAAATACAAATGCTTTGATGTTTGTAAAGCAGCATGCAGCTGATGACCATTTTTAGCATAAAAAAATGTATTATATTATTTTCTTATTTATATTTATTTTACCTGTAATTTCATTAATATTATTTAACATTAGTTATGCAAGCAATTATTATTCTAATTTTGAACCTGCAAAGAATAACTAACTATTGTTGATTATGATTTCCCAAAATGTTGTCAAATGCATGTTTTCTCCGACCAATGGTCCAAAAAACCCCAAATATCTCAAAACAAGATAAAGAAATGTTTGGAATTTGCTTGACAGATGACTTTAGATGGTAACTGATGACCAATATAGCTGAAGATAAATTTTCTGTTCATCACCTTGACAATTTCTCTCTGAACACTGTTTAAAAATCTGTTATACTGCTGCTATTTTTACCTGAAGCATAATTTTTTTAACGTTATCTAACCAGTGCTGTGAAAGTTGAGGCGATAATAACAAGTTACTGCAAATTCCTTTAAATACCGCTAATTTTTGACAGGAGAGTAAATGCAACATTCTGTGATTATGACCATAGGCCCGCACCATAGTTTGGGTAATCAGGAAGTGACTCTGCAGTAAATCGTAAGTTAACTGTGGACAATCATGTGATTATCGTGATTAATATTTTAATCAATTGACAGCCCTACATCTAAAATTTTATATTTTATAACTTAGATTTAAGCTCATCTGCTGGTCAAACGCATCGAAATGAATATTAAGAAACAAATCGTTTGACATTTCTAATGAGGTCTAACTTCATGTGTTCACCACCCTAGTTTTATCCCCCTACAGTAAATGTTGGACACACCTTACATTTGGAAAGTTATATAAATCGACTGATCATGAAGGATTCTCTCTGTAAGAACACTAATACATACAGGAACTGACTTTTAAACAGAAGCATTATTCATGCAGTGGTGGCTCTCATTCTTCTCTAATGTTCAAATTATTGTAACGATGATGAATGGGGACTCCCCGCACACACATTCCTTTCACAAATGTTTTCTTTCCCTAATCTGATTTCATGGATCAACATCACCTGCTGCACCCAAATCACTTCAATCTGCACATCAGCAGGAATCTCACTGAACGGTTTAACTATCAGGAGATGGCAGAGATGCTGCAAAACCATGTGGTTAGTATGTAGTATGTAGTATATGCTGTCTACTGCATTACTCCTTTTTGTATGTCTATCTTTGATCAATTACATATTTCAATTTACATATTTCTCTCAAAGAAGCAACCATAGTATTTCAAATTAGAGGACACTGAGGAGAATCAAACAGAATATCAGAAGGAAGCTGTTTGAAGGTAAAAAGAATAATTTGAAATTTTCACAAATAACTATTAGAAACAATCATTCAGGCCTTTATCACGCATTGGGTAACATATTAAATTAGTAAGTTTTAAATACTTGAGTCTCACACTTTCTCTGTCACATCTGATAAGATCTCAATTACTTTGTTCAACAAGAATCTGCTGCAGACAAGGTTTTACAATGGCTCTCATGACGATCTGTGCTGTCACAGCTCCAGTGAAACCACAGAGGGAGGAAATATAGTTTGTTAGGACAACAGGAGGGAAAGCTCTCATTGCTTTTCTGCTGATTGAAACCAGCTGCCACTACCCACAGTCAAAACCCTGAACTTTCATCTCCATCACCAACCAAGAAAATTGAGCCCATTGCAGTAAAACAACAGGTTTTCACTGTGTCCACATTCGCTGAAGAAAATGACATTTCTATTAAAGGAAGAAAAGTTTCTGCTCAACTTGTATTTTATTTCCCCAGGTCTGACGAGCAGCAGCATGTGACAACGCATATCTGCCATATCAAAACTGCAACACACTCTGCTGTTCTCTTGTGAACAGTTCAGCCTCTGATCAGCATGTGATATTAATGCACCAAGGGACCAATTCATCTGTCTGCTGAATTGCAGCTTAATTTCCTATTGACCTTTAATCTTTTTTGCTTGGACAGAAGATTCTGCTTGAAAAGCACCAAGACACTCATGACTCTTGTCGAGTCTACTTGTTTTGTTCTACTTCATTGCATCATATTAAAGGATGCAACAGATCTACTGAAAGACAAAAAGAAGAAGTACATTTGTCTTCTACCTTCTGCAGCCACTGTGTGTTGTTCTCCATCGTGCTCTCCAGGTGCTGCAGCTTCTGAGCTGACCATTCAGCGTCGATCGGTGGCGAATCTCTCTGAACGACACTTGCCCCACCGCGAGAGTCGCCATGTTGTTCAACCCGTGATGGCATTCCTCCACCCTGGCAGGCATCCATCTCCGGCAGGATGAACGTGTAGCTGCATTGGCCATGTTGGATACGGTGAAATCTCCGTTTCTTCTCTGCACCTCCTCCTCCACCGCCACCGCCACCTCCTCCTCTTCTCTGGCTTCTTCCAGCTCCTCCTCGTTCTCTGCTCGAAACACCAGTGGCGGTGGCGATGACTGTCAAGGACCAAAGTAGCAGAAGCATCAGCAATCCCCGGCTGAAGTTTAAGCCTTTCATGACGCTCAGTTCAACTGTATTAACAGTTTCTCTCAGTGCAAAGAGGGTCAAGAGAAGCTTGTTCACGCTTTGACCCCAATTCACTTTATGAAAACATCTGCAGGATGCAGCACGAGTCTTTGCGCCTACTCAGTAGTCCACAAGATCAGATACTGCACTAAGTCTGTCTAGCTTGTTCTGTAGAGCTTCTCTTATGGAACAAACTTCTTTGACAATATAGAGAAACAAAAAGCAACACCTGTTCTTGGTGTCACACTGTACCACCTCCTCTTCCTTTCTCACTTGTGGTAAAAGTGAATATCAGATGAGCTGGTAAACACGTGGAGTGCATCCAGTTTCTTCCTCCTCCTTCATTTGTTCTTGGATCTTGATGTCAATCTCTGTTGTCAGGCTTGTCTTGTTGATGAAGATTTTACAGGATGGGTCCATTGGCTTGACCCTTGGCAGGTTTCTCATGATGATCTTGAAATTTCCTTCTGTCCTTCATACATCAGGTGCAGGTCCAGACCCACTCAACATGAAATATAGAAGAGAGAGTAAAGTGTGACAACGGTAGTGAAAACACACAATGTGGGCTAAAAACGGTGTGAGCAAGGGATAAAGAATGTCCAAACTGACTGTGAGAGTGAAAAATGCAAGATGACAATATCAGCAAAAGAGAAGATGTAAAAGTGCATTTAAATGAAGGATGACTAAAATGGACTTCACAATCCTCAAATGTTCATCAGTGAAAGAAAAAAGAAAAAATGAGTCTCTTTCATCCTTCTCTGGTTCCAGTTTCAGCAGTGGCTGAAGAGAAATACTTGTGCTCCCTTCTTATCTGGGGCTGGCTGAGAAAAGGAGGAATGAGAGAGGGAGGGAAGGGGGGGGAGGGAGGAGGAGACGGAGGAGCGAGGGACAGGAGAACTGAGGGAGGTCTATAGAGTACCCTCTCTATGTGGGCTGAGACGAAAAGAAAGGAGGGAGGAAGGAATGAGAATAGTTAAAAAAGAAAAGGGGGGAAGATTAAGGGAGAGCAAAGGAGAAAAAGGGAGAGAGGCAAAAAGAAAAGACACTAAGATAAGAGAAACAGACAAACACTGAGCAAGAGAGGGAAGAAAAAGAAACAAAAGTGTCCACAGATGGAGGAGAGACAAAGAAATGGACAAAAAGAAGAAGAAAGAGATTTAAAAGTGTTCAAGCAGCTGCTGTAATCTTCTTCTCTGACTGATCGTTCAGTTCTGAAGCAAGTCCTGATGCCTTGTATGGTCATTTTTACTGAGTCAGCAAGTGAAGCTGGAGATTTTACTCTGTCCGCTAAACACAGCCATGCTCTGGGGCATCATGGGAGATCAGGGGGCCAAGGAAAACCACACAGCGCATCAACATTTGTTTAAAAACGGTCTGACTCTATCTGTCCCAGGATGTGCCATCTCTCTGCCCCTCATCTGTCCTGTTGCTCTTCGCTCTACATGGAAATACATGTGCAGATTAGTTCCAGACTGATGGCTCAGTCCCAGACTTATGAAACACAAGTTCCACACGTGGGGGGATAAAGTGAGTTGTCAATTATTGAGTTTATTTGCACAACGATAAACTGTTCTGCAGAAGTTCAGGGATACAAATACAGATAAAATTCTTTGACAGAAACAGAGCCTAAAGACGCACTTACCAGACTGGCGCAGAGACATTAAATTCCTACAATGTGTTAAATGTGACATCTCAGCTTCATAAATAAGAAAAGTCAAAGATACACATGGCACATAAGGTTCTGCACCATCCTCTGCTGGTCAAAGAGGACATGAAAATAAAAAGCATCTCTTCTCCTCTTACCGCCACCCACTTATTTATTTTGACATTATACAGTCTTATTTTCAGCCATGCCTGACCTCAGTCTACTGTTACTGTTGTGCTGCAGCATACATCTTCATTTTGGCGGGTCACTCACTTGATGTTAGTCAATTGGTCCTTTGGGGGAGAGCAGAGGGTCACACAGCGAGTGGCTTCTGCCCCAACCGGAGATCATTCTCATGGGAACAGGAGTGGAGAAAGAGCGCGGCTCACAGAGCTGCAATGCAAAGAGCGGGTGTTCCTCCTCAGAATCCTCTAATTGCATCATCTCGTGTTTTTGTATTAAACGGGAGTAAAGTCTGACTGTGGGAAGATTTGTTGTCATATATCATCAGACATGCATTTAGGAATAAATGCATTCAAACTGTATATAAAAATGACTCTCATATCAAGTTAAAAAGCCACTTACAGATCTCTGTTCTCAACGCATCATCATCATCATCATCATCATCATCATCATCATCATCATCATCATCATCATCATCATCATCATCATCATCATCATCTGCCCACGCCTTTGCAGGCGTTCCTGCACATTGCAAGCTTTTCTTTCAGATATGTTTTTGGCATTCTTGTCTTTATTTGATAATGGACATATTGAACAGCTATGAAGATGCCTTTGCACCAAAGTCATGGTTCGCACCTGCTGACACATGTCTTGAGATTGCGGCCCATATCGCCTGCAACTCGCTTCATGCCCTTATTTTTATTTATAAAGAAGAAGTTTTTCAGACATATGAATACCAATGTGCATGCTGAAACAGCTCAGCTGGGAGATTGTTAGACTGAAGATCTGCAGCTCCCTGCTCGAACCTGGGTTTGCAGTCTTTTGTTTTATCACACCAATGGGAGTTAGTGCCTTATGTTTTAAAAAGGCTGGTGCAAGTCGTCATTATTCTTAGTGTGATAGTTTGGTTTGACTTTTGAGCACTTAGACAAGTTTTTTTTTTTTTAATACACGTATATATTGTTTTTGAGTCTCTGTATGCCAAAAACATTTCAAAATATCAGCAGTAGCCCTCCCAGGATGCCAAAGCAGATAAAGACAAAATGCTATGAGACATTTCTGTTCTCTCCAATTCTGTGTCATGGTGATGTCTGTACTTTTTTCTATTCAGGCTGATATGAGGAATAACAGAGGGCACATGAGTCATGAACCAGCCCTTTCACCTTCTCTCTGTGGGAACGGATGGACGGATGAAGTTTTCTTTTTTTAAATTCGGATTTTATTTCAGCTATGTCTGTTTCTCTTTGTTTGTCCTTTTGTCCAAAACTTGGTGTTTGTCTGTTTATCCATTTGGGTTCTTTTCTTTGTCCTTATGTACTACTGGGCACATTTGCTTTGGTATTTTGGCCATTTGGTGACATTTTTCATTTTAGAGACTTTTGTTTCTATCGAAGAAACAGTTTCAGGTTCTATAGAAATTCACAAAAAGTGTTTGAGATGAGTTGATTAAGGCAGAAACATTGGAATAATTTCTAGAACAATTTATTTTTTTTGGAAATGTGTAATGATATTCTACAACATATGAGAGAAAAAATAGATAAATACAGAGAAGGAGATAGAAGACAAAATTAGGAGGACTGTGAAGACAGAGAGATACAAAGTAAGAGACAAAAACAGACAGAAAGGGATTTCCTGTCTTTGGGCTTCAGACGACAGTATCTGTGTGAGAAAATAATCACCTTGGCTCTAAAAAGTTCAAGTTTGACTACAATCTGCAGAAACAATCAAAGAGACGAGAACAACTATTCAAGTTTTGATGTTTATAATGGTGAAAAGTTGAACTCTTCTGCTGTTTTCATCGTTATGGCACAGAGTCGATGGTCAAGTCATTAAATGTTTTCCAAATATTACAGAAAACAGATTAAGGTAGATTCGCTAAATTTACTGGAATTGAGGAAAAGTTGGATTCCAGTGCAAAAAATTTGGAAAAACTGTTCAAACATTCCATTTTTTGTTAAGTAAAAAGCTAACTGTAAGTTAGATGCTAAAATACTTTTTTTTCTTTTTATCTGCCTCCATCCCAAGTTCCAGACAAGAAGATAGGGACCAGTTTTGCGACTGTGCCTGCAGTAACAAGGAGAGGACAAGCAGAACTCATCCAATGCTAATTAGCTAAGCGCAATTACTGGTAGTCAATGGGAAGTGCAAGTCTGCCTCCACCTAAAGTCATCAGACAAACAACTCCGAACGCTTTTGTCTGCCTGTTCTGACTGAGCAGCAGAAGAAGAAATACATAAAGTCCCAATCTTAGTCTAAAAATCACACAACATTTTAAATAAACAAGTTACAACGAGCACACAGGACCGTTTAGAACTGTTGGAAAGTTTATCTGATGACTGTAGGCGGAGGCAGAGTATCACTCCTCACTGATTAAGTGTATTTGAGCGAAGATAATGAAGGTGGGCGAGCTCTGCCGTCCCTCCTTTCCTACTGCACCTACAGTCAAAAGAATGGGATCTATCTTCTTATTAGGAACCCTAAGAGAGACAAACAACAAACAGACAAAAAAAGTTGGCATATCTCTTCAATGTTGCTGTTAGAAGTTACAGTGCAGTGATAAAATATGTGTGGGTGACTGATCTGGACATGAAGCCTGATGACTGTTAGTCACACATTAAATGATACACCCATATTTTCCACAGCATGATGAAACATAATCAAACTGTTTTAAAACCAAGAGCCAAACTGTGAAATAAAGACAATTTTGACAATAGAACTGAATAACACAAAATTAGATACAAGTGCACAGATTCAAGTTTCCTAGTAATATCTGTTATTACTTTTTTATAGAATATTTTGGTATTTACCTGAAACTTTTCAAAACATCTTAAAATTCTTTGCACATGGCAATAACATAAATATTTAATTTATTTTTATTTCTATAAAATAAGTGTAGGCTGTGAAGATGTCACAGATGACTGACCTGCATCATGTCTGGGCCATTCATGACGGTTTGATTATGGAGCTTTCTCCTCACAGTCAGGAACTCCACTACAGAGTCTGAAATACTGTATGTCAGTAAACGCCGTGTGGCACATTCAGCGTGCAGGATGTGAAATGATGTCTGAACCTGATGGTGTGATGGTGCTGTGATGGATGAGGTCTTGACCCTCCTCACACTTTGTAACTCTCAACACCTGCAAAAACACATGATGGGATGTAACCTGAGAAGCTTTTGCTCGTTCATAGAAACAGAGAGAGGGTTTCACACATACAGACTAAGCCAGTAGACAGATGAAGGGGTGACAGGATGAATGGATATGCATCTCTCTATGCTGATCGTTGAAAGATGAAAAATTGGTAACAGCTTTTGTCTTTAGGCATTTTTGAACCAAACACTTCTTGGAACTTTTTGAGAACTGAACACCTTGAGAGAGCTTTTTTTCTCTGTTGGCATTTGCACCACCAAAAGGGACCCCCTACGAAAAGCTATATAAACTTGCCTGCAGTTGGTACACTAACGTCACTTCTACTCGACTTTACCACACAACACATAAAGACTGTTACTGCTTTACCGCTCCACACTTTTGTCTAGTGACGATAATGTACCGTGAAACTCGTGCTGAACGCCATTAATCTCAGAGAAGATACAATGACAACAAAACAATGTCCTCTTTATGAGCGCTGGTTTGTGTTTGGTGTCATCCTGTTTATAGAGCTATCAGGTTTTTTAAAACAGCGGTTGCCAGTGCTGGCTCCTGGCTTTGACCAATCAACACACATTCACGTCACTATAGTTCTTCATGTGCTGCAAAAGTAGCCACCCAGGAGTTGGAGCTAAAGAAGTTCCTTAAAACATATTTCTATAACTACAATAGTACACGGTTCCTGCAGTGCGGACGCAATAAAACAGGAGGTTCTTCGAACTAAGTTCCAACAACAATGAAATGGTTCATGTGGTCCAAAAGCTTTTTTTGTTGTCTGAAATATGCAAATGTCTGGAATCACCAGTTATATTGATGTTTTTCCTCTTCTCTCTAAAATAGCTATTTAAAATATTTTTAAGATGATGAAACCATTTTTCTCCAAATACCCTTTGATTATGAACTGGTTTTCTTGTCTGAATAATCCTGAGATCATTGGTGAAGCTCTGCGGACGTTTCAGCGGTTAGACTGAAAAGGCCAACATGTATCAGACGATATTCTAACATGAAGCTAAGCCTAGACTCACTTTGTCTTTTCTGTTTTATTGAGGTTTTAAGAATAATTTTGTTAGAGCAATATACCTGTTAACTTGATTTTGAAAAAGAAACCTGTTCCTATTTAAATCCGAACAAATTTTTAAGTTAAGCTTCCAAATTCTTACTGGTGATCTTTCATATTCTCATATTCTTATGTACTGTAACTGTCCCCTATTCAACTGTCCACTGTCACCTATAAGTCACTGCCAGTATCTCTATAATTGTTCTTTTTTTGTGGCCATTGACAGTTTTTGCCAGTTGGAGAAACAGTCACAATTTCTTTACAACAGAAAAATACCGTAAAAATGTGGATGACATTTACACACTTGTAAAGTACATTGGAAGTCATGTTATATCTCATTTAGGCAGCAGACACAGGACTGCTTGATGGGTGTTTCACCAGCATTGGACCTATTCATCTGAGGCTGCTGTCAGTGTGCAGGTCAATATCAATGGAAACTCTATAAGAGTCAAGTTTTAGTTTCTATTGATCCAGATGCCCACCTAATCTCTCGACCTCTCCTCTCCTTCTCTCTCTCCCTCTCCTTATTTTGTCTTATCTGATTTAAGCTCTATTTCTAGCAGCAGCCTCAGACCCGACCCTGGTTGGACTTGTCCTACAGAAACTCCTGTGTTCCTGCCTTTGCCTGATCTCCTCAAGCCACCCATGCACCTGTTCATGTATGCTCCAGCAGATCTTTAATTACTCAGCTATCATCCAGCCATCATTTTTCTGTTTCTGATTATATGTAAAACTGAACTTAACCTGCATGATCCCCTGGTTATATTGAACTGCTCTTGAGATGGAAAATATAATATTTAGATGGAATTAATAAGTCAAATGTTACTGTTTGGTTCAGGGAAAATAAAACAATGAACAAAGA
Source organism: Naso thynnoides (assembly GCA_029783665.1). Lineage (NCBI taxonomy): Eukaryota > Metazoa > Chordata > Actinopteri > Acanthuriformes > Acanthuridae > Naso > Naso thynnoides. The sequence continues at coordinate 2,130,137 of JAQLOL010000012.1, forward strand.
GTTTGTTTGCAAAGACAGATATCTCTGTATTTTTTTAAAAATGTATGCATTTCAATGAAAGGCTATATTAATTAATTCATTGCTTTA
>JAQLOL010000012.1:2130323-2141922 GCA_029783665.1 Naso thynnoides
AGCTTACACCTTCGTCTACATTTTTTTTGTTGTTGTTGCATTTTATGCTTTTTATTACATTACTCTCAACCTGCTCAATTTACAAATAAATGTGTATGGTCATTAATCTGCCAAAACAAAACAACATGTGGATGATACATGTTGTTTTGTCATAGTCAGCCTTTTTTTTAAATTCATAATTACTTTAATTTCGCATTATTTTACAAACTATAATGAGGTATCTGAAAAAAAAATTCATAGTAGTATCTATATAGCTGCCTAGAACCTCTTCATAACATTCCTCAAAAATCCCAGATACATAAATATTATATTGATATAAATAATCAATACAAATAGGCGTACAAGTTGCTCCCTTTGCTTTATGGAGACAATGAAGCTTCACCATGTGTTCAGAGATCAATGTGTCACCTACAGCTTAACGTCTTTTTATAACACCTTTTAAAAAACCTGTTAAAGTTTACTGAAGACATTTCCTTCCTGAGTGAGAGACACGTTCGTTTGTGGTGACATTATGCTCATGTTGTAACTGACAAAGAAGCAAACTTCACACAGTAATTTAACTCAGCTGCACAACAGATGAGTTGTTATATATGTGCAAATCATGCAAAGTCCATCAGAAGATCAGACAAAAACTGCACTGAGATATTCAAAGTGTTGTTTCCACTTTATTCATGTGAATCAGACCCCATTTTTACTGGGAGGAAAAACAAACCACAAAATCCTTTCAGGTAAACTTACCACTATTACTTCTTTTCCAGAAAAAGTTTAAATTTATACTAAAAAGCCCAGTTTTCAAAATAAAGCTGCGATTAAGTAACAAATCAATTACAGCAGTGTGGCCTCCTGTGTATCTAAACCCAGTCTATAAAAAAATGTCATCTCCCTCATCATGGAGTGTCTAACTCATGTCCATGCTTTCCGCGGTCCCTAAGCCCCCTCCCTCCCCTCCCTGCACACTCTGGTAGATTGATGCCATGTCAGCGTTGGTTCTGATCTGGTTGGCAAAGTCGGCCATGCTGGGGCTCTTCTCCACTTCCGGCACGGCCAGCAGGGCGGCGACAGCACGCATGGCCGAGCGCCGCAACTCCTCCTGCTTCTCGAACTCCTGCTTCACAGAACCGGCCTTCACCTACAAGGCGGGGAAGAAAACCGGTTAGCCATGCATGCTAATTTTATCAGTTTACATTTAAGATCTGCATTTATGTCTGTTTGTTTCATATCTGATAGGTTTGCTTTGGTGTTTTTGATTAAACAGGTGCTGTTTAAGGAACACTCAATTATTTTAATTACAACTGAATAAATGGAGAAAACCCTCACATGTCTATTAAGCCTGTAAAGTGACCTATAAAAGTGACTTTTTGTTGCTCACATTTGTTTTGACTTTAAGACTTTCAATATAGTTTTCATTTATAACCTGTCTAGCCAATTGTGTTTGTGACTACTGTCCACAAACAGTAATGTCACACGTCAGTATTTCTTATTAACCTTATTGTGAAATATCGATAGCGACATAATGTGGTCATTTATATAATGTTAAAGTATCAGTACTTTGGTAGTGCAGGTAGCTTTGAGTGGCTCTATCAGTCTGTCCAGTCTTTGGAGAACAGCAGCAGGACACAGAGACGCCAGTCGAGCTAACATCAGGAAAGTCAGCATCTGTAGTTACACACAAACACATTCACACACAAAATTGGGAGAGTTGAATCAAGAAGGTTTAAACAAGTTTGTAGGTACTACTGCACAAAGTAGACCTACAGTACTCACTGTGACCTACAGTCCTGCAATGCTGAACCTAAATAAGTAATTATGGTAGGAATGCACCAGTTTATCAGCTCAACACTGGCATCGGTCGATATGCGTGTGGTTGACTGGCATCAGCCTGTCAGCAAATAAGGCAGCATTCACGGATGCCAGTTGGCCGATGTTAATCTGTTGTGTTGTGTTTTTATTTATTAATCATATTTTTTGTACGTTTTTTTAAAATATTTAAATGCTTTTTATTGCATTTACACTTTTAGTCGCATTTATTTTAACTAAAAGAATGTTTTTGTCAATCTAAGTACCAAAATATTCTCATTGAGTAGTTCGTTGTATTGCAAGATAAAAGACGTTTTGAAAAAGTCATCTTTCGAAAAAAAAAAAAAATCTTTGCTATGTAAAGAAGGTTATGTAGCCTATTAAAGGTTCTTTCATTAATTTGTATGATTGAATTTGTGTTTATTCACAGAGAGTGTAACAAGGAGTTAAATGACTTTAAAACACGTTTTTTATAAAGAGGATTTCTTCCTTAAAACAAAAGGGCGAATAACAACAAAGACAAAATTTAGAAAAATCAGTATTGGTATCCGTTATCAGCCAAATTGTTATTTTAAATATCGGCCAAGAATCTTTCATATCAGTGCATCCCTGATTTATGCAGCAGATTAGTGACAGTTTTCTTATCATGAACTCTAAACCAAAGTGTATCAACATGTGACTTCCTGGACTTTCAATGGTATGTGCTTCTGATTATCAAAGGAAAAAGTTAAGTTAGATATTTTTGCTACATACTCAAATTAAAAACTGTAAAATGGTTTCAGACAAATTTTGGATGAATAACAATGAAGCTGTTGTTAAAACATGCTTTAATTTATAACTATAAAAGCTGCTTGTTCAGATTTCAAGATGACTGACTTTATTACATGAATAGACAAATATCGTAAGTGAAGACTTTGATAAAATGCGATGCTTTGAGTTGTTATTTTCAGAATTAATGGAAGTTTTCCACACACCCTGATATCATAGTGATCTTTGAGTCCTTCCTCTACATAATCTAGGAACTGCAGGACGTCCAGGCCCTCCAAGCAGCCGTCCAGCAGAGTGTACATGCACTCGAATGCTGCTTTACGCACGTCCAAACCATCATCCACGGTGTGTTTGAATGGACCCATCTCTACCTGCAACACACAGGCACAGTGACACATCTGCACACAGCTTAAATATCACACAGAAACACTTCCCAACCAGCCAACCTACTTCTCTGATGAGGTCCTTCCTGATCTGGGTCTCCTTGTAGAGGTGAGGCAACACTTTTGCTAGGCGACCACGAATTAGAGCTGGTTTGTTATGAGCTGCAGAGTTAAACATCACCAAAGCGACACGGCGCACATTTATGTCCTCATCCTGCAGAGTCTTCAGGAAGTCATCTGGCAAACAGAAATGATGTCTTAGCTGTCAAACAGATAGCCTCTGTGTTATTTAGTATGTGTGATAAGATAAGACACGATAAGATGGATATTATTGTCACAAAATAAATTTGTCCTGGTCTAAAAAGTGCATACAGCTGGATATTAATACATACATGATAACACATACTGACAGGACCAACAGAATACAGTGGACACATTGCAGGGTCAGCCCAATTACAAACAAGTGTTAAATGAAGTGAAATACTGCACATAAAAAGACAATTTTTAAGGCACATATTAAAAACTCGTCATACAAATATGTAAACTACATACAGCTCATAAAAAAATCGTTACATTCATAGAACCATATGATTGTGAGACAATTAATATTTCACAAAAATTCTATCCAATGCTTAAACAATACACAGCTCCACACACTGAGAGATGCTGTGACTGTGAGGGGTTAAAGGTACAAAGATAAAGGTAAAGCAGCTATATTGTCAGTATATATTGAATTGTACAATGAAATTGCAAGGTCAGAGTGGAGGGTTAGTGCTGAGCTGCTGTACCTGAGTGTGCCGCCACATGGGGCCAACTTAACCCTCCGTGCCTAACATGCATGTTTTAGATGGCGGGAGGAAACCGGAGCCCCCGCAAGAAGCCCTCTCAAACACGGGGAGAACATGCAAACTCCACACAGAAAGGTCCTACCCAGGACACTGTTGATGTCAGACAAGCAGACCTGGATTTGAACCCAGGACCTTCTTGCTGTGAGGCAACAGTGCTAACCACTAAGGCACCATGTTGCCCAATTAACTGGCTGCCTGTTCAGCAGTACTATGGTTTCAAAAAGAAATGAGAGTTTAAACTAGTTACTTTTGCACCTGCTTGTTTTTCAACATTTGCTCGACGGTAAAAGTTCATAGTCCTGATGAAGGATGTGTTTCGAGTTGTTCAGTAACCCGTGTGCCTGTTTTAACATGGTTTTGTCTTGGGTGGTTTAGAGGGATAGCTGCACTTGTGATCACTCCAGTAGCTCAGCTGCCAAAGAACATATGTTACGTTCTTACCACAGCAAAGTGCAGACGTTCATTCCTTTCTCCTTTATCTTCCCTGTCTCTCTACATGTGTCACTTTTTCATTAAAAAGCAGGAATGCAAAAAAATCCTTTTTAAAGTCAAAAAAAGAACTTGACAAGGAGCCGGTGGATAGCTCATGAGTGAGAGGACAGCTCTCTACAGCTGCAGCGTGTTTGCTACGCCACGTCGAACTAGATTTTATTCAATTCCCTCTCATTTCCAACATGCCACGACTGAAGCTGAAGGTGCGCCAACTTTCATTTCCTCTGGCAAAAAATGTGAAGCTGTCATTTTTAAAATTAAGATTATGTTTATCCTGAAAAGCAAACTCAAACAAAAGCACGTTTTTGTGTCTGTGTGTCTCACCTATGCAGTCCTTCAGCAGGGAATCTATGGGAGCGGGCTGGTCAACAATAGTGAACTTGATAGCAGTCACTACTGTGCTGCGAGCCAGAGAAGAACCTGTGAGTAAGCGGGAGGAAGATGTCACTGTTTTGACTGAGTTGTTTTATAGATTTGCCTTCAACAGAGCCATGGAGGAGACATGTGGGTCCCCAAGAACTTCTTGTCTTTTTGCCTCATCAGACACAAAGTTGTTCACATGGAGAAAGATCCAAAGAAACTGTCTGGCAAATCATTTCAATCTTCATTAAAATCTGAGATGCATTTCTGTAGATTAAGTTGGCCACAAAAAAATTATCCGGCATATTGCTACAATAAAAATTACACCCACACACACACACATATTTCTGTCTGCACACATCGTACCGGCTTTAAGCTGCTGTTTCAGTCTGGGTAACAACTGGGCAGCGTTGACGAGGGTCAGTTTTCCCAAACACTCTGCCACGAGGTTCCTGGTCCCCTCCTCCTGACACTCACAGTTCTGAAACAGCAACGCCCAGATTGACTCCAAATGAGGCGAGAGACTCGAGGCTGGACAGGCACTGGACAGAGGGAAAGAGATTTTAAGGGAGGGCATATACGGAAAAGCAGGAGAAACAATTTAACTTGGACAGAGAATCTGATTAAAGCTGCACTTGGAAAGAGTTTTATGAGGAAAAAAAAACATCTGTTTTAGCAGCTTGAAAACAATAAGTGGGGCTGCGACAGAGAAAAATTTCATCTGACACATCAAGTTGTAAATGTGCAACAGTTATTGTCCAGTTGGTTCAAAATTCAAAACTGGAACTCACAATGAAAGTTTAAAATACCTCCAATCCTCTTTTCATCCATGCTGCGCAATAAGCAAAAGACACTTGATCACATGATCAGATTTCTCATAGGTCATATTCTGCAGTCTTTTATAAAGTTCATTTTTTCTTTCACTGCCACTTGAGGGCGCCAGAGTGTGATGTCCCTGATCCAGTTTTGAAACTAAACTTAGTGCTGCATTAATGTAACACTTAGATATGTTTCACAAAATATTAAATAACTTTTGAACAGTTTACGTTACGATGTAGTTAAATTGTGTTCAAACCTTAAGATTCCAAGCTTTCTAAGGCACTTTGATTGGTGCCGATTAGGGATGATTTTAGGTCTAAGATGATCAATGATGTATTACACTTTGATGTTTACTTTCAGAGGTTACATTTACTGAAGTATAAGGAGAGCAGCAAAATTTAGGTGTCACGTTGTCTACTGAATAACGGCCAGGATAATATGCAATTAAATAGCCGTAACTCACCGAGGAAAAGGTGAATTTGCACCAGACTTCATATGGAGCTTTAAAAACACCTGAATGCAACCTTCCACATTGCGTTATCCAACAAAACACAGGCCTTTCTCATTGAGAATATTCTTTTTTAGGCAAATATGGTATCCTCACACAAGGGCAATGCATGATTGTAACTTTACATTGTCATATCATGTGTAACACTTGATACTAAGTAGGGAAAAAAGTTCAGGATTGACAAAAATATAAAACTATGTCCATGTGTTTCTTTGTCTACATAGGTTTCAGAGGGTTAAAAGAAGGAAAAATAGAAAAGATGCATTCAAAGAGGAAATAATTAAATAAATAAGAAAATATTAACACACACACACACAGACCTGATGACTTCTTTGAGGGAGTGGAGGAGCAGGTATTGTCTTCGTGGCTGGGAGGCGATCTCCTTCAGCAGGAAGGGCAGGTAGTCGTTCAAGCTGCCGACCGCCATGCTGCCTAAAGCGCAGGACGCTGCCGTCTTCATCTGGAATCACAAAGCAGAAACTTTTTATATTCAAAAATGAGCAAAAGCTGTAATCTTCACTTCCATTCTTCTTGGAAAAAGCTGAATTAAAAATATCTTCTCTTCTTCAACGCCTCTGGTTTACACTGGCACAGCTTCGAATGAGCAGGTGTCACTGTAGCTACTACCTTTACTCCTCATTTGTCAAAAAGCCGAAAACACTCAAACTATCACAGGACTGTCTGATCCCTCTCATCTGCCTCACTCTACCTCCGTGCTTCCTCTCTTACCTCCTCATTGGTGGAGGCGATGGCCTCCAGAATGACTCCCTGCACCTCCTTACTTCCTCCCAGGCTGCCGGTCCTCCCCACCTCCCCGAGACACAGCAGAGCCAGGACTCGAGCCGACTCTGGAGAAGCAGAACTCTTAACCTGAGCACAGGAGAGGTGAGACATTAACAACGAGACAGAAGATGTTTATGCACAACCAGAGTTCAGACACTCAGACACCTGCTGTATGAAGCCGGACACAGTGCCTGCTGTCTCTTTGGGGCAGGCGGAGGACAGAGCAGCCACACAGCGAGCGACGGAGTGGTACGACTGCCTGTGGATGACGGTGGCGTCTGCTGAGGACTGAGAGCTATGAAACGGACCTGTGAGAGACTTCAGCAACTGACTGAGGGAGAAGAGGATGAAGAAGAGGAGAAGGGAGGGACAGGAGAAGAGGAAATGTATTACATGTAACATTTCTACATTAAAATGTTTAAAAACCACTCTTTCTTTGGTAAACATTTTGTTGAGTTTGGTTACTTGTGTAATTATTTTTTCAAGTCACGGAGATTTTCATCTGACATGCAGACTGTTTAACAATAAAATAAACAAATCCCATGATTCCGTACTTCTTCAGGACATCATCAAACTATGTCTTTGTTTTTAGTGCTTTCAGAGAGAGACCTCTAGTGGCAGAAATAAGATGCTGTGTATTTAATTTCTACATAAGTACAACTTCGATCAGTAAAGTGTCGATAAATATTTAATTTGTTTACTTTTTGAACTGTGTCAGATCAATAATAATTATCCTTGACAGTTTTCAGACCAGAAAGCAATCAACCCCAGTAAACACTTTTTCAGTTTTCTGTTGTTGTATTGCAAACAGATCCAACGCAAAACTTGTCCACTCCCACCATCTCACCTGTAGCCCAGGTTAGTGGTTTTGGACAGCACCAGTGCCTGTAGGAAGTCCAGTATGGCTGCCAGCGCTCCGCCCTGCAGCAGCGGTGAATGGACGAGTGTGAAGACTCCTGGCAGCACAGATGAGCTGATCTTAGCCAGAGAGGAGGGGCAGGCTCGGGTCATGCAGGCCAGCAAGGTGATGGATACCTGAGCAGAGCACACAAGCAGTTTACTACAACGCGTTTTACATAAACAGCATTTATATTGTTACAGAAAGCAGAGTCAGAGTTCAGCAAGACAGGAGGAAAACAGTTAGCTCCACCAAGTCTTAAATGTTTGTCTATCGGTTAAGTAGCAGAATATCTCAAAAACTATTCAAAGAATTTTTGTTTTAAATACGAAACTGCTCTTCTTCGACAGAGTCCCACAGTGCAACTTCACCACAGACAAGAAGCTGACTAATCTCTCATCACAGGATTTAGTTTTACCACCTCAAAAAATTTTTCAATCATTTTCTACAAAGCATTTTAAACACTTTTGGTTTCTTTAACATATTTGGTGCACATCTGGATGAGCCCACAAGCTTTCAGATGCATCTTAGTTTTCATTTTCTGACTCATTTAAGTTTTCACTGTGCAATTTCAAAAGCATTTAGATGACACCTGCATGTAAGATCCATGATAAAATTTTGCAAACTTTGATGTCATATTTCTTGTAGATAGCTCTACAGAAATATGATAACTAAACCAGTGACCACAATTTAAACTCTGAATTTGGTGTAACACTGAGGCTTTAATTTCTCCTTATTTGTTTTCTCAAAAACAATGACTCTGTGTCCTGATCTGTACTTGGATGCAGATCAAAAACCAAATACAGATAACCGTTTTTCTATTTTCAATTTGTCCTGTTTTGTTACAATCACAAGAACGTACTCTCTCAGTGATTTAAGTTTCTGCACCAACACAGTTTGTTTCACAAAAACATGTAGAAATGACCCCATCTACCTTCGATCAGACCATGTTGACCTCCAGACAACTAAATAAATCTACATATTTACACCTAAATGTGTGTGAGCGTTACATTCAGTGCAGCACCTGCGACACGTGCATGTCGCTCTCATCCAGCAGAGGAGGAAGTTCACTAAGCACAGGCTCCAGTGCTGCAGGTTTGATGCTGGCGGCATGATGCGTGACCAGCGCGGTCAAACACGCCAGCGTGCCGAGCTTCAGAGCCCGCTGGTTCTTCCTCAAGAAGGATCCCAACACGGACAGAGCTTCAGGCAGGATGGACAACAGGTCGATCTGGACAAGAGGGCGAAAGAGAAGAACAAAAAAAGAGAGACAGGGAGAGGAAGTTTTTTCTATTTTATTTTTGAACGAGTCTTTTAATAAGCACATGGAAAAATAAAATCCAGTAAAGATTTAAAAAAAAAAAAAAAAAAAAAGTCTTACTGAACCTTTAACGGTGATGCAGAGATAAGAGTGATGGTCCGAACTGCCGTCAGACGTGTGATCTCATTCTTTAACCTCTCCAGAAATATCGCCAAAATGCCCGGCAGCTCCGCCCGCAGGTGGTCACCTAGGTGACACACCATGTGACCCATACAGGAAATGGCCCTCTCTTTCACTTCCTGGTCGATGTCTGTTGCTTTCAGTCGCTTCAGGGTTACAGAAAACACCTTGGAGAAACACAATTTTAGTATTTTAGGACCATTAGATCACCTGCTGGGCAAACACAGCCACTTTACTGATCTTCAGTTAACTCAAACTACACGTTTTAATCGGCCCTCCTGCAACTTTATCTTTACACTGCACACATCCCTGGACCGTCCAAAACCTCGACACTCTGAATAGCAGCAGATGGCAACATTGTGTCTGTTCAAGGTTTGGTTTCAAATCACAGCAGTCTCAAGCCTAAACTTTAACCACAACACGTAAAGTTCTACAACAAAGTTAAAACAAGCCTGTTATAGTTAATAACAGATTGTTTGACAACAGCCATGAAGGAAATCAGACCATGGAGCTCCTTAAACTGAAGGACAGCCATCAGGTCTTTCAGGAGATGATCTTTGATCGTTCAAGCAAAACATCAGGTGTCCTAAATTAACCCTGATTCCAAAATCAATTTAATTCAAGGTGATCTTCTGGGTGCTATGGAGTTATTAGAGCCATAGTTGAGAACAATTTCAGACATGATGATACAGAGCAGGCCAAAGTGACAAACAAATAGATAAACAGAAGAAATGTGTTCCTTTATACCTCTGTGACAAAGGGTTTTGGGTCGAATCCTCCGGCCGTGACGCTCTGTCCCTGCGGCCTCATCACTCTAACCAGCTGCTGGGTGACCAGCAGAGCCTCTGAGGTGATCTTATAGAAACTGTCCTCTACACAGGCCACCACCGGAGGCAGCAGCACCTGCAGGGACCGGAGCAAAGATGTGAGGATGTGGAACAGAGGTCATCATTGCATACATCAGCAAATTACACGTTCAAACAATATGCATGTTTCACATGACAATGCAAAATGTCCTGAAGCAGAGATCTGACAGAAGCTTTAAGAACCTGCATGTGCGGCTGAAAGGCTTGAGGAGGGTGGGAGAGGAGGAGGACGTGAAAGAAGGAGAGAGCATCAATCCTCATTGTGGAGGAGGTGGACTTGTCTGTCAGGGAGAAGACGATGCCTGGTAGAAGGGAGAAAGGACGGGAAAAGAGAGTAGATAGGGAAAGAGAGAGAGAGTAGAGAGAAGTGAAAGAGAGAAATGTTGGGAGGTTTATAGTGCGAATGAGCAAGAAGTAAAAAACAAGAAAAGGAGAAAAATGGAGGTGTTAGGTGTGTGTGTGTATGTGTGTGTGTTTGTGTGTGTGTGTGTACCAGGTATGAGAGCAGGTATATGCTGCTCCAGGGCTCCTGGCACAGTGTGAGCCAGTTCAGTGAGGAGACAGAAGCAGCCCTGTCGAGATTTAATGCTCTTCTCCTTGAGCTGTCTATGGAGAGCTTTCACTATCACTGACACCTGGATAGACAGCAATACACGCACACACGCATATGAACACACACAAATCCCATCATCCTCTTCTACTCTCAGCAACAACACTTTATCTGTGACAAACTGTAAAAGCACATCACTGAGTCTGCACCTGTTTTCTGAGCATGGCGACTGCTGGCTCCTCCTCCTTGTCTGGACCGCCTGCGATGAGGCCATGGTGACTCGACCCCACTCGTGTTTGCCTCAACAGCGTTGAAAAGGCAGCAAAGACGTCAGCCCTTACGTTCTCCTCACGCTCCTTGAATCGGGCCAGCAGAGCGGGGCAGATGGAGGAGTAGAAGGAGAGGAGCAGGTCCCGCCTCGTGCTGATCAACGCCTCCAGACACTTGATGGAGGAGCGCCGCACCTTCCAGCTCATATCATCATCGTCACTGTACTCATCGTCTGATTCTGGATGGAGTCATGAGATAAAACAGGAAGAAGATTTATGTTCAGTAGATGGTTAAATGAACCTAAAACGTGTGGATTCTGGCATTTTTACTACTGTTCCACACTGATATCCATTAAATAACCTTTGTACTCAGACAAACCAAACACTGAAATTCATTTAGTTTAACAACTCCCACTTTATCATTCTAAAGTTTAGGAACAACACAAAGTAGTATTTGTAAAGGGATGAAAATAAAAATAAAAAACATATTAACTGGAAAAAAAATGAAAACAGAAAAGAAATTCAGCCGTTAAAGAAAAAAGAAAGAAAGAGACAAACACAGACCTTCATCAAGCCCGTCCTCTATGTCCATGCTGTCTTCTTCCTCCTCCTCCTCATCATAATTGTAGTTAGGATCAAAGGTCATGAACCTCAGACAAAGCTGTGTCACCGTGGCAACATGAGGGGACATCTCCTTTGGACACCTTTCAAGTCGTGGATACATCATGATTAATAATGACAGCGAGAGAGAACTGTGTGTGTGTGTGGCTGTGTATATCCATATGCATGTGTGTGTGTGTGTGTTAAAAGAGCTCAT
>JAQLOL010000012.1:2220209-2235130 GCA_029783665.1 Naso thynnoides
CAGACAGCACCTCTTAGCTCTGAGCAGCAGCTCTATTGGTCTCTCTGTCAGTCCACAAAATCCCCCGCTTTTTGACCGCCAAAGCTTTTTGCCATTGCAGGCTGAAATTTGGCATGGAGGTCAAGTGTGTGAAGGTGTGTGAAGGTGTAATTGTGTTGATGCCGATAAGCTAAAAGGAGGCAGTGGGGGTGGCCTGTTGCAAAAACGTGCATAGCTTCCAAATGGTGTTGCACACATGCACAAGATTTAGCGGAGAGGTCGGTCATGTGCCACAGGACAGCTGATGATCCATTCAGAGCAACTGACAAAAGGGGGCGTGGCAGTGGGAGTGGCCTGTAACAGAAAGGTGTCTTGACTTCCTGACCAATTTCTGTAACATGGCCAACTTCATAGAAACACACACACACACACACACACACACCCACCCTTTCATTGGTCATGGCTTGCCCTGCCCCTACACTTTAGCCCCACCCCCTCCATAACTCATCAGCCGTTTGTCATTGACTCTTGTGGGAGGCACCATTGCAGACAGTGATTTTCTTTAAACTTTATTTCTCTCCAAATATATAGTAGTGACAGAATTTAACATTCCAACAAGGACACAGTGTTTTGCGTCCCAACATTTTTTGCTGCTTATCGCAGGATTTGTGCTCGTTATAGTGTAATATAATTAAGATGTGACGGCACTCTGTCCACCAGATGAATGATGCTGACAGGACGAGCATCCATGAGGCCATGGAGCAGCAGAGTATCTCCATCTCCAAGGCCGGCATCGTCACCTCGCTGCAGGCCAGATGCACCGTCATCGCAGCCTCCAACCCTATCGGTTAGTAACACAGTGTGAAAACTGAAGAACTGAACCTGTTCATCAGGATCATATCAGTGTTTTTGCATGTTCTGCCTTTCAGAATGTTCTGCAGGTGAACCTTTAGAGACTAATAACACGTTTAGTGTTCCCGGTAAACTTCAGTTACTTTGTCTTTGTATGATATTACAGCTTGGCAGCTTTACACAGAACTGAAAAAAAACAGTATGGTGCATTCAAGTGCAGTTGAAAAGCTCCTATATCTGAATGGTAGGTTGTCAGCTCAACAGAGAATTGCCGTATTAAAGCTGGAGTAAGCAGTTTATTTTTGGTGTCATCAGGCAAAAATCCCATAATAACCTTCAGCATATTGTAATTCAGAATGAACACTAGAGCTCTACGCCTCAACATAGCTCTGTTTCAGACCACAACAGGCATTTGTTTGGTGGATCATGGGTCATTGCAGAGAGTGCGTGTTCCTACTGGCAGTCTTATGCTGCGCATCGTAGCAACAGGTGACGTTGTTACGAGCTGATTGGCTTCTGAAACAAGTGATATGCCTTATGTTCATAAACTTGCCTCTGGCAACTTGAAAAGTTGAGTTGCAGGCTACACCATCAGCCAGCTTGAGTCGAGCTGAGACTTATCAGTTTACTCCTCTGCAACTTTCCCAGCAACTGTCTGGCAACAACACACGAAATAAACGCCAACCAGAGAAAAAACAGGGAGGTGGGGGTGCAGCGGAGTTGCTTCCTTAGATGTCTCATGCTACAGCTAGCTTGATTTCCAAAATAAATTAAACCATGAATGTCAGAAATTTTTAGATTTTATTGTTTTCTTCAGACAGAGAATCTCAGGGATTTCTCTGGTCAGAGTACAAATTCATGGACAGTATGAGGCTTTTCTGTCGGGGATAAAACAGCTAAAAAAGTGTGAACAGCTTGTTTCTGTATGAAAAGGAGGTTGTTGCTGTGTGTGTGTGTGTGTGTGTGTGTGTGTGTGTTTTTAGTGCTTCATCGCTCTGTGCTTGTTTCTTCTCAGGCGGCAGGTACGACCCCTCCCTAACCTTTGCGGAGAACGTGGACCTGACGGAGCCGATTGTGTCACGTTTTGATGTGCTGTGTGTTGTCAGAGACACCGTCGACCCCGTTCAGGTACGCACACACACACATTGTGTTTGGAATAGCTGTTTGAAAACGATGAAAATGAAAAATGATCTTAAATGTATCTTCATGATCACTTAATGTTGAATAAAGTCTGCTGCCCTTCCAGTTGATGTCTAATAGAAGTTTTTTGTTGTTGCTTTGTATGTCTTTGTTTTCAAAATAAGTAGGAAAATGGACATAATTATAATCTGGTAATAAAGTTTATCAGTCTTGTCGTTCTGAAGCGTTGAACAGTATTTTCATATTTAACAGAATAACATAAAATTTCTGTGTCCTTGATGGGTTCGCAGAAATCCAGTCAGACTTAATTTAATCTGATTTAAAAATTTAATCTGGCGCTCGCTGCTCTCTTCTCTGGCCTGTGATTGGGTCATTTTTAGGATGAGATGTTGGCGCGCTTCGTGGTTGGCTCCCACATCAAACATCACCCTAGCAACAAAGAGGGGGGCGTGGCCTTGGAGGAAATGGTTCTGCCCAACACGTCCGATGTGCCGCCAATTCCCCAGGAGCTCTTGAGGAAATACATCATCTACGCCAAAGAGCGGGTACGAGCACTTGTTTAGGTCAAACGTTCAGTCACACTGTTTTATATTTGTCGTCTGTGAGTGTGTTAATGTGTAATGAAAATGTGATCTTCATGGTTTTAAAGATGTAAGATCTGCAATTTGGGACTTAAAAAAATGACACCATCTTAGCCCCATTATGATGAGGAATAGTTTTGCATTTATTTGGTTCAGAAGAATGAGTAGAGCCCCGTTGTTGTTTTTTTCAAATTCCATTGTTTTTTTGTGTGTCTAAATTAATTTTTTTCCGTTTCAATTTTTGTAAATTCAGTTTTTGTAACTTTATACGTTCATTTTACCAGCAGAACATGTCGAATAAAGTGAGTGAATAAATGCCCACAGCATAATAAGTTACAATACTAAATGTATTGATGCAACTCAGTATTGCAGTTTGACAGAGACCACTTTTTTTTTTTTTTAAAGCTGTTTCTATGGGGATGTCCGACTCAGTGCACACAAAGTCCAGGACGCATTCTTCTCTTAGATCTGCTTATAGCTGTAAAGGTAGTTTGAAGAGGCGTGCTCCTGCTAGCATGCTGTTTTTCTTTGATCTCCACATCAGCTTTTAGAAGCTAAGTGGTCATTGCACGTATTTTTACAGGTCCAGTCAACAGTGCTGACAGAGTTCGCGAAGCAGCTTGTCGCCTCACTCATGAAAGTCGTTTGGGTATCGCTCTGCTCTGATTTTAGAAGTCAATTTAGAATTTCGTAGCTTTTTAGATGTCTTGTTTGGCTCAGACGGCCACTTCTGCGTTGTTGTGAAGTGAAGAAGGGCTGGTCCCACACGCATAAGCCCCCCCCCGGAAAACACTCCCAACAAAACATTCCGCTTTATGGCTAAACAGGAATTTCACTCAAATTATGGCAAATTCAGCAATATTCCACGTTCAACAGTTGATTCCGTTTTAACTGCCCAATTTTGTGATTCCAAACATTTTTTTGATGCATCGTGAAAATCTTAGGGCCCTAAATAAGGAAGTAAGCTCAGTCTTACTGCATTGTTTTTTTTCTTCCTGTTTCTGCAGGTTCATCCCAAACTGAACCAGATGGATCAGGACAAGGTGGCTCGCATCTACAGTGACCTCCGCAAAGAGTCGATGGTGAGCCCGCTGAACCGTTCACTGACACCAGCTCAAAAATCTCCAGAAAGTTCATAAACGCGTCAATCTACAACAAGAAACATGGTGTAAAAATAAAGTGTAAATAAAATAATTTGAGTGAGTTTATTAAAATAACTTCTTTGGATGTAATGTTGGTGTGGTGTCGCTAACAGGCCACAGGCAGCATCCCCATCACGGTCCGTCACATCGAGTCCATGATCCGCATGGCCGAGGCTCACGCCAAGATGCACCTGAGGGACTACGTGCTGGAGGACGACGTCAACATGGCCATCAGGGTCATGCTGGAGAGCTTCATCGACACACAGAAGTTCAGCGTCATGAGGAGCATGAGGAAGGTGTGTGACTGTTTACCCGCGATCAAAGTGAACGCCAAACGTCGGCGATGTCTCCTGAGTTGATGTTCTGTAAAGTCAGTGTTGTCCGTGTTTCTGTCCAGACGTTTGCCCGCTACCTGGCCTTCCGCAGGGACAACAACGAGCTGCTGCTCTTCATCCTCAAGCAGCTGGTGGCCGAGCAGGTCACCTACCAGAGGAACCGATACGGAGTCCAGAACGACACCATCGAGATTCCAGAGAAAGACCTGCAGGATAAGGTAACATTCCCATCCCCATCTCCTGAGTCTCGAACATCAACTTGACGGGGCGAGCAAGCTGCTGCCGTGCTGCGAGGGTGGAGCTTTTATCACATTCTTATGCTCGCAGGCAGAGCACAAATGTTTCCTCGTGAGGACACTTTTATAAGTAAACATCACAGAGGAGCTGCAGTTTTCGCTCTGTCATTTTTTCCCTTTTTTATCCAAACCAGCCGACACATCTCATTCCTTTCTAAAAACAATTAAGCAAATAAAAAATTCGGCATTTTAATATTAATTTTAATGTTGATTATGACTGCAGCAGAAGCTGTGAAGAACTCAGGCCCTCCCTTAACATGCTCTTCTTGTTGCGCTAATGTGCTACAAGCTAAGCGTCAGTATGTTTGACGTCTGACTTGACGTCTTCGCAGCCAAACTTGACTTATCTGTAACGTGAAAACAAAGATTTTGCTTCTGCTAATCAATGGGAAATAAATCCAAATTCTAATTGCCTCCTGTTTCCCCTCTCCTCCCTCACCTTCACCCTCCCTTTCTTCCCTCCTCCTCCTGCTCCTCCTCCTCCTCTTTCTCCAGGCGAGACAGATAAACATCCACAACCTGACGGCTTTCTACGACAGTGACCTTTTCCGCACCAACAAGTTCAACCACGATGGGAAGAAGAAACTGATCCTGCAGCAGTTCTGAGAAGCTTACACCCGACTCCCCTCCTCCTCCTCCTCCTCTCCTTCAAACATTTGCTTCATGAACTCGATTTCATGGACCAAAATAGGTTGTTGCGGGAAAAAAGTACTTGGCGTTATCATCGTGTCGATGGTGAGACGTTGCTGCCTTCAGGTTTGAACTGACCTTTCTGCTGGAGACAGAAGAGGATGAACACACGGCAGACAAACTCCACAAACATGTTGTTGTTGTTGGAGTGTTTAAATGTGTTGAAAGACTGGAATCTTAAAGTAGCAGAGAAAGAGATGGAAGATCCGTCACAACATGGTGAAAGAGTCACAGATCACAAAGTGTTTCAGGGGTTATTTTGGCAATCTGCAGTGAATGGAAGCAACTGATGATCAATTCATGTTTTCACTGCGTCATCACAAATGAAATAAGTTTGATGCCATGTTTGTAAAATATCCCCTCTGAAAGCAAATTAACTGCAAAAATATTGAATTAAATTAAAAGGAGGCGCTGCATTATCATTAAAAAAACAGATTCCGTAACAGATTTAACAATTCCGGAGACCTTTCAGACATGTTCTTGCTGTCGGCTGGTTTTTCTGTCTCAGTCTGGGCTGATTGTAAATAAATGTACATGTTTATGTCTGTCATTATTGTTTCACTTTGTCTGTCAATCATCTGTTACCAGGATGTTTGACAGACTCACTGGCTCAGATTTTTGTATTTCCAGCTTTTGGTTTGTTTGGTCTCGTGAAGTGAAGGCACCTGGAACCGAAGCCTCCAAACTCTGTCAGATAATAAAAAACACACAAAGAACTTAGAGGTTAAAATGAAATATTTGTTGTTCTACTGTTGGATTTCACTTGATGTTGGATTGTAGGTCTGTTTAATATTAAACTTGTATTTGTTAAACATGTCGTTTGTCCTGCTTGTCTCCCTCAGGCTGCTTCCTTAATGAGCTCTGATCTAATTGAACTCTGCAGTGCTGAAGCACTTAAATTTCTACAAGCTGTTGGCAACCCGCGGTGTCAATTTCCTGACTGTGTGGCATCTCTTTACCTTAAATTAAACATTTTTCTACATAAAAAACAATGCAGGAGTTTTACTAGGAGTTTAACCATCTTATCAACTCGGGAAGAATAAAAGTTCCTTTCGGTGAATTTGAACGTGCTTTAATACAACAATCATCTGTATTTTTGAAAATCTTGCAGCTCGAAATTGGTAGGTTTAAAAACACAAGCCTTTAATCGATGGCATAAATAAGTACATTTAATTAAGCAGCCTCCATTTTCGAGTTCCAAATTTTATGCCCCTGACTTTCGCTCAGTACATTTCTGCGTTTCTTTGCAGGTTGAGACTTTTAAACATGATGTAGCCTACAGCTCAAATATGATGCGTTTCAAATCAAGCATAATTTTATTTAACAGTCCAAATTATTCCCCCTTCAAGCTACAACATTAAAATGCTGTGGATCCATTAATGCATCAAAAATACTAATACAGCCATTGAGTGCAGAACCGAATATTTTTACACTGGAATGTTCAAGGGTCTGAACACAGGCTTTAAAATATTGATCAATAATTTTATCATAGCACATCAAATCCCTGAATCACTCCAAAGGTACACATTTGGTGATCCAGTATAAATTAAGATTTTTTGTGTATTTAATGCTAAGTGTGTTTTAGAAATTTTGAGGCTTTAGTCCTACTTTGTCCTTCATTACTGGATTATAAATATTGATTCTGTAATGTTTACTTCACTTTAATTTTAGTAATAACTTAAGTAATTTTGGTAACTTAAGCTGTAAAGTTAATATAGTGGAGTACAAACTTCAAATTTGCCTTTGAATGTAGTGGAGTAGATGTATAAAATAGCAGCAAACAGAAAAACTCAAAGTATCTTGTAATTGCTTCAACATTGTATGCTAGCCTACTTAAGTAGCCTACGACTACTTGAATTTTTGACTGATTTTAACATCTCTTGATAATTTTCCACAGCAAACTGCTCTGACATGCTGCCTCATTTCTTTGCCCTTGGTGTTTCCTCTCTGTCCTGGGAGTTTTTGTACGAGCAGCACCTGAACGCAGCAGCTGGAACCCAGAGCCGAGTCGCTCAGCGGCGGCGACATCTAGCGGCCACCCGGGGAACAACAAGCAGCAGGCGGGCGCTTATTTGTAGCGAGGGTGGTGCAGCAGAGCACATCGTAGTCTGACCGCAGCTCAGTCCGCACACACCGCCTGTCTTTCTGCCTGCTTGTCTGTGTGACAGTCTGTCTGTCAGCAGTGATCCCGCACACAGACAGGACAGCCGGCCATGAGCACCGCGTTTTCCCGACAGCCTCCATTCACATCCAGAGCGCGTCTGCAGCTGAAATCTGTGTGATCTGTCCATTCAGAGGACGAGGGGAGTGATGCTGAGCACTGCAGCAGACATGCGGGGCCCGCTGCTCATCACTCTGATTGGTGAGTCTTGTTATGCTCCCATCTATTTATTTCATCCAGCCATGCAGGCAGCTGTGGTGAGACGCTATTCTGAACAGGACACACGCATATTTACAACAAAGACGCAAACCTCTGCGGGAAACATACGCCAGCAAATGTTAGGAGACTTTGGAAAACATCACACACACGAATACGGGAGCAGTGAACATGCCTGTGTTTTTATCTCCTAATAAGCCCGTTAATGTGTCGTGTTTGAGCATTAATGACGGTAGTAATATTATGAATCAGTGTGAGACCGGCAGCTTTAACGCGCGGGGTGTTTTTAAGGATCCAGGTTAAATTCTGCAAAGAGGATGCACGTATTTGCAGTGAGTGGGAGGCGCGCAGTGCACTCAGATCAGCAGACACACACTGCAGTGTCTGACACACACACACACACACACACACACTGCACACCCGCACGCGCCCGAACCTGCTGCTGAACACGAGACATCGCATGAAGAATAATAATCATCACCAACATACAAGTGGGATTCATCAAAGCTAACAACAGTTTCGCTTTGTCATCATAGTAGCCTACTACTTTTTAAAAATTCATTTATTATGTGATGATGCATTATGTTGTCATTAACATATGTGTGTGTGTGTGTGTTAGTGTGTGTGTGTGTACAGTATAAAGATTTTTTTTTTTTAAGTCAAAAGGTTTTTATGTATTTGTTTTGTGGGTCAACAGTCCAAATGACAAACATATTCAAGGCAAAATGATACACGGTAAAACAAAGAAAAGTAGCAAAACTTCACATCAAAATTTCACCATCAGTCCAAAAGGCAAAAATAGTCAGGAGAGCATCAAAACATCCCATTAGAGGGCCTGCATCAACTAAACGTTTAGCCTGTTTGTCTTGAAAAATGGTGAAATAATGATCCACAAAATAGATGCTGATTCATTTTCTGTGGATTACTAATGGATTAATTGTTCCACCCCTAATGAAGATGGTGGATCATCATCATTATCAGCAGCAGCAGCATTAAATGTGCCCACATAAGGAGCTCCAGCAGTTTCTGTGGTTGTGTTTGTGGGTCTTAGATGCTGCAGCTTTTCTCTGAAGCTCTTCCTGCTAAATAATGGAGCTCCAGCTTTGAGACTGTGAAGCTGCGCTGATGTAAACAGCTTCAATGCCACAGTCTGGTTATTTAGTATAAACTCAGCGTTGAAACAAATCTTCCTGTGTTTGTCTGCTTCTGCAAATGGAGCCTTGATTTGGAGAGAGAGGAGATAACAGAGTGAGGAAGAGGATGGGGAGGTCTCAGTTGGGGTGAAGGGGATTTGGGGGAGGATCCCAGCCAAACATAAGCTGATCTGAGGGGTGTTAAAGCACGGACAGAGGGGGCTTTATAGGGGCAACACCCCTCCTCCGTAACGTTCTGTTCTGCAGGCATTTTGAAGGCTTTCTGCAGTGTTTGTGGAAATTCACAGCCATTCTGTGAATATTTTAATAGAAGAATAGCAGAAAACAAATATTGTTGTCAAATGGGAACTATTGGGACATGTTTTTGACAAGAAATTGGGTTGGGGTTGGCTTTATTCTGTAATAAAACAACATAACACACATGTTCAAATAGGCTTTTCAGCAATGAAAGACACGTATTCAATCAAATATCAAAGAAATACTAAACACCAGTTTTTATTTTATTGAACTTGATTGTTTTGCCTAAACAGTCATATTTTAAGGATACAAGCCAGGACAAATATCACAATCAATCTCAAAATCCATCACATAACTTTTCTGTTAGCCTTCTTTGAAATTTAAAATCCCTATAAAAACTGCTAAAATTCCCCCAATCATGTCATTATCCTGAAGTTAAGCTAAGCTTGGGTCCTAATAATTCTTCAACAAGGATATTTACCTGCTAATGCCTTATTTGGTATTTAGTATGGTAAGTTAGCACTGATGTTCTAATTTTTACATACTCATAGTAGGCCCTGCTAATGTTTAGCAAGTTTGCTTGTTAACATGCCAACAATTTCCCCACTGAATTCTAGCATTGCTACTAGCATTAGTAGCCTCCGCAATAGTAGAATTAAAATCCACTCAAATGGTAATTAGAGTACCTTTAGCCTCTGTAATATCATGTTGTACATTGATTAATTAAACCCCAACCACTTAGTCTCATTTACTGACAGTTAAGAATGTTCTAACCAACTCATATCTTAACACACCGGTGTATTGCTCTGCTAGCTAACACCGCAAGCTAACAAAGTTAAGTGGCAGTTTGGCTCCTGAGGTCAGCTAGCTTATGGTAAGCTAGTAACATTTAACTTGTTATGCTAATGTCAGAATTAGCAAACTCATGCTTACAGTGCAGTACTTACTTACAACTTACATTACCATTAGCATTAGTATGGTATGTTAGCATTAAAATCTAAGTCATATTGCAGTTAGACTAATGTCACTTGGCACACTGGCAAGAAAGACATTTTTTCTGGTTCTGTTTGGCTTGTGCCATGAATTACACATATGTTGGTTGGCAATTTAAAAGCTAAGTTTTCATGTCAAGAAAATCGAATTTCGTTATCGAACAGTAACGTAAAACAATGTTTTTTTGTGAAACCTCTCAGTGAGCTACGACTCTTGTCTCGCACAATAGGCCTATACGTCACAAACACGAACATGACTGTAATCATAGCGGTTTCTTTTACTTCTTTAGAACAAGGTAAAATGGATCAAGTAAATCATTAAGAGCATGGGCATGTTGAGAGCTGCAGCTAAGCAAACAGAGAGTTAGTTCTGTGAGATAATTGTTAAGACATCACTTATGCGACGAGCGGTGTGTAGGCTAGTCTTTTTTGAAAACGTATTCCATCAAAGTCTTGTACTTCAGCAGTCGTGTGATTGACTGCAAGTTTCTTAACTTGAAAAATGATCTTTTAAATCGAAAAACATGATACTTGAGATTGACGGTACAATTTACATGGGATCAAAAAATAACTTGTCTCTGTCCATTGACTACTGTTCATATTTTTTCCGAAATAAGGTCCCATGGGGTCCACAGGGATGTGACTTAGCTACTCTATTAAATCACACCGAAACCATTCAGTCTAATATGTCGACTGTTTTTGTCAACTGATATCCAAAAAACACCTGACCATGATAAAAAAAATGCCAGTTTGGGCTTTCCCAAAGTAAAAGTCCACCCAATGTGTGTCTGAATATGCAAGGTGCAGGATGAGTCATCAAAAAATATTTCAGTCTGTCTTTCACAGGAAACATAACAGACAGACTTTGATACAAGACAGAGGCTTTTTCATCGAAAATGTACACTTTCTTCTTCTGGTTTCTTGTAGTACTGGTGGTCTTTTCAGAATTGATGTTAGTTTAAAAGATTTCTTGTCAAAAATTTGCATTGGAAAGCCAACTGAACAACACAACACTAATTACTTACTGCCTTTTATGCCCAATGGCATGTAGGGCAGCAACAAATGATCCCTGTCTGTTTTGAGCGAGCTTTTTTCGATGGTACTCCAGGTCTGTTTCATGGCCTCAAGTTCTCCCTCCACCGTTCGATGCCCGGTTTCTTTTGGTCTTCCATACTTTTGTTTTCCTTCTGGTGTCCAGTGAAGGGCAGTTCTTGTGATGTCATTGTGCTGTCTTCACGTGATATGTCCAAACCATCTCCACAGCCGTCTCATGATGATGGTATCAGTGCACTCTTGTTGGCACCGAGCAAGCAGTTGCTGGTTGGAAAAGGTTTTTGGCTAGAATATGTGCAGGATCTTCCTCCTAGTGTGGAATGATGACAGTATGGACAGGTTGCTTTCTGTTCTCCAGCGTTCTGAGCCATATAGCTCTGGTACACTTTTATTTTAGTATTTATGCCGTCCTTAGATGATTTCCACACATTGTTCAGCATTTTGAGGATGTTTCTGGCCTTGCTGAGTCACTTTGGATGTCCCAGTCTGCTCCTCCATTGTATCTGACAGCCCTGCCTGTGTATGTGAATTCCTCAGTGGAGGGGAGGTTTGCTCCTCTACATGAATTGGCGGAGGGTTCTATATGTTCAGGGTCATCACATTTGTCTTCCTCAGGTTGATTTTATAGTCAGTCTGTTGTGCAGAGTTGTTGACCGGATGTTTTGTTTTTTTTTTTCCTGTATGCGGTGTTGTGTACGGGAGATCACACCAGTTCCAAGTCCTCTGCTAAGGCAAGGTACTCTGGTGTTGAGAAGGGTGTCCATCGGATTTTTTTACAGCTTTTTCTCCGTAAAATATGACACGATTTTACTAAAACTGCTGTTTTGTGTGACGTATTAACGTGCATCCTTAAGTTTCATATCTGTAAGCAGTGGGTTGCAGTTGAAGTTACACATTATTGATTTAAGATTTAGATCTGAATCAAATTGAAAAACACTTCTGCATATTTATTAGCCTCAGTTTTCGGCTGAAAAAAATGCTTTATGGGTTTAGTACTCTTAAAGACTGAAATGCAATGTGTGAGCGCTCTGTTGAGAGAAGCTTGCTTAGTGTTTTTTGTTTTGTTCCTTACTATTATAAAAGATCTCACAAGTTTAGGTCTAATTCGTCACAGCTAAGCCAGGTTAACTTAAACCAAGCTCTTTCGTCACACTGTCTTCTTCGGGTTTTGACCAGTTTCCCTTCCCTTTTTGTTTTTGCCTTTTCATTGAATTTCTTTTGTGAGGGAAGGATTTTTCCGTCTGGCTCGGTAAATCTCAGCCTCAGTGTGGTTAGATGAACTTCAGAGCGTATCTCCCCTCAAGCACCTGCTCAGATCCCCCCGTGCGCTTGGCGGCCTCGTTGAGCTCAGCATGGCACTTATCTGTGCTAAGCTGATAAACTCAGCTGTTCAGTCCCTCTGGCTCGATGGACTTTGGAAGACTTTTCTGAAGTAATTCTGCTGCACAGTTGCCTTTGTGGAGAAAATTTCAAGGTCACTTTGTATTGTTGAAACCAGGGTTTACAGTCTGAGAGAGCTGGATAGTTTCTGTAGAAATACTTTGTCAAAAGTATAAGTAATTTTATTTTCACTAAAGTTAAAGTACAATTGCATCAAAATATATTCTACTCATAATACTTTTACCTTTACTGGATATATTAAAGCATTAATGTGTAACCATCAATGCTAAATATAACTAATGTTGCAGTTGGTAATGGTTGGACTACTTTACTGGGTAGTTAATTCACAATAACAAACAGTGATCTATTAGTTAATTATATTTTGTATTAATAACTGAAATCTGCATTGTAACTAAAACTGTCAAAATACGTTTAGTGGAGTGAAAAGTTCAATAATTGCCTTCATGTATACAGAAGCTCAAGTCCCATAAAATTGTATAGAAGTAGAAAACTTGAGCAAATGTTGACACTAATAGAAAAGGTAAAATAACATTTGCTTTCATGCAGTTTATGCGGTTTTTCCAATGTAGTATCAGATGATACAGCTGTGTTTTATTGTCCTGAGGGAAATATCTGACTCTTAAACTGCTAAATGCTCCATTATGTTCACCAGCTGCTCTCTAACTGTGTCTGTCAGCTGTTTGCTGCTGAGCAGGTAGCGAACTGTGGGGTTTCTAGAGCATTTACAATAAAAACAGCTGCTTGCTGCAGCCAAAAACTGATGTGAGCGGTGCGAGTGCACCAAAAAAATCAACTGATTTGGTCTGAATGCAGCCTTGATGGAGACATTTTCTTCTCCTCGCTCTTCAGCCAAATGCTTAGACACTGAGTTCAATCGGAGAGTCAAAGCACAATGTTTTATCTATAGTTGTAGCCCATAATTAGCACACACACACACACACACGCACACGTGTTTGTGGTTCGGCACAGCTGAATTTTACTCGGTTTTTCATCATCTCTTGTTTTTAGTCTCTGGATTGTAAGAACTGCACCCCCAACACGCACACACAGATTTTATTAACTGGCAGTTATATCAGCACTGTGCTGACTTTGGGAAGGAGAGGAATTAAAACAAGCACAGCACTTCTGCTCTGGGTGATAAATCCCTTATCTGTCCTTCTGATCATCCCTCCATCCTTCAACCTTCCTTCTCTGTCTCCTTGGACCTGAGCAGTGGAGCAAGCAGGACATTTAACAGGCTGCTGGTTTTTATACTAAGCACTTTTTAAGGTAAACTAAAAGTGTACTCAGTCTGCAGTCATGCTAGTAGCTCTCCACAGTGAGGATTTAAGCTAAATGCTAATTTCAGCATGCTAAGAATTGCTAAGATAACATGGCGATGCATAATGCTCACTACCTTTTACAAGTTATTAGTTTTTTTGTCATAAATCAAAAAGTTTTAGACAAATTGAATTTTAGCACTGATGATGATGCTACAGAAAAAGTTAGAGGAACAACAAAATCAGTATGATTCATCCTCTTGGGATCGTAAATGTTTGTACAAAATTTAATGGCAACAACTTCACTTAAGTTAATATGTTCATTTTTCTCTTGAGTGCCCTTGGACACAAATCACTGCAGGCATGGAAAACTGCCTCAATTTGAAATTGAATTTCGTCCATTTTATAATTGCAGTTTTTCAAATTTCCAGTGGTAATGGCTTAATTCCTACTGAGTGTCTCAGATGTGACAGGGGCACAAAGTAATTATAGGAATAAAAGCCTCATTACTAGCCCAGTTTCCCTGCATGGTTGTAAAGTACCCAACGCACCGGAAAACAAAAGAAAAATAAAGATTTTCGCATAGGTAGTCTACACTTGTAAGCAGTTGGACATTTTTATCCCTTTTTTTAGGGCAATCAATCCTTTATTTGTTGAGAACATCATTATGACCATGTGCTGCTTACACATGATTTGATTTATCATTTGATAGTTAAATTGTAAATGCTGAACTAGTTTTACAGAATTAAAACGCTAATGATGCCCCTGACACTGCAGGCAAACTACTTGTATAATGTCGTGTGAAAGAGGCATAAATTTAACTATGACAAACGTGTTTACCGAGAATTAAGTTTGCCCTCTTAACTCTGCTGTTTATTATCTCTGAGTTTTTCCACTGTTTGCTTGTTTGCTCTCCGAATGAAAAATGCAGACGCTTTAAATGAGATTATGCAACATTGCTGTGTCAGTGAGATGCAGAGCAGAGACTCTAATCAGCTAATGGATTGGCATGAAATTTGTCACACACATTCATGCTCCCCTCAGGATGAACTGAAACAGCCCAGTCCTGCACTAAATGCCACTTTTGTGAAGCTGTTAAAGCTCACTGTGTTTAAATGCAGTGTTTTATTAAATTATCAACATTTCCAAGGCTCTGCTTAATGTGCTGAAGTACGCTATTATGATGTATCTTTTCAGTCAGGTGTGTTACTCTGGACAGTGCTAAATATGAGTGGGACAGAATATCAATACAGCAACATATATACTGCCTTTTGAAATACGATAAATGAATTGTTGCCACCAAATATCAATATTAGGGCTGTCCCGATACTATTTTTTCACTTCTGATACGATACCGATATTGCAGCCTTGAATATCGGCCGATACCAATATCAATCCGATATCAGCACGCCACGAATGATACATACTTTCAT
>JAQLOL010000012.1:2235230-2251377 GCA_029783665.1 Naso thynnoides
TATATCGGAGATTTTAGATGCAGTCCGATATAATCCGATATTCTTTTTTTGGCTGATATTGGACCGATATCCGATATGAATATCGGATCGGGACAGCCCCAATCAATATTTTAATTAAAATAACAAGGGGCTGTAAACAGATTTCCCTATGAATTTGACTCACCAGCGTCACTATTTTTGAATTCCTTGTGGTGGCGCTTAAGACATTAATGTGGAAAATACTAACAAAAAATTTTTGGGCTAAGAGGAAAGCTGACAGCGGGATAATGACGGACAGTGGTGAAAATAATTTAAAGTTAAAGCTACAGTTGGAAACTTTTGCTAACGAGCTAACAGGCTGAGGTTAGCTGTAGCATGAGACTCGTTGGGAAGTAACTCGGCTGCAGCTGTTGCTCGAGTTTTTTATTTCGTTTGTTGTCGCTCTCTCTTATAAGTCCAGTTTGAACTGAGATGAAACAGTTGCTAGGAAAGGTGTCGCGGAGTGAACTGGTCCGTCTCAGCTTGAGATCGAGCTGACTGAGGCTGTCGCTTGCAGACTCTTTTGTCGGCAGAGGTGAGTCAGAGCACGGTGAGCTAATCAGCTCGTACCAACGTCACCTGTTGCTAAGAAGCACAGCGTAGAGAGACCAATCAGCACAGAGAATACAGAGAGTGTCACTGATTAGGCAAAATAGAAGGGGAGCGACAGGATTTTGACCAATCCTGAATACAGAGGCATGATGGGAAAACACAGAGATCTTGCCATACTCTCAGACCATGCTGCTAACTAAGAGCTGTCTATGGATATTATGACATTTTTTTCCAATTAGAACACAAAAAAGTTATTGATGTTTACTTCAAAGTTACCAACTGCAGCTTTAAGAGATGTGCCAAACACTTTCAAATCCAAAGTCTGGACCCACTTCAGCTTTTACAACATCAATGGGACAAACAAAATGCTTGTATTCATGTTGTATGTAATGTGTGCATTTTGTATTCTCCAGTTAGATATTGTAATGTATCATTACATAACCGTCCTGCAATATATCGATTATCGCAGAGTCGCTGTATCGTGCTGTTATCGTCATCGTGGCCAACATATCAGGTATTGTATCGTGGGCTACCCTGCGATTTCCACCCCTAGTTCTGAATTATTTGCTTGGATTGAGATCATTTCTAGTCATTTCAACATGAAATGTATTAGCAGGGTTGTAGCTTTAGTGTTGTTCAGGGACTTGTGAGGAAAGAGGACTGAGTATAGAGGGCCTTCATATGAGGAGGACCCATAAAGATATGAGAACTGATAGCCTTGGATTTGGGAAGGGGTCCTTGGAGAATGCTTTCAGGGTCTTATTTTTGTGCTGCCCCCTGTTCTTGCTCATTAATTAGTCTTTATAGACTTTCTAAGAAGTTCTCAACTTGGAAGATTGAACTGAAGCAAAGCTTCTCGAGCAGAAGTCAGCTCAGCTCCTTAACATACAACTTCCTTCCTTTTGGAGATCATTCAGTCAGCGGGACGGAGGCGGGGGATCTGTGTCGTCTGAGACCGCGGGACTTTGTGGTGACGAAGGGCTTAGCATGCTGCAGACGTGTTTGAGACATGTTGGCTATGATATGGTAATCTGCTCAGTCAGTCCCTGAGGTCAGACAGCCATCTGTGGTCCCAGACAGAGAGGAGCACTGTGGGATACATGAGGGTTGACTGCAGTCAGTGAGAAGTGTCAGTGATGGATGGATGACGTATGAATGGATAAGGGTGAGTGAATGAATGATCGCCGCCACAGAGGATGTGTATGAAGCCACAGATGAACTCCTGAATGAGTTGATTGACTGATTAGCGAATAAATGGATGAATATGACGTGATTATTTCATGCGGTGACTTTTTAAATGCAGCAGAGGGAAAAAAAGTACTTTACCCAAAAGATGTCGCTATAATCAAGCTTAAGCTCTGTCACGGGCATGCGCCGTCATCTCTGCCAGTGCAGCCACCACCGTCACGGTCACAGCTATTAACGTTACCGCAGGCTGAGTGCAGCTGACACTACTGTCTAGCCAGACATTAGAGCTACACAGCTGCACAGAAACTGCACGTTGTGGACTCTGTGGTACGCAATTGAAAATTGTTTGGATTGACTTTGAGCCGGTAAAACAAATTGAAGCGAGAGAGGCAATTTTTTCCTTTTTTCTGTTTTTTTCCCCTTTTTTTAAATGTTGCACCCAACTGTGACGGACCAAGTCAAAAAGCAAAGACAGTATAATTTTTGTGCATTTTGAATGTTTAACGTGTGTAAATTGTGGACCTTGATTTTTTAGCCTCCATTATATGTACATTTGATGTTTAAAGAAAAAAAAAATGTATCAAAGTAAATTAGACACAGACCTCCAGACGTTTTGCTTATTCTAAAAAATAGTAAATACAATCTCCTCACAACTACATGACATTGTTAAACCATTTATTAATTGTTTATGTTTCCTTTTAAGGCTAGATGGAGGCTTGCAGTGCTACAGTTTACTTTCATGATTCACGCTTTTCTTGTAAACATAGCAAAAAGGCAAAATTGCTTGTTTAAAGACAAATGTCGGACAATGTCTCATTGCATTTATTTAACCAAAAAACTGATGGAATGTATTAGAATGAATCTGCTCGTAATTATATTAGATTATATTCAATAATACAGCTTTTTGCTTATTTATTGATCCATTAAAGCCGTGTGGAGTTAGGTTTGATCAGGTTAAACATTGTCATTGATCTGTAGTCTTTCCTGTATTTCCTCATTCTCATTCTGTTTGCAGCTTGCTTTTATGTGTTTCATCTTAGTGTTTATTTATTTATTTTATTCACACCTTGCATATATTGCCTGTTTTTGATGTTATTGATTTGTTTGCTTTTTATTTGTTTGCTTTTTATTTATGCAATTGAATCCTGACACCGCTGCTGACAATTTATTTTCCTCGAGCAGATCAATGAAATTTCATTTCAGACTGAAAGTTTCACCACAGCGGCATTAATGTGATGAGGTGCAGATACAGCATGTTTTTCCTCTCTTTCTTGCAGCTCTTCTGGCCGGCTGTGATGCCTCCAGGCTGGGTTTGTCCCAGCGTGTCATACCTCTCAATCCTCCGGTGGCTCATGCGTTCCAGGACAAAGGTGCAGCACAGCCACTCTTCATCCAGGAATTAGTCAGAACCAAACGTCACTTGGTCCAAGAGTTAGTGCGAGCCCAGCCTCATTTGGTTCATGACATGGGCTGGCCAGAGGTGCACGAAACAAGCCGTTCCCAGGCCAAGATGGACTCTAACTCGTCTCAGTTAAACCCGCCTCCATCTGCCAGTCAGGAGACAGCCAGGAACCGAGCTGCTGTGGATGATAACCTCGATGTGGAAGACGAGATGGAGGTGAGTGTGTTCTGGAAGTTCTGAAGCTGTCATGTGATCATTATTTCTTTTGTAGCCTCTTGTTTATCAATCAGTTCTGACCAAATCTCTTTCTGTTTTTTAGCGTATGGTTCATCTGGCAGTTCCCCAGGATGCAGGAAGCTACAGGGGACATGCTGACTCCACAGACCCAGAGAAGGAGTTGAATGGTGGGCCAGGAGCTGGCGATGCCTCCCTGGAGGCCTCAGGCTTTTATGGAACGGACATGGAGGACAGAGACAGGGGAGAGGAGGGAGGAGAGGATCGAGAGAGAAGAGGGGGAGAGGACGAATGGGAGAGAGACACAGGAGAGGACAGAGAGAGGAGAGGTGGTGACGCCAGAGGAGAGGAAGAGGAGAGGGGAGGAGGAACAGCAGATCGAGATGTCCATGTGGTGGATGCCTTAGATGCCAACCACACGAGCCCAGATCTGGACGCTCTCATTGGTTAGTAATAACCAACAATCTTCCCAGTAGAGGCTGCTGACATCACACAATGCACCCTCTGGCTTTTGTGATGTCAGTGCTAGTGTACGCTGACTCAGGATTCTGTCACATATAGAAACTTTAGGAAAAAACTTGCTTCATCTTGACATCTTTAAAGATATTTCCAAGATCCCGCAGATGTCTACATTCTGCCTGAAGGCATAAGATGTTTGCCTACAGCAAAACCAACGTCTAAATCTCTAAATTCTACAGCTGTGCTGCTCCACACTGAGTTTCTTATTTGCTAGATATGATTATAAAATGTGTCAGCATGCTGAGATGCTGTCCGTGTTTTTACATTATGCCTGGTTAAAGCTTACTAAGCTAAAGTAGTTTTTCTTTATTGTCACCGGGCAAAAATTCCATCATAATCTTTCAGCATATTGTAATTCAGGTGGTCTGAAAGAACGCTAGACTTCTGCACCTCTCCTTGGCTCTGTATTCAGACCCTGATGGGAACTTTTTGGCCAATCATGGGTCATTTCAGAGAGCATGTGCTCTTATTGGCTGGTAAAAGTAATGTTGCTACAAGCCGATTAGTTGTTGAAACAAGTCACACGCCTTACATTCTAAAATTGTCCTCTGGTGATTTGACGAACTGAGTTGCAGGCGGCGTGACTCGAGCTCAGAAGGACCAGTTTACTCCGCTACGCCTTTCCCTTCAATTATTTTGTCTCCTTGTGGAATCTTGGGTGCAAACTGGGCTTGAAAGAGAGAGCGACAACAAACAAAATAAAATTTGAGCAGCTGCAAAAATAGATAGGGGAGGTTGCAACGGAGCTGCTTCCTTAAGGTGCATTCATAACAAAAGCGATGAATGTGATTAACGCAACGGATTACATACAAAGTCAGTGAAAAGACACGATTAGACGTAATTTCACTGGGGCCCGGTCATTGTTCTGACAGCCCATTGTTCCAACGGCTCACTGTACCACCCACATGTTGTGAGATGCACCAACGGGCCATCGGAACAGCGGTGTGGCACCATTTCGCCTGGGAGAAAACGAATCTCGCAATACACGCGATACGAGTCTCGCGATGTGGTGTCCGTCCCCTTCATTGCCTCGTCACTAGAAGTTGAAAATTCTGAACTTTTCAGGCAACATCGTGTGATGTGCCACCACACCCAATCAGTGCTGAGATTCTCCCAACATCAGTGACATTCCGATGGCACGAACATTGCTGGAATTTGCCAAATGGACATTGAATCAGAAATGGCAGTTAAAGCAACTATTGCTGTGTATGACTACCACTGAGCTCCTTCAACATGAATTTATACACTACAGGATTATGTTATTGACACAGATAGATAGATATACTTTATTAATCCTGGGAGGAAAATTAAAATGGTCATGGCAGTCCAGCACATAAATACACAACAAATAAAGATGATACAGACAATACACGACAAATTTGAATAAATAAAGTAAAAATTATGTGCAAGCAGAATGATTAAGAGCAGATGTTAAAAAGATGTTAAAAAGTACAGATATACATCAATTAAAATACTAAAACCAGGTACAAAGAGCAGCATGTTTGAGAGCAGATGTTAAAAGTTACAGAAGTCAGGTTAAATCCACTTGGGTGACCAGACCTGACAGAGACAGAGGAGTTGTAAGGTTTCATTGCAGCTGGCAGGAATGACCTCCTGTATCGTTCTTTCGAACCGCGTGGTTGGATCAACCCGCTGCTGATGGGGCTTTTTGATTCGTCCAGTGTTTTCTGGAGGGGATGGGTGTCATTTTCCATCATTTTTAACAGTTTTGCCAACAAGCTACGCTCAACCATCTTCTCCAGACACGATGTTGTTTCGTTTTCCAACCTTTCTGGGAATTCCACAAATGATACTGTGCAGAGATGATTAAATTGGCCGTAGTTCATGATAGAAAATGGCAAGCCCCCCCCTTCCTCCTGACAAACAACACAACTTAACAGTCTCCGGATGATTTTATTAACCGGACACGACGTTGTTAAGTTTTCCAGCCTGTCTAGGACCTCCACAGCTGATAGAGCAGCAAACGTGGTTATGTCGGCTGTAATTTATGACGGAAAGTGGCCAGTCCCCCTTCATCTGATTGAGCTAGTATGAGCAGGCTGTGTATGTTGCACAAATGATGAAATTGTAGTAATGACCTAAAATATGATCCAATTATGATCAAGTGACTGATGCTGGTATTTCTTGCGATGAATATCACTTGATCGCTTTCAGTCCGAGCACAGCTATAGGAGTCTCATGCTACAGCTAGCTTGATTTCCAGACGTTGCGTACCTCGACTAGTGTATATATCCTGTACATCTCATCTGCACATTAGGAGTTAACACACTGTCAAAAGCACATGACAACTGGAGAAAACAGGAGTGGGTGACAAGAGGTTTATTTATGAAAAGTTTACACTTCGACCCAAACATGTGCATGTGACATGTCTCTTTGTGTCACACAGGCTACAGTCCATCCTTCCACCCCTCCGGCTCACAGCAGCCCAGCACTCAAGCTGAGGTGCATCATTCTGGGCTACAGGAGCATCGTGCATCACCGGTCCTGGAGGTGAGGGCAGATAAAAGATGCCTTGATATATGTACTGATATATTACTGTAAATGTCATTCTGTTTTATGTGTTAGGGTTGGGTACTTTAGCAGCAGTCCCTTCTATAGAAAAATAAAACAGTCTTCGGACATGACTGATAAGTTTTATTATTACCTGAGCATCACAGAAATGACGCTCGCACGTGTTTTACATTTCAGGTTTTGCGCTGTCACAGATGTACTAAGCCACATTTTTTTTCAGTGAGAAATACAAGAGCAATCTCTATTGCAAAGGAAAGTTCATCTTTATACCCCAACACACAAGGTATAATGACAAAATATCACCATATTGACCCCAAACTAAACATATTGCGAGCCTACAGATTTAAAGAAAACAGAATCTGAGTGTCTATCTTTTCAGCTGAAACTTTAAACATTTAGAAACTAACATGAAGTATTTGAAATCATATAAAGCCTTCATTTACAGGGAAAAACAAATGAAGGAGCAAGAACCTTTTCTGTAAAAGTATGCTGAGTTTAAATGAACTGCACTCCCCCATAACTTTTCTGTGTTCAGACAAGTTCAAATCCATTAAAGGCTCCGAGGAGAGACTGTCTTTACTGTCTTTTTTTATTTTTTTTAATTTGACTAAAACGTGAATCACTGCTGTGCCGAAGTTAAAGGCAGCATAAAAATGAGAAGTCATCCGCTGCAGCTGGGGCTTTAATTGGATTGCAGTTAATCAGATGTAATCCAGGACCCACCTACTAACCCTGCACTGGATAGTTTAATTAGTCTTTAACTGCTTTATGTGATTAGCTGCGTCTCTTGGCCCATATCGATTGGACAAATGCTGATAAAGTGACTCAGCAGAGAGTTGCTGCACACAGCCAACAAACCTCCAGTCAGAAGGTCAGAAGGTCAGGCTCACAAACTTCATACTGCTTTAAGGATTGCATGGGTATACTTTATACTGCTAATATAGATGAATTTATATGTTCTTTATCATCTCTGAGATTACAAAAATTTGATGATTTTGGAACATGAGAGGAACATCACTTCCTTTAGTCTTCAATGGGAATTACACCTCTGAAACTGATTCAAATAATGCCTTTATTGTCCAAAACACAGATATGCATGTCTTTACGGTAATGATGCATACAATCTTCCTGTTTAGTCTGTATTTAATATCAAACTGATGAATCTGACTATTTCACATCAAACTGCTAAAGACAATCTGACTGTATATAATGTAAAACCATGTTTTAGCAGAAAAATATTATTGAAATTAGCAATGTGTTAGAACTATATAAACAAGTTCTTTTTAATTGTACAAACTTGCTTGACAATCCACCTAAACAACTGAATTGAAGGAAATAGCCTGATAGCTAGTTAGCAGCCTGTTAGCTAAGCTAGCACACTGTCTCTCAAAAATCCACTGCAAAAGTTACATTTTTTAACATACTTGAGGAAAATTCCTCACACATTGGATTTTAGAGATTCTCATAGGAATGACTGGACTTCCAGTTGCCTCGCCTCTGTACAAATACGTAGGTGGGAACGAGGTGAAAGTGTCATCAGTGACTCCGTTGTTTTTAAACCTTTTCTAACAACAAAGGTTGAATTTTAACAAATATAAGTTTAATTTAATAAAATAAATATCAGCACGATAGTATCCACAAACACTTGTTGTTTATTTTCCCTCCGTAAATCATTCATTCAATTTCGTTTCGCATCATCTTTTTCTCCTGACCATCCGTGCTGTGATCCATCAGTGGGACCTGCACCACTGTTTGAGAACAGCTGCTGTAACCTGATGTCTATGGTTTAGGTGGGTCCTTTAGAGAGAGAGCTGTGGGAGGCAGAGAGGGAGGAAGATGGTCACTCCAGTGGCTATGGAGTCCTTAACTCGTCCATCACTACAACCAGCACTACATCTGCTGCTGCTTGGACTGCTGCTGGAGGGGGTGCTGCAGGAACTGCCACACCTGAGACTGACACAGGCACAGACTTTGGGCTGCTAGGAAGTTACACTAAAGGTACAACACATGAAGAAATTAGCCAGAATGATCTCCTTTTCTTGTTCCTGTGTATTTTTTTTAAGCCAGGCTAGTGACCATGGATGTATGTATTAAGTAAACTGGATAGGATGGTGCTGCTCTGCCTTGCCTCCAAACCAGCATAGCGGCCACTCATGGTATTGCAGTGAGGAATTCCTTTGTGGCCCAAAAAGCATTTTCCATTGTAAATGAGACGTCTGCAAAATTGTTGACAGGTCACCTTGAACTGCGAGCGATCTTCATTATGACTCTCTCTAGTCGGAGTTTTTAATCCATGGAGGATTTGTATTTGTAAAACTTTCTGCAAGCTGAGAAAAGTGATTTTAAAATCAGTGATGTCACCACAGCGTGAAATCAATGAGCCGAGTGAGAACTTGCAGGCGGGGCTGGCAGGAGAGCTCGACTACACATATTCAGTGGGCCACATAACCAGAAAGAAAACCTGGAAGCGAGAGAACTTTTTCAGTGTATGCACTGAGTGAGCAATTCTTATTGGTTTGAGTGGGCGGCTATCTTGCATCCAATATCCAGTTTTCTTAATACATCCATGCTAGTGAACCGGCACTAGGGATGTCAGTCGACTGGTTCAGACTGAAATATCTTGAAAACTGTCAGATGGATTATCTTGAAATTTGATGCAAACATGTGCGGCCGAGAGGATGAATCCTAATTACTTGGTTGATTAAATATAAAATATACTGTATATTATTATCTATTGCATGGATCGTGATGAGTGACTCTGTCCCCTTTAGAATAGACTGTAATAACTTTGGTGATCCCTTTGCAGTTCATCTGGCGCCATCATCAGGTCATTTCAGTACTTGTGATATTTAATAGTTGCAAAGCTAAGGACATTCCCATCAGGCTCAGCTGTACTTGGACTTTAGTGCTAATAACTAAATGGATGCAGATGTCTGCAGTGTTTATAGCAGAGCTGCACTTACTGAGAGCACTGCCGTCAGCTCAGCTGTGATTAAACGAACCCTACTTCCTTGTCAAAAGCTGATTGTAAGACTGTGAAAGCCACAGAAACAAACTGATTCAAAGTACTATGTGAGTCTCACCTGCACTGTCAGCATGGCTGCAGACAGAAACACAACACAGCCATGATTAATGTTTCGTCATAAAAACTGATTAAAAGAGATAAAGACTGAAAGTATCTGCTGCTTTTTTTTCATCTCTGGTTTGTTGCTGCAGATGAGACTGAGGATGAAGGGACAGAGAGGGAGGAGGAAGAGGAAGAAACTGGCCTGGCACAGACAGGTGGATTTACCCAGAATCCCACAGTGCCAGAGGTTGGCATGGCTCCCAGCAGAGAGCCCCTGCAGCCCAGTGTGGAGGAGGAAGAGGAAGTGAGACAGGGAGAACAGCAGTGGAAAGGTGAGGGCGCTCTGCGCTGATTATGATATAGTGCAAAATTGTGACTACAATAGTGTTTTATAAAATCCCTCCCCCAAAACACGAACTGACCAATCATAGCTTAGCAACCGAGAACAAAACACAAAAACAAAAGTGCAAAAAAAATTGTGTTTCTCTGCTCTAACATAAACCGCAAAGCCAAGAGTTGAATAAGTTTGAGTAGTTACATGACATGACAAGAATTTATGACACTATAATTGCCTAATCTGACACACTGAACCTTTAAACAGACAAATAGATCTTGTAGTCTGACTCCAGCATAAGATTCAACCAGACAAAACCTATTTTAACAGCTCAATCAGCTGTGAAGTTTCAGTGGTCAGTCTGCTGCAGTTATTGCTGTAAACTGCTGTGGTGGAGCAGAAGGTTTGACCCAATGTGTTCTTTTTATATTCACTTAAGGTGCAAGACTAAATGATATGGGTGAAGAGGGAGAGGAGGAGACACGGGGAAAGATGGAGAAAGAGGAAACAATGATCAGAAACATCTTCTCACTCACCACAGATCCAGATCCTACCATCAGCTTCACGGACCCCTCCTGGGAGTGGCCAGGCCCGACCGCGCCCCTGAAACCGGTTTGTTTCATACACCTGTCACTAGCAAACTGAATTCATGATCAAGTCTTTTGGTTCTGTGTGTTTTTAATATTTTTGTAGCGGAACGAATTGTTTCACAGTCTCTCTTACCTAGTAGTCTAATAAATAAACAACTCTGTTAGCTGCAACAATCATTTAAAACCAAGCAAAACAGCTGTTACAAACGCACCTTTCATTATGTCTCTCTGACTTGGATACCTGGCCTGCTCCTCACTGATCATGTATGATTCAGAGAGGACCAATAACACAATGCTAAGGTCTGGATCTCTGAATGGAGTTTGTGTGGAACAAATGAGTAAAGTTCTGCTTCAGAGAGACTCTGTGAACTGGAAGTTAACCTGGCTCTCATGCAAAACTGCACACACATCATACAGATAAATGATTTTACATTCACCCCTGCTTGTGGATCAAATGAATCCATTGCTCTCTGTGAGTTGTTCAAAAAGAAAAATTTGTTTATTGCATCACAAGTCAAAGAAGTCCTTTTGCCGGGCTGTGATTTCGATGAGATGAAGGTACAACGGGTATACTTACATTATGTAGCCACAGACAAATGTAAATCTAAGACTAAACATTTAAGTCCTAGAAAGGAACTTTTAACTGGATATGAAGCGGTCTAAATTTAATAATGATGCCTCACGTCTTCCCTACATCGACAAATGAGACCATCAGTGAGGAGATTGGAGATTATTATCGTGTCTTTTACAAAACCTTTGCCTGGTCTGCTCAGTCAGCTGAAACACTTTATGGCACATAGACCAGAAGAGACGATTTGTTGTTATCAAAGCACGATCGATCCGCTGTTCTCTTTTTTGCCATCTATGGTTGGAAGCAGGAGGATATTTTTCTTTAGACAATTTCAATATTTTGTGTTTATGGCCGAACTGGTTTAGTGCAAATAAGTGGGGTGTGTCTTTCACTCTTTTCCAAAACAAATGCAGGTGCCAGACAAGATCTTCATGACAGGAAGCAGTACCGCTTTTGTCCACATGCTTCACTATAATCAACACAAAATGAAATATCCTCAGATGGGCTTTAAATATTCTTTGCTATGTTCTAATTACAATTTTAACCTGCACTTACTCTTAATTTTTTTTTTAGGTAGTGTGCGTGGACTGGACCGAGCTGGTTGCACGAGGCTACGTCGTCCTCAAAATGGCACAGAACTTGAACTGCGTAAGTGCATGGATGCAATTTTTTACACAAAAGTGCCGCATTTCGCACTTTAACATGACTAAATCGCACCACCGTTGATTAGTGATATCATTATAATTTATACTGTATGTGTAAATAACTGTGTGATTATCAACGGAAAAATTCATACAGTTTTGATGTAAATGTGCTTTAAGAATCAAGGCAACAAGTGAAATGACTGCAAGACCGTTTTTATCACTGCAGAATCTTGATGCTAAACGTGGTTGAATGGGAACTTGTAGCAACTGTTCATTTGTGCTCCGCCTAATTTGTTAACAAATCGTATGTTCGGTTCAGCCGCATCATTAATGTCTCTGAGATGTCGTATGAATGTGTGCAGTTTAATCCCCATTTTAGGGCGAAAATGTCTCCTGCTGGTTTAAACTGGATGGAGTATCGAGAGGGGTAAGACATGATAGCCTGCTTGTTAAGAAGTTGGACAAGGCTTTGCACAAAAAACGTTGTTTCAACCACACCTCATGGACAAAGACTGTCTTATGTCCGCTTTATCTCCCTAAAATCTGGATCAGTCTTTCAGGTTTTGAATGCAGATGTGAGAGTGTTGTGATTTTCTCCCACGCTGTCAGAACCAGAACAAAACATGACGGAGTTCAGTCGAGGTGTGCAGACAGACAGAACTGCTGGAAGCCATCTGTGTTTGTGTGTGTCGTCGTGATGGTGGAGGGACCTTCACCACAGAGTCTGTCGCCATGGCAGCAACAAAGTCCTCACCACCACGGCAGCGACCTTATGGTTGTTGAAGCGAGAACTGTAACGTCTCGTTTCCTCACCTGTACACATCACACGTGTGAATTCATCTTGTGCTCATGAGAAATAAATGTTCTCTGTCTTCAGTATCAGCGGTGTCTGGCTTAGACAGAGCTAGAGAAACTTTTTGACACATGCAGGGAAATCATGTATTAACTTGTAGAAAAATGTGTGTGTGACAGGAGGAATTTCGTGTGGACCAGGGTGTGCGCTTGTTGAAGATCATGGAGCGAGTGTTTGCTCGAAGAATGAACAGCCCCGAGGGATCGTGGGTGATCTACCTCAGCAAGCCGACACACCAGCAACACCAGCTGCTGATGAATGTGGCGTCAGAACATGGTACACACACACACTCACACACACACACAGAGTTGTTTTTCTGTCCTTGTGAGACCACTCATTCACATTAAGCATTAACTAGCCCATTCTCCGTAGCCTGAAACAGCTGAGAATCAGTCCGGTGTCTCTCGATTCACTGTTCATTTCCAAAGGGCAGCACCAGCGAGAGCAGTCAAAACTGTCTCCAGACACAATTGGATAGACATACAACCAAACAACCAATCAGAGCTGTTTACCAAATCTTTCCCCTCACACTCCAGGTGAGCCACCATTATACTTGTTTTGAGAGGAAAAACCCCCTAATTACAGAAAGCTCTGCAATATTAAATATAAGGAATGTTTCAACAAAATGAATAACAACCTCTGCGACCTGGCAAATACTGTTTTTTTATGATTACAACATGAAGGGAAATTAGGAGCCTTTAGTAGGAGTCTTTCTACTGATCTGTATGGTGTCAACCTGGTACTATGCAGTCTCATGTACAACACAGCACAACACAACACAACATGTTACAAAAACAGCAGGCAAAAGCACTAAAACTGACTTAAATAGCTAATATCACAACACAATATACCGACATCTATGTGATTATTTAACAGCTTATGGAAAAGTTAAGTTAGCTGCACCCCTCGTCTGTCTGTAGGCTCCCAACGATTTGTGTCAGCTACCGCGCACACAGGCTGAAGTCATCGCATAAGGCCTGCCCCATACGAGATAAACAGTTGCAACTGGTCTGACCTGTTTTCGATCAGATAGTAATTGCCATGA
Organism: Naso thynnoides; assembly: GCA_029783665.1. Classification (NCBI taxonomy): domain Eukaryota; kingdom Metazoa; phylum Chordata; class Actinopteri; order Acanthuriformes; family Acanthuridae; genus Naso; species Naso thynnoides. Next base: position 2,248,780 of record JAQLOL010000012.1, read on the forward strand.
ATGGGAGGGATACCCAACCATTGTCATAAGGGAAGTTTGTTCGCAAAGTGAACAATGGGTCTGGTTTACGAGGCTACCCTCTCCTACCCTCTCCTACCCTTGACCATCACAACTACACCCCTAACCCTGATGCCTTTCTATCTTTAGCATAATTCTTACCCTCCAACGGTCAGCTGTGGGGGCCTAAATGTCAGCACAATGCAGAAATGTCCTCACAGTGCCAATTTAAAGCTAATTGGTCTGTGCAAAGATAGGGATACAAATACACACACACACACACACACACACACACACACACACACACATCGGTATTGCCTTTTAAGACTCTGTTAACATGGTTCAACATGTCTGATGACTTTCAGGTGTGATAGCTACCAAGGATGTTCTGGACATGCTGGGAGAGATCAGGAAAAGTTTGAGTACAGTAAGCTGTCCAAAAAATTTTATGTCTGCCTGTGTCTGTTTTTGTCTGTATTTCTCTTTGCCAAACTGTTCATGCCCGTGGAATTTAAAGCTTGAAGAGTCTTTCGTGTAAAGATATAAAGCTTCTTTTTTAGTGTGAAATATTTTTAGAAGGCTGAGCAAAATTTATGCAGGGTCAAGGTCAAAATCTCCTCTATTGTGTCTTTGGCTGGTCACCAATGGGCAGTTGATGCATCTTTGTAAGTTTCATTCAATCTGGAAAAGTATAGGGTTGGTCAGAAAGTCTTATATTATTGTCAGCAGTCTTTAATTATTGTTGAAAATGACTTGAAAGGTGGTGGATAATCAAATAAACAAAAACACCACAATGGCAAGTCTAGCCTTCCATAATGTTTCTGAACTGTGATTATTTCCACCTTTTTGGTTTGTAAACATACCATCTTATGTAACAGCTGTTATCTGTAAGTAAATGTACGTAATGTCAAGACATTAGATTTTGAGTTATGGTAATCATTTTTCTAAAGTCCCTCCAAGTATAAAATTGATCATATCTGTGTGTTTGTGTGTGTGTGTGTGTGTGTGTGTGTGTGTGTGTTTGCTTGTCAGGTGGGCATCCAGAACTACAGCGCGGCCAGCAGTTGCCATTTTCGACCGAGTCAAACACGCAGCGACTACGGCAAACTGTTTGTGGTTCTGGTGATCATTGGCTCCATCTGTATGGTCATCATCACATCTGGGTTCATTTACATCTGCTGGCAAAGACGGCTGCCTGCCACAAAGACAACGGTGGGTAAACACACACACACACACACACACACATACATTTTCACTGTTGTATAATATGTGTGGTGAGAACACAGATGCATAAAATAGACGCACCTTCAAGTCTTTGGTACTCTCTTTACCACACAGTTCCGTGCTGAGGAACTTCACTTTGTGGAGAACGGTTGCCATGACAACCCCATGTTAGATGTAGCCAGTGACAGCCAGCCTGAGATGCAGGAGAAGAAGCCGAGCACCAATGGGCTTGCAGGGGGAGGAAAAGCAGGCGGGGAAGACAGCAACCGCTGGCAGGTGATTGGATGACAGATGGATGATGAATGAGTCCTGGCAGCCATGATAGTGTTTCGGAAAACCATGATAGATTTTGGAATAAACAACCTGTTGTTTTGTTTCTTTTGAGAAAACTAACTTTAATCTGTCTGGGAACAGCATGAAGCGTCTCATCCTTTTTTTTTTCAGGTGTTTGTCAATCAAGCAGCAACTGAGGAGGAAGAAGAGGAGCAGGACACACATCTCTGATGGGCAAAAAGGAAGAAGAGACAGGTTAGGGAGGCAGGGCAGCTTTGATAGACAGATAATAACTAGAGCCAGGAGGGAAGAAGAGGAAGTTGACGGGAGAGAAAAAGTGAAGGAAGAAAACAAAATGGCAAAAAGAGAATACGGAAAGAGAGGAAAAAAACAGAAACAACAGAAAAGAAAAAAAGTAGCTGATGGGAGTTTAGAAAGCTTAAAGTCTGAGTAACAGATGTGTTGTCCAGTCAGTGCAAAGCAAAGACAGAGGCTAGGAGGAGCATAGCAGGAGGAGTCACTGGCATTATCATGGATATTAGGGCTGTGGGGTTTATTTTAGGTTCTTCATGTTCTAAATTTCAATCCATGGAAAGACATTAAACCCTCCGATTTCCTAAAATGTCGACCTTTTAAATGGTCGCCAGAGTCAGACTTCTGAGAGTTTCATAGAGCTGCATATCTGTACCACGTGTTAGAGAATGTCACCATCTGTTTAGTGTGCCTTATGCTTTTAGCTTTTTACACTGTGGCTGCACGAGACAAAAACAAACATTAAACCAGCATCATTTCATGACAAAAAGCACTTTTTTTCCATCTTAATATTTGAATGTAAAGGAGCTTCAAAGTTTGAAGCATCCACAGTTGCAACATTAGGATGTCATTTTATTTTTATGTCTACAAAACGGCCCCAATGGTTAACAGCAAAGCAAAATAACTGCAAAAAAATTTTTGAGGCTGAAAGTAGATTTAATACCCAAGAACTCAATGTTTAATTTAATAACCGATGGTATAACCATAAACAGTGTGCTTACAAGTGCAGTGAAACGGAAATCAGAGTTTGATTTGGTTCCACATATTAATGTGTTTCTGGCAAAAAGGGCC